>JARKIC010001622.1:0-106990 GCA_029378375.1 Mycena olivaceomarginata | reverse complement strand
AAAACACGGTTGGTAGCTGTGCTGGGTCCATGTCAGGCCTGGCATCGCAGTAAATATGTCTTAGGTATCTAGCCGCTAGTATCAAGTGCAGAAACCCAGAATATCCTATTGGATGAGGAGTACTAGACGCTAGGTGAGCGTTCAGAGTGGTTTGCCGAGGCAGAAATGCATGACCACCTTTATTACTCCGCCTTTCAGAGTCAATCGCTACCTGGGATTCAAACTTTTACCGAGCCACCATGCACTGTTTGCGCACCCAGAATTAGCCACCAGCTGGCTCAGTGGCTGCTGCGCAACCTGTCTAATAACTGAACTTTCTGCGGACTTCAGGTTAGGTTGAACTACCCAAAGGTGATCCCAGCATCATTTGATGCCGATCAGCTTGTCTTCAATGCCAAAATGGCGAGGGAACTCCAGCGACCCGGGCCGTGGCAACAAGTGGAAACGGGCCAATGAACCCCGTTTGGTCCGGACAGTGTATATAACATCGACATAACAGGCTGGTCTCTTCATAACAACCCGATGGCCGGACCGTCTACTCATGCGCTGATATTTTCTCCTTCTTGCGGTGCACTGCAGCTAGCTCTGCGGTGTGGGGCCAAATAGGTGGCAAAGAGACCAAAGTGTTGGGAAAATGTTGCCGGCCGTATCCCTCCCTTACTAATATATATTACACAGGCATCACAAGATTGTAACGGGACCACTCTCAATCCAGGTGAATCTTGCACCAACTCCAGCGGAACGATTCCCTACAACGCGAATAGTAAAAAGCTAACATGACGTGCCATTCCTACTATGCCGTTCATGCAAACGATTCTTGTCCGGAAATCTCGTCATGTACGGGATATGCACCTCGGACTTCTGGGACTGGAATCCATGGGTTCAATTTCCGGAATGTCCTGTCGTTGAAGGCTTCAGTTACTGTATCGGCGCAGATCACACTTGCGGGCAATCGATGGTGGTGGGACCGTCTGATACGTGTGCTACCTTGAACAACAACACAGGAGAGACGATACAGGAGGAAATACGCCCTGGGGAAATCTGACAGAGAGGAATCCACAAATAGCGGCAGCAATGCTTAATGGATCCACTTGCGACGAGGTGCTCAAGTCTTATCGGGGCTCTCGCGTATGCGTGGGCGACTGAGATACGAAATGAAATTTGTTTTCGGTAGTGAAAGGTCGTAAAAAGCCCCATGCCCATTCTGTCTTACCCTGTATTTGTGTCGAGGGTGGCAATAAATAGTACATAGTCGCAGGGGAGAATTTGGTCACGGATTTGGTGCCTTTGAATGTGAGTCAGAACTACGCTTGTGAGAGTTCAATTTTTGGCTTGCCAAAGTGGCTTGCGCCTGCGCAAAATGTTCGGGGCGTGCCGAGCCAGTGTTGAGAAACCAGATGAGTTCAATGCGAGCCAATATGAGTGGGTAAGATATTTTCAATGGCCTTGCACGCTTGAAGCAAGTACTCAATGACAAGTTAACTAAGGGTGAGTCCAACCTGACAACCAATCTTCTCTAATTCCACTCCAACACACTTCTCTGCACTCAAACAAAATATTCAGACTGTCCAGCATGAGGTCCCAGCTGCATACTGTATACCCATTATGCATGCAAAACCTGAGGCATAGTTCTCAGTTCTGCATAAATTGGGTTCCGCGGCAGTCACCGGCATTTTCTCTCGGCTCTCTTGGAGGTCAAGTCTCAGTTGCATAAAAAGAACAGAAAGAAAGAAAAACCTGCACGAATATTAACCAATGCAGCAAACTCACCAGATGAGATAGAAGCATAGATGTGGAATGGAGTTGAGAAGTTCAAATAGAAGGAACTAATGAGAGAAATTCGGTCAGTGATACAATACAGTACAATGACGCAGAATCGATGTACGTTGCAGCGGGGTTCACGTAAGCAGAACACTCTGAACACTTCAAGTTCGCTCTGGATTTGTTGATAACTTGTCGGAGTTCACCAGAAAATATGCATATTCGACGCGCAATAGCACAATCCGATGACAGTAGCTATTCCCGGCCTTCAGGCACACACAAAGTTTCGCAGAAAATGACTGAAATGAGGACTACAGAGATGTGAAGGTTATGACTGATCATCAACCCGATTAGTGATGCTTCTGGCTTGGCGTCAAGCCACGAAGCCAAGAAGGCAAGCCGTGGCTTGACAAGCCAAACCAAGCCAAAACCTTTGGCTTCGGGACGGCTTTGGCTTTGGCTTGGGGTCTCTGAAGCCAAAGCCAAGGGCTTAAGCCATGGCTTTGAGGGTTTTGGGGGTGCGGGGTGGCCACCGAGGAGTCAGATGGGAAGTAAGGCATCCAAAATGACCCCCTCTGAATTATTTGGGCCGAGTTTTGTACGCCTCCCACGGTACTGGTTTATTTCCGAAGTGTGTGATCTCAACTAGACTTTTTTCTTCCTTCATTGCAAAAGGGTTTTGGGGGTGCAGGGTGGCAACCGAGGAGTCAGATGGAAGTATAATGCATCCAAAATGACCCCTCCGAATTTTAGGGGCCGAGTTTTGTACGCCAGCCTCAAGAGTGCCTAGCGTGAGAATATAGCACTTGCTGCAGTGATGGGCGTCCGGGACGTCCATCAGAGAGATGGGCATAGCCTGGGAAAATTCTCTCTCCCGCAGTGATGGGCGTCTCGGACACCCGTATACTGACATGCTATAAATGCACTCGCAATAATTAAGAACTAGAGAGAGGGCCTAGCATGAGAATATAGCACTTGCTGCAGTGATGGGCGTCCGGGACGCCCATCAGAGAGAAAGGCATGGCGTGGGAATATTCTCTCTCCTGCAGTGATGGGCGTCCCGGACGCCCGTATATTTTACATTACTATAAAAATATGCTCGCAAATAATTGAGTCCATACACAACTAAAGAGAGGGCCAAGCGTGAGAATATACCACTTGCTGCAGTGATGGCGTCCGGGACGCCCATCAGAGAGAGAGGCAGGGCGTGGGAGAATTATCTTTCCTGCGGTGATGGACGTCCCGGACGCCGTATACTTACATTGCTATAAAAATATGCTTGCAAATAATTGAGTTCATACACAACTAGAGAGAGGGCCAAGCGTGAGAGTATACCAGGTCTAGGATCAATTTCTTGGAATTGAAAAAAGCGTCGGGCATCTCGGGCATGCCAATGCGGTTGCACCGATGAAGGGTAAGAAATTTCTTTGGCCTTTTCAGCTGAATACCTGTCAGAATCAGGCATTTGGTTGTGTTGAACACTGCAATAGCCACCCAGCAGTAAGCGCAGGAAAGATGCTGAAGGAGGAGGTAGATCCCTCAAAGCGGGGGATTCAAGCCACGTTGACTTCTCCTTTTGCTCGGTAGTCCGTTGAGTTGTCAAAGTGCAGTGCATACTCGTCACTTACCGCGGCAATACTTTAAGTTTTACACCAAGTCATTGTAGCATATTGGACTGTTGTCGGCCATTCTCATGTCAGACGCAACAGTTATAGTATTCTTTGGTCCAAACTGAATCTACTCTGTTTAATGCATGGTTTCCGTGCAATTTGACCCAACCTCACGGTCGGTCATCTCGGGATGGCCATAGATTCACAATTTGGCCGATGTGTCTTTCTTACCCCGGTCTTGCGTACGATATCAAGGAGCAAACCGAATTTGGCCTCTACCATTTTCCAATCTTTGGTTTCTCCTCCCGTGCCCATCCCAATAAAGGAATTTGAATAGGTACTCATCGATCTGCTTTCTGTATCAGTCAGAAGGCACAGTAGAATTCGCCCTGTCGTCTGACTTCTCCACCTCTACAGGAGTCCCGATCAGAATGGAGTGATCTTCCATTCAGGGTTGAATTCTGATAGAAAGCAGATCTATTCCAGCCCTAAAGGAAATCCCTCATTCAGATCTTCTTGTATTCACCAGAGAAAGAAGGGTAAGAAATCTGGGCAAAACTCAGCGCGGAAAATTTCAAGCACGGGGTAGCGGCAGCTAGGTGACCCGCATCGTATTCAGATTTTGCTCAGAGGCATTATTGACGCCCACTTTTAGGCCCATTCGGGATGTCCGAAATAGTAAACTCGACCTTCCGCCACTTTTTTTTTGGAGTCCGCCACTTTTTTCTTCTTCTTCTTGAGAGCCGCCACTCTTATTGGTACTGTACTATGTGTAGAGGACCCCCCAATGAAAGGGTTACCGACCTGTTCCGTCTAGCGGGCAATGTCGGCACCGGAATATGGGACCGGAAGAATATTTTCCTCAAAATCCCCCTCTTCTTTGTTTGATGAGCGGCATGGCATGTACATCACGCTTGGATCTTTTTTTGGGCGATTATGAAGTTTTTAAAAAGGAGGACGCCCGGACTTACTTGGAGTGATACGGCATATTTTGAAGGGGTGGGCGTTGCAGGTGGCCCAGTGGGACAGCATTAGCGCCAGTGAGTATACCTTCTGGAGGAGACTCCTTTGTAGCCGTTGAATTGTGTAGACGGTCATGATCTCGACTGACATAACCCCCGTACAGCAGCTGCACACTGATCGGGCGTCCGGCGAAGCGACCGGTATGGTATTTGGTGACGCTGTCCGTTGCGGCCGACAGGTCCGTGAATTTCTGTGAGATGTTGAGGCCGGCCACTAAGCAGTACACAATAAAAGTATTTACCACTATGGCATGGCCATGACCAAACGACTGGATCTCAGTTATCTGGCCCATTTTTTCGAAGCAATCTTGCAGCTCGGCGGGTCGTATATCTTGAGGAAGCAAATTTATATATATCGCTGCATCCTATGGAAGCTGAAAGCAAACCGAACAGAAGAAATAGACCTAGACGAACTGGGTATGCAGAGTGACATGGCGTGAGCATACAACATCTCTCACATTTGCATATGGTCACTTGCGCCATCGTTCCTCGCAGGCCTATGCTGCTCCTCAAATGCGAGAGGCGGCTATGTACAGAGAAGAGACGTGGCAAGTTACGAGATGATTGTGCGGAGTTTAAATTTAGCTTCACGTTGCCGACTCCGCCTCCCCTCCCCCCCCCCCCCCCCCCCCCCCCCCCCCCCCCCCCCTTCATTCAAACGGCAAAGCCCGACCTACTGTTTGTTGGCGAGGAGAATTGGACCGAGTACCCCGAGCTTGGGGCCATTCCAACATCATCCCCGCATTACCCTTCTGAAGCTGTTGAGAGCATAGATGAGCTCCGTCAAATCGTCCGAGCTCAACATCTTTGACAAGATGACGCTACCGCTGCCATTGTCGCCGCCGAGATTGATGAACTGGATCTGTATCTAACAGAACCGCGCCTCAAGGGTGTCACTGATGTTCTAAAGTGGTGGTCGCTCAATGCCGGTAAGTATCCGGTTCTCTCTTGTCTTGCTCTGGACAAGCTCTCTGCCCCGCGTACGTGTTTCGTATCCATGTTAGAATAATGTACGCTGACGTATTACAGCAACCTCAGCTTATGTGGAGCGTCAATTCAGCCGTGATCAGCTGCTCATGTCCAGCATTCGTAATCGGCTCTCAGCTCAGAGCATTCGGGAGTTAATGTGTCTCGGATGCTGGAGCCGCCAAGGCTTTGTCAAGGAGGACTTCAAGGTGGTTGCAAATCTTCCAACAGTCGAGGAGCAGGAGGAGGAGGAGACCGGGGATGAGGAGGATGATTGAATATCTAACTATTTTCGTTCGCAGGACTACTAGTTACGATTTTTTCGAGAATTATAACATTGTTTCATCATATTTGTGTGTAAAACAACACAAAAAAGCCTGCGGGTCTCGCACGGGTCGCGCGGGTCGCGGGCCACCCGTCAACCCCCCGAAAAAACCCGTACCCGTGGTCGCGGGTACGGGTACGGGTACGGGTACGGGTTAACGCTCTTGTACCCGCGGGAGACCCGTACCGATCACTAAAGGCAATCTGCTGCTGCAGTGTGTCGGAACGGTTTCGACACAAGGACAGCACCTCTTTTTTTTTATTGACCTTGCAAAGCTCAATAATATACAGTATTGTACCTAGTAATGGGACGGTACCCCTTAATGGGACAAACCCGTTTTCCGGCCGATAGAGATATACCTGGGCCTGATCCTTTTGCACAGGGCATTTCTAGCATGTGTAATGTATCATACTAAATTCTTAAGGTTATTGGTGTATACGAACTGGCGATATAAACCGAAATCATTCTCAAAAGTCCCGAAAAGTGAATTGAATCCAGCCCATCATTTGTGAATATCTTTGCGAAAGGTAGCGGGAAAGCTCTAAATATTGGCCAGATTAGATATAAACATACAATACACATATTACCCATGGACCGAAGGTGCTCAGGTTAAATTTGCAGGCTCCCAAAGATCTTTTCAGACATTGCGGTGAAAGAGGCATCAATTCTGATTGTCACGCTTCGGACGAAGTTCCCGATGCGGCCACGCTCAGTCAGAGAGCGACTCGAGTGGATTCCGCTGCCGCCATTGCTCTACTGGTTTCTCTAGCACCGTCCCCACAGCTGTCCACCAACGGTCCCAATAAATCTCTGTGTTTCCGCCACCTCCTCCTCCAAAGTAGCCACACTTTCACGCTTCTCCCACGAAATGAGCCGGGTACCGATGCGTAGAACCAGCTGCGCAAGTCATACAGCTGGTGCTTTTATCTCGGTAAGTTTGCGGGTGGTGTCCTCCAGCTTTCCGCTTGCTACGGCAAGCCGATGACGGAGCTCATCAGCTTCTTCGACGAGTTCGTCAACCATCTCGGCATGACTTTTGAGTTCGTCGACCAGGTTCCAGCGGAGTGATTGAATCTCGGAGGGTGAATACACTAGAAAATTATAGAGTTAGCGTTGACCTTGTCCATATAGCAGGAGAGCCTGCATATGTACCTGTTTCTGTGTTGTCCATGGTCGTTGTTAGAAGGCAAAGTCAAAGATGAGAAATCAAAACAAGTAAAGACTTCCTCTCGCCGGCTGACGTCGTGTCGCGTCGCGTCCCATACGGCATGGTCTATCACGCCAAATCCCAACGCAAGAAGGACCGGGAGTACTCGGATTTAAAAGAGAAATGGATGCAGCGCGCAATCCAAATTTTCACCACGGCTACCGGCTCGTCATCGGCGCCAGCACTGAGCCTTGAGGCAGGCGATTGCTCAGGCCCGGAAAGAGTGCCTCGAGCAGGACAAGAAGATAGTTGAGCTGTCCAAGTCAACTTTACAGCGACGCGTCATGGGTGGGGAAAGAGTAGGAAGGAGAGCCACGAGTACCAGAGCTGGTTAACCAAAGACGAGGCAGAGATTGTCGTGTCTTTTGCAATTGCATGCGCCGACCGGGGATTTCCTCTCAGCCATCGGCGGCTCAAGGGAACATATCGACCAGATTGCCAGACCGCGTTGGGGGAATAAATTTCCAGAAGACGGCATCGGGAAGCAGTGGACCAAAGATTTTGTATCTGATCATTCCGACCGACTCGGGATGTACTGGTCGCGTTGCGCTTGACAGGTCCCGGGCTCGAGCAGTCAACCCCACCACCAAGGCCGAATACTTCGACCTTCTAGAGCAGGTTATCGAGGGGAAAGGCGGTGATGACCGAATTCCAGACGAACTGATTTACGGCGCCGACGAGTCTGGTTTCCAGCAGGGAATGGGCAGCGGGAGCGAGTTATTGGTGCTCGAAACAAAAAGACTCAACACCAGCAGCGAAGCGGGAACCGGGAGAACATTACCGCCCTCGTCACCATCTGTGGAGACGGAAACCGGGATACCACCTGCAATTATATACAAAGGCGACGGATTCCAGGTTAATTGGGCACAAGAGAACCCACTCAATGCGTCATGAGTTCCTAATCACCTGTATACAATAGTCCTGAATGGTTTGTGCAGACTCGGGTATTCAAAAAAGGGCTATACCGATGGCGAAATCAGTCTTGCATGGATCCAGGATTTTGATAAACGGACACGTACCAAAGCTGCCGGTCGCCGGAGGCTACTCCTTGTCGATGGCCACGTCTCGCATTATACGGTTGTATTCCTTCAGTTTGCGCGCGATAACGGGATCGAGGTTATTGGGTACCCATCGCACAGCACCCACGTGTATCAAGGGCTTGACGTGGTCATCTTTGCGGCGTTCAAGCGCAATTGGAGCGAGGCGCGCGACCGTTTTGAGGCCAACGGCGGGGTCGTTGACAAGTCGACCTTTCTCAAAGTCTACGCCGAGGCACATATCAAGACACTCACTCCGGAGAACATCCGCATGGCATTCAAGAAGACGGGGGTGATTCCGCTCAACCGAGACGTTGTGACGGACCAAATGATGGCCCCGAGTTTGGAGTCTTCATCGCACGGGTCACTTCCTGTCCCTCAGTCGAGCCCGGTGAAGGTCATGTCAGGAATGATTCTTGATTATATGGACTATCAGCAGTTAAAGGCAGTGGACAACGGCGACGAGACCGAGCCCACGACACCAAATCCCTCCTCCGCGGCCCCCATTTTTCGTCCGGACAGCCGTCGACAGCCTGTCGACAACTTCAGGATCATTCCTCACGACATCATCCCCCTTGAAATCCGTCTCAGCTCCTCCTGCCTACAAACCTTTCACCATCTCTCCTATGAAGCCTGGCTCGCGCTATGCAGAACTCTTAGATCGACCAGTCCACAGTGCTCGGGAGCAGGAGCTTGTTGACGCATTACGGGAATCAGAAGGTCGTGACAGCGGGCGGAAGCGGGCGATGGTGCAGATGCAGGCTGGTGCCGTGCTTGCCGGCATGTATACGAGCCGCGCCCAGGCCCAGCTCCAAGCCCAGGAGACGCGGAAATCCCGGAAGAAGGGCAAACGGAAGATGGGTGATGGGAAAGCCAAGTACTTCACAGGCGACGAGTTCTTCCAGTTGGCCGTTGATGACGCGCGCGAGAGGGACGAGGAAGAGGCTGGGAAAGAGCAGCGGAAGACACAGCGCGAGGCTCACGCGGTCGAGCTGGCAGCGTGGAAGAAAGAGAACGATAGCATCAGGGAACGGAACGAGGCGAAGAAGGCTGCGTTGGCCGTGGATGTAGAAGCGTGGGAAGTGGAGAAGCAGGAAGCAAAGGAGGAGAAGCGAAAGAGGGGTTGGGAGAAACCCAAGTGGAAGGACTATCACCCCGAAGTTCTACTACCAAGGCCCAAAAAGTCCGCAGACGGTGAGGATTCCCAAAATGGGTCGGACAGCGACGATGATTAGATTACGGAAATGTATAGCCGATGATACCCGGTGTGATTGTGGACGCGTCCCATTACCCCAAGACCGGACTGATAGCGACATTTCACCTTGATCCTGGCAGATATCAGCCAATTGTCCACGGATAGGGCCAAGAATGTGCACCAAACCACAAACAGACCCGTTGGTTTGATCGGCCGACTCAAATTTGGTAAGAATTGTCTCATTTAGGAACATAACTTATCACAAGATTTGACCGTCCCATTACTAGGTACAATACTGTACAATGAGGGGCCAGAAAATTTGAAAAGAAATCTGCTGCGGCACCAGTGTGTCGGAACTGTTCCGACAAGAACAGCACCTTTTTTTTTCGCTGACCTTGCAGACCTGCACAATATACAATGAGGGGGCAGAAAATTTGAAAAAAATCTGCTGCACCAGTGTGTCGGAACGGTTCCGACACAAGGACGGCACCTTTTTTCCACGACCTTGCAGACCTCTACAATATACAATGAAGGGCGAGAAAATTTGAAAAGAAATATACTGCTGGCCCAGTGTGTCGGAACAGTTCCGACATGAGGACAGCACCTTTTTTTTTTTTTTCATCAACCCGTGCGGCCGCGGAGGGCACCGACGCGCGGTTGCGCCGTTGATAAATTCTGGCAAAGGATTGGGAACATACCTGTGGTGAGGTGTTGTCGCGGGCAGATGATGGTGGTGTGAGAGAGACAGGTCTGTCACACTGTGACGAATCGTTGAACCAAGTCGAACCACTCCGAAACTTTCGGACGTGTTGGGATTTCTGAAAGCCTGACATAAATGTGTCAGGCTTTGTGAAAAATCACGTTTCTGTGTCGGATTTTATGCAGTGTGTCGGATTTTGTGACGGGTGTCGGAATTACCAAGATGTGTCGCTGTGTCGGCGTTGGTATATCCTCGTAGATGGCACACCGGCCAGAGGAATTTCAGCAGTTACACATCGGTTTATGAATTAATTCTATCTGCTGACCTTCGAATGCGACAGTACGCAAAATTTGGGGTACTTGGAAACCCTGTTTGATCGGTCGATCAGGCTCTCGGCATTTCGCTAATTACCCCTCTCTTATCTCGTCTCACTGAGCATCACCGGTCTGTCTATCGGGTTACTGTAGGTGTGTTCGAAGCCCCGTTCTGACGATGCCGTGCGATGCCGGGCACACCAAGTAGACCAAACATCAGAACAAATAAGCCACGCACGCCCCTTCAGAGAAGCGCCCGGCTCGCCTGGAACTGCGCGGGATTGTTCCGAACCTAGGGTCACTGGTCTCGAGTAATATGCCCGGAGCTAGGAAGTGGGGAGAAGGAGAACGTAAGAGAAGCACACAGTCGGTTAATTAGTTCCATCTCTACGGGGGAAATCAGCGGCGTGCTGAGGACAGGCTATGCAGACAGGCTTGGAGATCATGAAGGGGCGACAAGGGGAAAGCTAAACGCACTGTGAGCAGTGTAAAAGCTGAGAAGAAAGATAACAGGAGCTACATAACGCACCACAGGATTAAAGGGGACTGGGTGCCGTGACCCGTGACCGAGATCAAAATTCATCGCGGCACAGGGGGTGCGTGACGCGTGACCGCTGAATTGAAATTGCGCAGTATCTTTAAGCAAGTTTGGTCCATCTTTGCCCATCTTTTCCCTCTCCGCATCGTCCCGCTTCGCCCAGTATGTCCAAAAAGCGGCGCCATGTCCTGTCTCGTATGGGGAACTTTGCAAAGAAGGGGGGATGTATCAGAATCGGCAGGCCCACACATTGCAGATTCGGCACTCTGCATTCAAGTTCGGCACTAGTGCCGTATCTGAATCAAGTGCGGCACTTGGCCCAATTTGGCAATGTGCCGACGATCTTTCAACGAACACCATAGAATGTTGTCGAGCAGCACACGATTTTTTTCGCGGCTATCAAGCGCGCTCGTCCACACGAACAAACAACCCGCTCTCTCCCACTTACCACCACTGCCCCCCCCATCTGCGCCTCCATTGTACTCAAAACACGCCGCGACGCTATGAACTCTGACATGGAAGGCGCGCAAGTCCTCGGGGCTGCGCGCTCGTTCTTCAAAATGCGTGACACAGACCACAGCAAGCTCAGCCCCGGTACTCTGCCCGAAGAAGTAGCACCCGAGATCATCAAGCTCTGTGTGACCCACGCGAAACGGTGCGTCGTTTCAGCTGTCCATGACCTCATATTGATGTGTGTGGACAGCGGCATCCTCGACTTCAAGTCCCTCGTGTCGGATCGAGACCACCAGCGCCTACAGGACGTGGTAAACATCGAATCGGCCGAGGACTTGGATGAGTTTTCTCAATTTGTCGGCGATCTGGGCTGAGAAAATCCAAAGTATGCCCCTTCCTATTATTTATGCTCTAAATTCACGTGTACATCGTTAGACTGGTGGGATCACAAAGAGCCTCACGCCTGGATTATACCCTGCCTCCAATCAGCCCAGACGACTGGGACAACACTCCGGCGACAACCAACACGGGTGAGGGACAGCATCACTGGACCAAGTCTCGCACTGGAGTAAAGCTCACGCTGGTTGAGACGATGGAAAGGCAAGTCTCTTTCCTTGACTTGATCATTATTGACCACTTTCCACGCTCGCAAATTAGACGAGGCCGTTGTACGCGAGATCGAGGTGTCATACAAGTCGGGTATTCAAGTCAATTCCCAGTACGGTGCGTACAGCCGGACCGCGCGAAACTGCGGCCCGCCACACCGCCGTGATTCGCAAGTCGCAGGAGGTTCGCGAGAGGCCCGACGAGCAGGCTACAATTGAAGCCGAGATTGCGGAAATGAACGAAACTCGAAAACAAGCAGCCGAACGACTCAAGGAACTCATGGCCCTCAGTCTGCGACCAAAAAATCGAGCTTCAAGTCCACTGGCAAGTCTCGTGCGGTAGTCGCCTCCTCCAGCTCCAGTGGCCGCGTACGGCCGAGACCTATCGGTATTGTTGCTCATTTCGGTCTCGAATTTGTGCTGACGAGATTTCAATAGCCTCAAATCGGGCACGGTGAAAGTGCCGCCAATACTGCCGCCGTGCCGCCAGCACCGCCCCTCTGCCGCCCCCAAGTGGCCGCCCTCAAGTGTCTGACTGCCGCCCCCGCAAAAGCAAAGTGCCGCCCCAGTGCCGCCCCCAGAGGCGGCACTTTTGTCACGCTGCCGCCACAAGGAATGGAGGTATATAGATAAATATTATAATGTATCTGAGTTTACTAACAAGATCTTTTTACCACTTCCTGCGCGAAACTGTTATAAGGTACTACTTAGGGCTTGACTAAATCTCATTTCCCTCGGAATCGAGTTCTACCCAGCCAGGAAACCTGTGAAGAAAAGAGCGAGTTGAGGGTGCTGTAAGCTCACTCACCGGGATTAATTAAAGGTACAACAGAGTGATATCTAACCTCCTCACCTAAATTTGGGATGCCTGAGAGGTTTATGCCGAGTGATAAAACAGGGGTAGTAGCAAGCAATTTGCACCTACTGTACTATTACGACCAAGTTTTCACGCCATGTCACCCGTCACCTGCGGTGTTCATTTTTCTTGGTGTTCATTCCTCGGCAATCACGAAAAAATTGCCATAAATGGGAATCCGGTGGATGGCGGACGAGAAATTTTCGCATTTTCCAGCCTATTTGGGCTGCAAAACCTCACCGTCACCGTCACCTGTACCCAAAGTGTTCAGTTCAGAGGCCTCTGTTATGCGTCACCTGAACACTTGGTCGTAATAGTACAGTAGTGTTGGTGGTGAATTAAACCGTAGCCGTAAAGATCGGCCAGGGAACGATTTGAACGGCGCTGAGCGAAAATAACTCCTCTAGATGTTCTCAGCATAATTTCTGGGCACGAACCGTAACCAAAAAGCGTGCATGCATACTAGCAGATCAAAAGGTGGGGATTTTGGGGCGACAGACACCAAGTTTAGGCCATCTGTGCAGCTCCGAGGTTAAGTAAGACTCGGATACACCTCAAAATGTCGTAATCTCAAACCATAATTTTTATGCAAACTGCCGCCCTTGCCGCCCATTGCCGCCCGTTGTCACACATGGTCACACTGCCGCCCTTTGTCACGTAGTTGCATTGCCGCCCCCAACTACCGACCCAAAAAGGAAAAGTGCCGCCCCCACAGATATTTGCCGCCCCCACTGCCGCCCCCACTGCCGCCCCCCTCTGCCGCCCTTTGCCGCCCCTAGTGCCGCCCTTTGACGCCACTGCCGCCCCCAAAAATAGTTAAATTACCGCCCTTTGCCGCCATTACCAGTCGAACTTACGCTCAACTGCCGACTTCTGGGTAAGTTTTGTCACTTGAATACATGTGAATTGCTGTAATAACTACACCACAATGTAGGTAAAGATGCTGTATGTAATACTACGGACAGATGGTATGTAACATAAAGTGAGTGCCGCTCCCGAGTGCCGCCACTACCGCCCTTGGCGGCAGGGCGGCAGTGCTGGCGGCAGTTTCACTTTGCCCCCTCAAATCCCCTCAGAATTCATGCGGAGCAGGCTGCGCCGAGTACGTCGTCCACCACTATCGGTAGTTCCTACTTCGCTTTCCTTTATGGCCTTCAGTGACAAAATTTCGATAGAATTTGACCCAACGCAAGGTCAGGATCTGCGGACCATTTTCGGTAATACATCGGGCTCGCAGGCTAACGTCGCGGCAACAGTCGCATTTGCTCCGCCAACCGAGCATTTTCCTGCTCTCCCTGCTGCCCAAATGGCTGCGAGCTCAGATACATCTCGTTCTGACTCTGCTCCCATCGATTTTAATGCGCTCGGCGACCTTTCGGACGCCGACTTTTTCGCATTTTAGGACACCCACGACCTTGTCGTTTCCAACACGCTGCACCATTGAACAGTCCATTAGAAAATATTTTGGCGTCGACGTACTTAAGGAAGTGCCTCAACAAAGTGCATTACCTGCGAGGGCTCACTAGCGCTCACCGGGCTCACACTTCTGTCTAATGAACATTTGCTCTTGAAGGATACGAAGGAACGTACCAGGAGAGTGCGCACTCTAATAAGCCGTGTCGTGGTCTTCGGTAGTTGGGGACCTTGCAGAAGGGATGGGATCATATAGAAACATAGAGGGCTGAATTTTTGTCCGAGGATATTGTTGGCTTGCCCAGACGGGCTCGCGTCGTTCTCGAGGGGCTTCTTCAGACGTGACCTTGTGTTCGCTGAGATATTGTTCGGGACCCAGCGAACGCGGAACGGCGCCTGGCTCAACGATCGGGTCGGCGGTGAGGGTTGTTGGGGAATACCAATGTGCTCCACCCAGTTTAATTTGTAGTGCGACGATGAGTCTCGCGGTTGCGGTTCCTCGCGGTGAGTGCGATAGTGACGCCGCGCGTTTGAACGCACGCTGAAGGTCTTCGGGCAATCCGGGAATCCACAAGTATATGCTGCAACATAATGCGTCAAAATACGAACACGAGCATTATTGGTGAAATACGGACGTCGAACGTTATTGTGACTATTCATGTGCGTTCTCAGGGCACTTGGCCTGGAAAGAACTGAGTGAAGTGATGATGGTGGGTCTACTGTCCTCACCGAGGGAATGCCTTGGAACAAACATCACATCGATGCATTTTCTCCGGACCCTTGCGCCGAGTCGCCTCCCGCAGTTCAACGTGCATAGTCTCAATAGAACTGGGAGGCGACGAGCCGACGTCAGAGGTCGATTCTGTGATCGGAGGAGTCGGACTCGGGCTGTAGGAGTTGAGACTCGAATAAATAGCAGAATAAAAAAGAAAAAACCTACATGGGAAGGAAATTCGACACATGAAGTGGATCAAGATCGTCTTCACTATCACTGAGAGATAAAGACAACCCGCAATATGGACCCCACGAAAAGGAAGGTGGGTTAGGGAGACGGAGCGAGATCGGTGGCCGATCAGATGGAATCGGCGGCGAAGTGAATTCGGTAGTAGTCGAGGACAAGGTGCTATAACTCCTCCACGAATACGCTTCTCTCGGCATTTCGCAAAGCTGACCACGATGCGTTGGAATTTGTTGAGAGGGTTCGGGAAGCGAGGGGAAGATGGCGAATGGGAGGCGGGAGGCAGCGAGCTTGGAAGGATGATTATACTGGCCTGTGACTCGGGGATGTGTACCGGAGAGCATGCCAATGCGTGCAATATTCGTTACTGAAGATGGGGGTACGGTCCCTGGCCCAAAGTGGTGCGTGTCGAGCGGCTCGTCCTACGGCACAGAATTAGCGACAGAGGTCTTCAGAGCCTTTCGATAGGCTCGCCAGACACATTAATCCCACATAACTTCCGCAAAGTTCACCTACGGCCCATTCCGTTAGCAGCTAGGTGCTCAATCTATTACGGAGCTTCAAGCGTACTTTGCACCAGAAACGAAGGGCCAAAAGCAACACCCGAAAGTTTCATTCAGTCTTGAAAAGTAAGCAGAGACTTCCGAGACGTTAGAGGTTCGCCGGTATGTTACTATCGTGGCGTCCTGTGAGTGGTGTGAGAAAGAGTCGTATATGACGTCAGTGCGTTACGCTGATTGTCACCCGTGAAGCAGCGCCAAAAAAGGACCCCTCAAGCGAAAGTGTCGATGCGCTACGCGTGAAAACTGAGACGCCGGATTCATGGATCTGGTGGTAGACACCGCTACATCAGGAAAAAACCGGTTGTCTACGTAGTGCGATGTAGTAGATGTAGTAGGTGTAGTCCTGTCGTTAACCCCCCATTATATAGTTCACTGTAGTTCCCCGCGACAGGTACATAGTTCACTGTAGCGTCCAGCAAGAAATATATAGTGCTATGTAGTTCGCCATAGCTAGCACTTGTTCCAATATAGTTACGTATTCTCATAGTGCCATAGGCTACGTATCCATATGTAGTACAATATATCGGGGTCGCGATTCATGGTCCGAGAGAAAAAAAAATTATTGGGTCCTCAGTAAACTATAAAAGGTAAACTACTCAGAGTGCTCCCTGTCCTCACCCTCGGTCTCAGTTTCCAAGTCCTCCTCCCATTCCTTCAGGGCAGCATCGAGCACGTCCTTGCTCAGAACGGAGGTCGGGGCAGTGGTGATTGGCTGCGCGCCAGAGTGGAAGCTGAAAATAATGTCAGATGATATCGTATTGTGGGCGTAGTAATGCTTACCGTCCAACATTGTGCATGCGAGTCAGGATTTTATCGAGAAGGTTGTATTTGGTGGTATGTTCCCGAAACTCCCGCAGGGACCGGAGGTGAGTGTCGTAGACGGATCGGTATTCATTCGCCGTGAAGGGGACGTCGGTCCGGATTCCGGTCAGGTACTCGTCGATTGTGTTCTCGGTCTGAAAGATATTAGCAGAGAACAGTCAAGAAGATGAAACACATACGACAGTGAGGAGAGCGGCGAGAGCCTCCTCAGGCAAGGGATTGAAGATTTCGGGGTGGGTTGGGCCCTCGTCACGACGGTTAGCGAACCACATGGCGTTGCAGGCCTTCTGGAGAATCGGATGCTTGAAGAGGCCCTTCTTATTCTCGGGGTCCTATAAAGCATCAGCACTGCAATGCAGTATGTGGGCGCGCACCTTGAAAGCAAACGAAGCTCCCTCTTTGAAATTCTCGGCGTGTGTGCGATTGAAGCTGATATCTTTCTTGTTGTGGCCGCTCTTGAACCCATACATGATTTCCGCGAGGGGGCCGGACCTTGGTCTTGAGCTCGCCGCGACACTGAGGGCCACGACTCGCGATCTAGAAATAATCAGGTAACGTTAAATACAGCGCGCGCAACATACCAGCTTATAAATGACCGGCGTCAAGGGACGCCGCTCGCCCAACTCCTCGCACGTTTCATCCCAGGCGCGATGAACGAGCACAGGTTCGGTCGTGTGGTCGGTAAAAAACTGCGTGGCGCTGATGGAGCACCGATAGCGGTCGATTGCGCAGATGGTGTACTCCTTGGCTTGGTCATCCAGGTCTTTAGCCCTGGGACGGCCGCTGGAGATGGTGGTCTTGGCCGTCTGTGTTGGACGTAGGTCATCTGAATCGGCCGAGGTCGATCGCCGGCGCTTGTCCCCAATGTCGGGGGAATGGGCTCGGGGCGAATCAGAGCGCGGATGGCAGGAGGTGTGGCGGGGCTGGCGCAGCGGCGCCGAGACCGATTGAAGGGAGTTGCGAGGCTATTTAGATAAGCATCAGCTCGTCTCGGGATTTAAGCACAAGACGCACCTGAGCCTGATGTTCGCGAGGGTGGGGTAGCTCGCGTGGTTCAGAGACGGGGGTGGAGGCAAACCCGGTCTGGAGAACAACCCGGCCTGGAACAACTCCTCCGTTAATATTGCGAAGCTTTGAGATACGCATCAGCGAATCCCAAATTTAGAGGCATAATACGCACTGGAGCCCGAGTTTCACGAGGCTCGGGTAGAGGACTCCGTCCACGGAAGGTGTGCCGTGGTTCTTCAGGATTTGCGCGAACACGGCGAGTGTCGTCGTCGAGGTCGTTTACTGCGGTGTAGTGGCTGTCACGGCGAGTATCCTCGCGCCAGTCGGGACTCGGAAACTTGGCGGGCACGGGGACACGGCTGTTGCGCTGGGCGAGGTTTTTAGTGGCCATGGGACGGGTATTAATGAGTGTGCACGAGGTGAACTACAAACCGTTAGCTTCACCCCGTCCCAAAAAGGAAATACATACCGAGGCATCTTGAATGGGCCCCCGTGTGTCAGGCTCAATGACGCCAGCCTTCTTCTTTGCGGCCTTGGCTGCCTTGAGGGCCTTCTCATGCTTGCGATCTTCTGCTTGGCGCTGCTCCTCGACTGTAAAATGGTAAGTAAGTATCAATGGAGTGCTGGCGAGTTAGTGGCGACTGAAGGACTTACGAAGCTGGGCCTGTTTCTCGCTCATGCGGCGAGTGCGGCCTCGGACAGGACTGACTTCATCCTCCTCTTCATCAGTGTCGTTGTCGTCGTCGTCCCCGTGGTCGCGCATGGAGTCATCGGCAGGAGGAGCATAGTCACCATCAGCTTCTACATTAAGTTAGTTACTATGCCAGGCCACGAAAAAGAGGAGCGAGGCTTACCGTGCTCATCATCATTGTCGCTCTCCTCGATGCTGCCTTGGACCATAGAGCGCTTTGGGGTAGCTAGGAACGACGGTGAGAGGCGGCAGACGTGTATATGTGCGAGACTTACGTGCATAAGCCTTGGTGCTGTGGCTTTGACGAGCAGGGACTGAGGGCGAAAGTAAGATAGTGGGGAGGAAGAGGAAGCGTTGCACGTACTTTGACTATTCAAGTTTTCTTTCTCGGCAACGTAGTTGGTGACGTTGGTGGCTGAGGAGCGTGCAGTGACGTTGGTGGCCGTGGAGTGCCCATGGGCCGTCACAGAGGCATAGGTAGAAGTCGATTTACGAAGAGATTGCTGGGTCATTGTGATGATATAGGTTTGCCGGTCTGGGAAGCGGGTAGCTTTAGTGCGACTGGAAAGTAGGGCAGGTGGTGAATCTCAACTTTGTGGCCATCTGCTTTTATACTCCTGGGTTGTTGAACAACAACGCGTCTGTGTGGTGGTGGTTGGAGAGAGAAAAGACGTGTTGTTGGTCAACAAACCTGGAGTCACGGGAGTCCGAGTCGGCGGTGCCGCCAAGATTCGTCAGGATGCGGCGGCGCTGAAACACATGTTATTGGAATTTTGGGGGTCAAATCTGAAACAGAAATTACACACTGTGATCCCCCCCAGTTACAATGCCCCAGCTCCGCTGCCCGTACTGCTCAAAAAAGCTGAAAACTGCTGGCGGCGTCAACCATCATGTATCTAAGTCTCCAGCGTGCCGCAGAAAATGGCAGGATAGCCTCGCTAGGGAGACCTTCACTGTAGACCATGACGAGGCTGAACCTCTCGAGGATGCGATTCCTCGCACACCATCCCCGGTGCCTTCGAATGAAGACGACGATGACCCCATGGGTAAGGGCTAAGGCTAAGGCTTAACTGCTCTGAGGCTTAGAGGGGCCTTAGAGTAAGCCTTAGAGTTTTGGGGGGGATTTTGGGTACCCTTAGAGGCCTTAGAGCAGTGTGCGGGCTGGACACCCGTGCGCTAATGACAGCTTGAGAAGCTACCGATCATGGTTCAACCACTGATTGAAAAAGCTGACATTTTGCCACGTTTCCACTCCCGCGAATATGGTCAGCAACGGCGCATGGACTTCTGATCTGCTGGGCCAGAATCACTTTGAAAAAAGCTTGGTGCCACAAAATAGCTGCTACTGGAAGACCTATCTGATGATGAATATGTTGGCTAGTACAATTCAATCTGTTCACCTTCCCCGAGCGCCAATTTCGAAGTAAGTAATTGGACTGTACCACTGCACCCAAATGCGTGGGAAATTTAGCCCTAAGGCCTTAAACGGAGGCCTTAGCGGTAAGGCTTAGGCCTTACTAACCCTTAGAACTTTTCAAACCTGCTATTAAGGCCTTATGGAACATCACTGAAAATTGTAGACAAACAAGAACCTAAAATCAAAATGGGTAGTCAGCAGAAAAAACTTTTTGTTTTTTAGCTCACTATGATAGACAATATGGGAATTATGGGTGTCTATGGGTATCTATAGATTTGACCTCCCCCCTCTCCCACCTTTCTATGTTGGTCTGTTTGCTATGATGGCTCTGCACTGGTCCCAGCTTTGCACTCCGTCGCTTCTGGTATATTGACTCTGCCTTCTGGTGACGGTGCCTTCTCGGCGCACATGGACGTCGCTGTTACCTCGTCTCTATCCTTTGACATTGTCCTTGGCAGGGACTGGCTGCAATTCATGAAGCTGTTCCTGACACATGCTTCCAACTTCTTCCGGAATTCTTGACCTTTGGCAGCCTCCACTTGGCTCTCCCTCAAAACGCGGCTCTGATATTCCTGATCCATCTTCCTCTTCCTCGCTCGATGCCGCCCCCGTTTTCCCTGCTGCTGTAATGGAGTCACCTTGTGGTAACCTGGTTTTCTACTTGCACGGCCTGTCAGTTTTTAACTCATCCTTGATGCAGTGGCTGACTGTGTCTGTGTTGACCAGTCTGCATGCTGCTGCCCATCCACGTCCCATAATGTGATAAACAATGTACCATTGAATGCCACAAATATCATACGCGATATATTTCTTGGTCACCATGCCACCCGTGTGCGAACTTCAGTGTTCCATGCACTACCTGCGCTCCAGCATGCTCTTGCTTTGCATGGCATCCTGTATGCTGATATGAGTCTCAATCAATGTTGTCATGCACTGATCCACCATATCATGACTGGTACTTGTTTTGAGAATCCATGCAATGCTCGTGATACTTCTTCTTCTACACGCCATGAACTTGCTGCCTGCCGGGTGATATCTCGAGGTTTTTCATGCGCTGCGGATGTGCCTGAAGCGGCGCTCAATGTCATCCTCGGAGCGAATCACAATCAAATGTCAACTGAGCACTATTGTCATGTAGCAACTGCAATGAATATCACTGTATCTGGTTCCCGCAACCTCCGATTCAAGTTGCGTGCTGCGATTAGAAGTTCTTTGGCAATGATTCATTCGGCTGATTCAGGCCAGCGCTCTTGTGTATCTGTTGCCGACTTCTTCAATTCCTTTGAAAGTCATTGCAAGTCTGTATTGATTGCCATTGCCGCATTCCATCGTATCCAGCTTCTTTCCAAACCTACGGCTCACTATACGAGATGAAATCGCGGCGCATATAATTTCGGGTCGCTGTGCACAGTTTTCTCAGTCACAGTTGCCAAATCCTCTTCCTCCTGAAGTCTCGCTCCTGGACTGTGCAGATGTATGTGAGGAATGGCGCGCAAATTCAATTGATCCCAACCTTCAAGTTCATGTTCTGACCGCCCTCAGTGGTAGCAAACTTACTTTGAATCTTTTGCGGCGCCTCAAACGACACAAACAACCCGTACACTCTCTTTCTGGCTCTACATTGCTTTCTGTCACTCCTTTATTCCTCATGGCCTCCACTATCGCCGCGCCGTAACGCGAGCACTTCGAAGAAGCCTTCAATTTACAAAAATGTTGTCGAGACTTTGCAGCGTGAAAACTCTGGCAGTCTCGCCACGTATGACTTCGGCGAAACCTTTCACCGCAAATTTGATGTGTCGAACACGTTCGGGAAGAACTACTTGGGCAAGGGCCCAGATCCCGACTCGCAGCCCCGTCTTTTCAGTGCCAATATCGTCGCAGAGGTCAGCTCGGAGGCCGAGGGGACATGGCTTTCTGCTTGCAACAAAAAATTGCTGGCAAGTAAATTGCTGGGTGAACTGAATCTAGTCCCTTCATCACTCCCTAGCTGACCGTTCCCAGCCCCTTCGTGATACATCGCAACCACAGCGCATGATCATTGCTGCCCGATGCCCCACGGGCGGTGTCAAAGGCGGAATTTCTGTCGGTCTGGGCCCCGGCGTATGTCGAAGCCTTCGACGAGTCAACAGTTCATGCAGCCTTCAAAGTCACTGGTGTGGTACCTTTCAATCCAAACTTCGTCACCGAGGAGCAGATGAAGCCCAGCGTCGCGAGATCGACACGCGCCGAGTTCCCCATGCCCCAGCCTAGTCCTGTGAGGCCATCGTGGATGCGATGCGTGTGCATCCACCCACGCGGTTCGACCTCTTCCCATCCCACCTTGCACCGGGTACACCGACGCCGCAGACACCGACGGGACGCCGACCTAGAGACGATGACGACGAGCTTGAAAACATCGACCCTGCACTATTGTCACCTTCAAAACGTGTCCGGACACTGTATGCGCACCTTGGTCGTTCATCCGCAGCTTCCCTCCTCAGTTACGCCTAGCGGGTGAGCAGAATATCTATTCTGCCTTCCATCCCCTCTTTCTCCTTCTCCTCTCACATCTGCGTAGATCTCCCTGACACGCTCGATCACACCTTGCCCAGGATCGGGGACATCGGAGGACGCCATCTCTGCCCAATCCTACAGGCACACCTCAACCCTCGACTCCTGCTAGCACAGCTCCAAGTCCTTCATCTTTCAACTCCTGGGAACCCATTAGCACCTGGAAAGCAAAGGAAACAGTTTCAGGGTGGTTATGAGAAAAGCCCGAAAATACCAGGCTACCGGCCTTTTGCTTTGAATAATCCAGGTACCCCTCGGCGGGAGGCATTCAATCTCTCAAGCCCAATAAATTTATGGCCTCTGCCCAACCTTGACCCATCTGACCAGACCGCTTTCAATGGTAGTGGTGCGCAGGAAGCCACTGACTAACTCTTCCTTGCTTTAATTCATCCTCTAATGCCGGCCTGTCTCATCTGCCTTAACGACACGCTCTTCCAACGCCTCCTCAATGTTGTGGTCACCTACGATTGCAGCCGAAACGATCTCGCTCTATCTGGTGCCCTTCCGTACGTCTCAGGCAATTCCCCTTTCCATATGAATACAAGTGGCCATGACAAATATCTGCGGGAGATGTTCTGTTTTAATCGGTGGGCAGTTAAAGTCGACGCAGACCGGTTACGCTGCGCCCATGACCTGAATTTATTTCAACCGAATGCCATTACAAGTCTTAAATTTTATTTTTTAAGTTCGTTATTTAGTCATGTTTTCCCTGCCAACCGGGGTCGATTCTTGTATATGACGTAGTTGGGAAACACTTACTATCATTGCCCTACCTTTGCAAAAAATCGATCTATCATTCGCAATTTTGAGTCCAATGCATTGAGATCAAGATGGTATGTTTATATGTCCTAGACGAGCCTTCCTACGTGGTTTCAGGAGCTGACGACTGGGATGGGAGTCCAAAGGAAAATCAAGAGTCAATTTTTGATGAAATCTATCAGAAATGATGGTCTGCCAATTTGGCGGGCCATCATTTTTGCAAAGGTGGGGGTTTTGAGGTTTTCGACTCGGCAACCTCATGGCTTCCTCCACAGGCCACCAATATGCCTGAAAATATTCAAGTGAGGGATTCATATGTATGGCTCTGTAAATCCCAAAATTTGCAGAAATCCGAGGTGAGACGCTCACGCACAATGCCCATCAAAAATATTTTGCAAAGGTAGGGCAATGATAGTACCTCCACAAGATCTGCCATTGCGCCGCCCAAGTGCCGCCGCGGCAAAGATGTGACATGGCGGAGTGATTGGCAACTCTGTTGTCGGGATCATCATGATCTGGTGATGTGTTTCTTGCTTGCGACATAAATCGGCCAAAAATCACCAAAACTTGTCCAAAAAAAACCCATTTTTTTCAACCCCTTTAAACGTGTTTTTGAGAGGATCTGCAGCCTTTTCCAAAAAGTGAAATAAGCCATCCGTGACCCCCACCCGCCCCCTACCCGGTGTCTCGGCATTCTCCGGCGGGTACCCCTTGGGTGTCATGCTGATTTGGTCCGACCCATTTTGACTGCGCTCATTGGCAAGCCTCTGATCTTCTCTTCATCTAGCTGCAAAACGCCGCTGATCGACATATATCGTGTGGCTCTGGCGCCGCATAAAGCCCTTCCTGCGGAGATCCTGAGTGCATAGTGGATTGGTAGAACTCCGTAATCTCCGAATGGCCGAACGCAGCAAGATAACGCTCGACAGCTGAAGGACCTCGGCCACCGCTCGTCTTTGTATGTCGCCACAGCCAACCCGCGGTGTCAAGCCGAACAACGAACAGACCATGGACGGCAGGTGCGGCTGCCGGCATGTACCTAGGTACCGATACACTCGCAGTCCCCATTGGGGCGCGTTCGCATAAGCAGATTAAAATCGGGGAGGAACACGGGCGAGGAACAAGAGCGTGGAGAGTCTCGTGGACTCGTAACACGCGCAGACCCGGCTCTTTGGGGAGCTTGGTCGCGAGCTCGAGTTGGGAGGGGTGGTGCTGGTTTACAGTACTCAGACGGGTACGTGCACAGTGCCAGATGCATCCGTGTGTTGAAGAGACTGGGCTAGAGCGGGGTGCATGGAATATCGGTGGGCTCAGTGGGCTTGAGGACGGCAAGTTTATGCTGCCGCAGCTGCGGGTTGAGTCCCAAAGGCGATGTACAAGGATGTGGGCCTGTGATGGAATGGTCTCGACTTGTCGCGAGCAGGAGAGGCATCCTCTCGAGCAGATCCTCGTCTACGCCCGTTCCGTTGTAACTAGTCGCGATACAAGGCTCTTTAATGTAACCTTGAATTAATCTTCTTCTGACCCAGCGGCCATTTTTTGAAGGAATATAATTCGAGGAGATATACAGTATAGTGAGGCCGAGAGTGATTGCGTGTGGATAGATTTGAAATTGGGTGTTTGTTCAATAACCTGCGGTGTATTCCGGGAGAGTCCAAGTGGAGACTGGAACCACGATAATTAGGCACCAAACGGGATTAGTAAAGTAGACATTCTGGAAATCCGCGAGAGTTGACTGGGTAAGTGAAAAAGAGCGCGATGAAGGATTGGAGAAGAATTCGCCAATGACCTATCAGGTTTACGATTCAGCGCGGAATAGTGATGATAGGGGCTCAGAATCTCTCTGGGATTCCGCGAGAGTCCCTCGGGAGTGATGAAATAATCCCGGGAGAAAAGGAGAACTACCAAAGTGTGCCGTCACATGTGTGACACATCTCGCTCTGACGGACTCGAAGGGATTTAAGTTGGCCAGTCTATGGAGTAATCCGATGAAAAGCGCCGAGCAGCGCCCGTACGGAGATGGCAGTGGACGGGACCCCTGTCTCTTGAGTCTTCACCATCATCATCATTCAATACTGGACAATTTCGTTCAAATCGGTAGTCACGCGTCACGCACCCCCCTGTCGATCACGAACTTTGGTCGAGGTCACGCGTCACTCGGGCCTCTGTCGAACCTCCAAGTGGTCACACAGGCCCCAAATTGCCTAAAAAAAAAAAAAAAAAAAGGCAAAAAAGACAAAAATTTCAGTTCAAATGCCGAAATTTTCGAGGTGTCACGCAAAAATTCGGCGGCTGCCGAAATGTCGAATAGATAAAATGGGTCACACGTCACACCCCATGTCGATTTGAATGAATTGTCCAGTACTCTTCAAATTTTAACCTCTAAATTTACATAATTTCCTTCGAGTGGAATTTATTTAAACAAAACAACTGCATAAGCATGAGTTCCTGCCGGGCAAAGCCACGGCCCTATACCCCAGGTATTTGGACTATGGAGCGCTACGGACTCATGACTTCAGAACGGAGTGACTCCGTTCTGAGTCATTAATTAATAACGAGGAAGCGAAACACTTGCAAACAACACGTCAGCTCAGTCAACGCGCCACTCTTCGACGGCAATCCACCACAGATCGTCTCGGAGGAGTCAGAGAATGGCTTTGGGAAGAACGAAAGCAATCTGACAAGCGCTGGTCACAAGAGAAAGACCCGGGAAGAGCCTGTAGCTGGGGACAGCGCCAGCAACGAAAAAAAAACAAGCCAAATCGACTGAATTTATAGATATTTAGTAGAATATAGACTCGTATCATACCGTGCTGTATAAATCTTCACTTTCTTGGTAATATCAGTCCCACATTCAATGTACGAACCCAGAGTTTGCCGGCAAGTCTCAAATATTCCGAAATTGGCCGTATTTTGGATTTTCATGGGTCATGGAGTGGGATTGGAGCCCTGGTGTGTGTTCCATCGGATTCGGCACTAACGAAAATGGGGGGTACGTCGTCAGAACGTCGGAACGATCGTCGTTGGGGGCTACGCAAGTGTTTGTTTGTTAGTGAAGTTTCGCTTCCGTGTCATGTTTCGCTTCGCGGTTTGCGACTGTAACGGAGATGATTCCGGAGTCCAAGTCTATTGCACATCGGGTCCAAAGCAACGGGTTCCGGGATGTCAGCTGCCTGCAAGCAGTAGATTACTTTTCCGTGCTGGATTTGTACGATCTGTTGTACGTCGGGTTTCTTTGGCCGGCTGGTGCCCGTTTCCTTCTTCACTCTTCAAACACGACACTGACCATTCTTCTAGACACTATGTATCCCTGGGTTCGTTCCACCCGCGCCGCAACACCTCGCTCAACTTTGCTCCCTCTCCTCCGCCTCTTCCCAGCTCCCTTGGGCCTTCACGCCCAACGCCGCACGCGTTCTACCCATCCCAGGCTGTGCTCGTGTTCTCTCGCACACTCCTTTGAATGGCATTTAAGTGTCGGTCAGATACACATTTCATGCGGCCAAAACTAATCGCTACGATGCCTGTGGAAGCCGAACACCAAGGAACATGGAATTCAGTGTTATAAGCGGGAGCAAATACGACCAAAGCTGCCGCTCCTGCGACCAAGTGATAGGTGCCAAGCCCATGTCCAACAACGGTATGAATGCAGTTTGGATATGGCTCCTAACCTGATCGATTTCGGCAGCGTTGAAGCGCTCTCCGTTCTTGTGCTCAAGAAAAGCAAGGCTAGACTTGCTTTCGTCCTCGGAAATGGGATGTGAGGTCGGACTCAGAGTCTGACTGAGTAAAATCGGCACGATTCGAGAAAGAGACAAGCGGGAAGTTGTTCTGAGCAAAAGAGGTAATAGGGAGAGAGTCTGTATTCAAGGGGATTTCTATCTGGAACGGATTAGGAATGAATTGGAAGATTTTCGGGATCGACGTCGCAAGAGTGCAGTAAGCTTCCCTGGACCGAGTAGTGCAATGGATATAAGCAAATAGTCGACTACAAAGGTGGCCCTCGCGACACAAGATAACAGAGAATCTTCCTGCCTTGCCGACAGTTGTCCCCAAACAGCCGAAAGGCCACCCAGAATAAAGCCCAGAGACAAGATCCAAGTCCCATAGAGACCAGAAGCCCAGTTAAATGCAGATTTCCTCCCAAGGTATATATGTTTTTTCCACCGATGATAGCGGTCCTTGCAGATGGCAGCACGTCGGATGATGGGGTTTCGCAAGCTGGTTTCCACCAGGTACTTGAGCCCTGGTGGCCCAGGGTGATTCGTGTTCTCTATGGGATGTGTGCGTATGAGAGCTGGAGGATGATGAGCAACGACAAGTCGATAACCCGGAATCTGGCCTCGAGGCT
The DNA here is from genome assembly GCA_029378375.1 of Mycena olivaceomarginata. NCBI lineage: Eukaryota > Fungi > Basidiomycota > Agaricomycetes > Agaricales > Mycenaceae > Mycena > Mycena olivaceomarginata. The sequence continues at coordinate 79,872 of JARKIC010001622.1, read as the reverse complement.
TTCTCGCGGCTGACCCGAGCGACTGTCGATCATGAGGCAATACTTCCCCTTTTGGACACCGGGAAGCCTTGTTGCCGGACCACGGTCTTACGACAGCAGTAAGTCACAGGAATCTTGGCAAACTCTTAGAACACGTATTAAATATACACTAGATCATCTTATCTTCGGGATTCTTCAAGGAACACCTAGGGTATTTTGAAGTTTCTGTCTGCCGGCGGTAACGGCGAGCCGCCGAGAGCTACGCTGGTGGGGTGGGCCACGTCACGGGCGGCGGCGTCCCGAGCCGCGGAGCGAAAGCACCGAATGAACTTACAATGCCCTGTTGTCACGCCCCTCCCGCCCACGGCCAATAGGCAACCAATAGGTCTTTCTTAAGTCACGCTTCGGGTCCATTTTTGGGCAGGTACGGCGATGTGAGTCGGTGTTGATATGCAAAGCAAATTCTGTGCTAGGCGGGACGCTGGAGGCCGAGAAAGGAAGGGATGCAAGTAGCGGCGGGAAAAGGGGGGGTGTGGCTGTGATAAGCTGCCCAGCCAAACATGGCCAATGCTGATGTCAGCTAGCTCACTGGCAAGTTCACCGCCTGTCATCCAGCATGCGCTGTCGGTCCTCGAAAGACAGTCTGTGTATGGAGCAATTAAACAGAATATTCCCACGGAACTGTCGTCCAGCATGCGCTGTCCGTCCTCGAAGGACAGTCTTTGTATGGAGGAATTAAACAAAATATTCCCACGTAACTATCGTCCAGCATGCGCTGTCCGTCCCCGAAGGACAGTCTTTGTATGGAGGAATTAAACAGAATATTTCCACAGTCTGTGTATGGAGGAATTAAACGAAATATTTCCACAGAACTGTCGCCCAGGATGCGCTGTCCGTCCTCGAAGGACAGTCTTTGTGTTTCCCGGCAATTATCCCCCTCGCCGGTCTCGTGTCGGATGCAACCGAGACTATCAGCGAGAAGCAGCGTAACAGAAAATGGCTCGGGTCATTCTTGAACGCCTCGTTTGGGTGAGTGGTCATCTTGTATTTTCATACCAGCGTGGCCTGACTCTCCCCAGCAACGCGACCGAGCTCATCATCTCCATCATTGCACTTTTCCAGGGCCAGACCGACATCACCAAGCTCTCACTTCTGGGGAGCGTCTTTTCGAACCTCCTCGTAGTCCTTCCCACGGCATGTATCATCGGCGCACCGAATTTCATTGCTCAAAACTTCAACATCAACTCGGTCCGAACGCATACATTTCTTCTCGCAGTCGGTGCCGGCATTCTTTGCCTCACATCATCTGCGCCAACCATCGACTCTTTCACGAGCAGTGACGTTACTGTACTCTCGCGAGTTATGTCGATTACTCTCATCTTGGCCTATGTCATCTTCATATTCATTTATCGACTATGGACTCACAAGAAAGAGCTAGAAGCCGAGGTGCAACCCTCCGAGCGCCGGGATAGCAGCGGGGGGGAAACATCTCTGCTTCCGATCGACATTCCAACGGCCAATCCAACAGCTCAGGAGCAGTCGCCAGTGACCCAGCGGACCGCCATTGGCGTTCTGCTTGTTGCAACTGGTATAACAGCGGGGGTGACCTGGTTCCTCCTTGAGAGCGTGTCCGCCCTCTTTGACTCCCACAGTCCGATCACTCGCACATTCCTCGGCCTGATACTTTTACCTATTCTTGGTAATGTGACGGAACATTGGACGGCGTTCACAATGGCAAAGAAGGACAAGATGACTGACTCGTTGGATATCGCGCTTGGATCCGGTAAGTAAGGCCTTGAGAGGCTTTGAACTCATTCGCTAACAACCTTCCAGCCTTCCAGATACAGTTTTTTGTGCTCCCAGCAGTTGTGATTGTTGCATGGATCACGGTTGTATGGAAGCCCAGCATTCACATGGATCTGGTTTTTGAGCCATGGCAGACGGTGATCCTATTTGTTGCAAGTGAGTACACCCAAGTCAGTAACAATGGCCCTTGCTCATCTCTTCGCAGCGGTCAGCGTCAAATTTGTTCTGGAGGATGGTAGCACGGATTGGCTGGAGGGTTTCGGAATCTTCCTGATATTCGTCGCGCTCGCCACAATCTCGGCCCGCAGATGAATCCAGGGAGTACGGGTTAAATAGGGATTACGACTTCCCGAAAATACCATCAGTTTCCTTTACGGACCTTTCCATATTACTACCTTGTAAGGCTTCGGACAACTCCGGGTTACTCACCTGCTTATCCTCAAAAGGGTAACACCCAACTGAAAGCGGCCCGCGCCAACGGATGCTGATGTCCGGAAAGAGAAAGAACAAGCCCATGTTGCCATTATGGTCCTCTAGGTGGTTGACGGACGAGACGAGACTACCGTATAAAATAGGCGGGGGTTACCCGGTGACTGAGGATCCCATGTCCAAAGGTGCTATTCCGTTCTCGGTGAACAGCGAAAGGTGCCCAATGAGGAAAGGCAGCTCGTCTTGGCTTTGCGGATTTACAGATCAGCATGTTTCTGACTAGGACGGTCATACATACGGTACAATCGAATTGCCGTTCGCGTCGCACACGGTGAGCCGAACAGCCATGGCTGGAGTCAAAGGGAGACGCGACAGGTTTGCATATCCGAATGCAGCGGTCTTTTGCGGATGTTGAACGACGTTAATCTGATATTTCTCCTTTGAACACTGGTTAACTTGAATGGTCACATAAAAGTGTGCGTCAGAATGTACCAGTGGAACTCGAGACCATTTCAGCGGTGGTTACCGGGAAGGTCATTGATCCTGTAGGTCTAACAATACCTATGTTATTTGTTGACATTGAAAGATATCAGATATGCCTCCACATTCCTCGCATCAGCTGTCATTTTCAACCACACAACTTCGAGTTCAAGGTTCTCCGAAAGCAGATTCCTCTCGCTTTATGTTATGCGACAACTTTTAACGGGTGCCAAGGGCTAACTGTACAGAAATTGGGTCTCAATTTGCGAAGAGACGTGTTTTCTCATGGCCAACTCTACTCTCCGATGACTCGTGTCCCTGATTCGAGGAATGTCTTGATTCCCAAGTATGTGGGAGATTCATCTACATGTACCACTAATATTGTGTGGGAAGAGTTGCTGTTGTAAATAAATAACATTGTTGACGGGAAATTCATAGCCCTCCATTTCTTGTCCTCCAAAATTATCAGAATTCCACATCAAAAAATGCGGATGACGTCGACCACTTGTTGTCTCTTAAAGAAAATACTTTTGCAGGCCGCCTTCGAAGTTTTGACGAAGTCGATAAATCATTATCGGCAATCTCCGTGTCCGCAAGCTGACGGTGATTCGCTTTCAGTCCCTCCGGGGTGTGATCAAATGACTGTCTTTGAAAATTGACACCTTTGGGCCAGTTCGAGTTTAGGGACAAGTCTAGCGTCGGCGACGGTGCTCCGCGACGAAAGTGTTGAACTTCTGTTCCCTGTACAGAGGAATGAGCTTGCGAGAGCAAAAACAAAGAGAGGTGAGGTACAAGGAGTTCTGCATGTGCCTAATTGTCCCCTGGGTAGAAGAAGGCTCCAGCAGCAGTTCGTGCATAGCCCTAGTTTCCTCCTGTGAGTTGAAGGTCACCAGCAGTGCGCGCCGCTGGGGGGTGGTATGCAATGAGCCCTTCCTGAGGACGTGTCGTTCCAAGGAATCCTTGCGCGCGAAGGTCTTCGGGCAGCCACTGCAAAACACCTGCGCCTCCGCGCGCCGGTGCTTCTTCACATGGCGGTCCATGTCCGCGCAATTCTTCGTGACCTGTGTACAGACAGGACTGTAACAGTGCAGGCCACCGCTGGGGGTGGGGGTGCAGCCCATTTCGAGAAGGTACCAGTATTTCTGCGGCACAATGTCGTTGTCCAACGGCCGGGGGAGGGTGCTGGAACTGGCAACGGGAGATTTGGGGGCGCGCCGGGGGCGAGGGCGAGATGTAGGGGAGAAAGGCTTGGGTCCCCGGCAAATTGGGAGTGAGGTTGAGGTCTTGGCGAGCCCCTCGAAATCGGAGTCATCGCTTTCCGACTCGGACTCACCATCAGACTCGGACAGAACCGCGCTCCAGATGGACGCCTCTGCCACCGTATCGATGTGCGGGCGGGCACTGACACGCCTCCACTTTGGGATGCGCTCGTCATCTTCATTAGTTGCCTAGGATGATAGGAGTTTAGGAGATGACGTGTGATCGGAGGTTTATACCTTGGAGCGACGACGCTTCTGCGGGGTAGGTTCTGACTCTACACTAATAGGAGATTCCCCGGCCTTCTTACTTCTAGCATCCTTGGGACGACCAAGGCCGGCCTAATCCTTGAACTTGAGTGTACTCATCGGAGAAAGTCGACAACCATTACCTCCTCAGTCGCAAAAATAAAACCTGCAGGAACGTCAGACAGCCCGAAGACGGGGTGGATGACTTCTCTTGCCATGACAGTGTCTTGCTTTGCACCGGCAGGAATTTTCGGGAACAACATCAGCATCCCCGCCGCCCTCTTCCGGCTATATTGATGTTTACGACGAAAATCATATCGCAGATGGTAGCACTGCGTACGGGGTTGTGATAGGAAATCGTCAATTCTTCGTTTGGTGCTATAATCTTGCAGGAGAATATTGCGATTTCAGGCCGGCCAATATGTTGGCCTCTAATATACTTGGTGCTTACTCGACAATTGGGTGCGCACGAGTGATACATTTGAATCAAATTAATGCACCAGCAGAAGCGAGTTCATGACTCACGATGTACCGAGTAAACTGAGCGATCAAGTACACATATTAGCGACGAATAATCTCCGTCAATGAGAGCACTGACATTTCCCCTATTGGCCCCATCCACGACATAGCGCTCCGAGGTTGGTGGGATGTTCGGAAAGTCAAGCTCGAATGCGTAGTCGCTTCCCAAAATTAGCCTGGGCGAGGAAGAAACATCACATAATGGTCATACTTGCTTAACTTCGACTCGTCGGCCCTGTTAAAAAGAACCCCACTATATACGCCGACGAAGGTTCCCGGTTCAATTGTCTTGACCGCGAAGACCCCTGAGATAGTAAGACAAATGGGAACCGGTTGGCTGGCTGCAGGAATCGTACCCCACCCCCTGTCTGCAGTCTTCTGAAGGCTGATTTGACACTTCCGGCCCCGAACCCACGACCTGTACAAGTTCCGCGCGAGGGTTTGCAGCCTCGGGAAGAGTCAAGGTGGGGGCTCACCATGTTACGACACGTTTCATGATTGCATCGGCAGTGGCTGCTGCATTCATAGAGGGCGTCGTCGATACGGTCCAATCGGAGGCGGCCGTCTACCCGATACGCAACACCGGATTTTTGCGCCTGGCGGTCGAGGCAGGGGCACTTTGAGTTTTTGCCCCCGCATGCATCAATGCACCTACACCCCTTTACTGAGGTAGAGCAGGGCCAAACGAAAATATTATGCAACTTGCTTCGGCGGGGGTTAATTTCCCGGAAATTTATGCTGAAAAACCCTCCCGGTGTTCACGCCGTTGATTCCGCCAAAAAATCGGTGGGCATTCCACTCCTGCGGCTCGAAAATGTAAAATTGTGAGAAAGCAGGACCAAACACGGAAAATATTGTGCAACTTGCTTCGGCGGGTATTAATTTCCCTGCAATTTATGCTGGAACACCTTCCACTCTTCACGCTGTTGATTCCCCCAAAAAATCGGTGGGCATTCCACTCCTGCGGCTTCAAGGTGCAAAATTGTGAGAAAGGAGGGCCAAACACGGAAAATATTGTGCAACTTGCATCGGCGGGGGTTAATTTCCCTGCAATTTATGCTGAAAACCCTCCCGGTGTTCACGCCGTTAATTCGGCCAAAAAAAATCGGTGGGTATTACACTCCTGCGGCTCGAAGATGCAAATTTGTGAGGGAGCAGCGCCAAACACGGAAAATATTGTGCAACTTGCTTCGGCGGGGGTTGATTTCCCTGTAATTTATGCTGGAAACCCTCCCGGTGTTCACACCGTTGATTCCGCCAAAAAATCGGTGGGCATTTCACTCCTGTGACTCGAAGATGTGAAATTGTGAGAAAGCGAGGCCAAATGCAGAAAATATTGCGCAACTTGCTTTGGCGGGGAATAATTTGGCTGAAAATTATCCTGGAAACCCTCCTGGTGTTCACGCAGTCGATTCAGCACAAAAAAAATGGTGCGCATTGCACTCCTGTGGCTCGAAGATGCAAAATTGTGAGAAAGCAGCGCCAAACACGGAAAATACTATTTTTCAAGCCCTTTCATGTCACGCAGATCAAATTTCCATATATGGTAACCCCAAAAAGTAAATTTTCAGCAACTTAGAAAATTCAGCTGTTCTGGCAGATTACCAAAAAAAGGAAAATGGACAAGTATATGGTTGGTCTCTATTTCATGTCTAATAGATTGTATTCACAAGACACTATGTGACAACAGGTTCATATGTAAACAGAAGAGGAAACCTACCTTGGTATCATCGCAATCTGCTCAGGAGAACCCAGGAATGAAATTGGGTTGGGACTTGAAATTTGGAGGTGAAGCAAGAGCGTGACGACATTGACTGCAGATAGCTGATAGGGCCTGCAATTTGAGGAGGGGCTTGAGGCTGGAGGATGCTTGAGAGGATTGAGGGTGCTTGATGGGCAGTCATATCTGGCTGCTATCAAGGGGAAATGTACTAGTGTTATTGCTGTGTTGTTCTGAGCAGCCTCTGTCCCATGAACACGCTCATATTCACGGCACTAATCACTTTGGTAGCTTGCCCTTGGCTCGCCCGCTGCATTTATGTTACCTTTTCTAGAGGGCATAACACCCGGGACCTCAAAAGCCGCCTCAATATGTGGATGTCTTGAAAAAATTCCGTGCTGACCGCTTTTTTGCAGCCACCATTAGAATAGAGGGGTAATCCGGCTCTGGTTTGACAAGGAGGATACCAGATTGGAAAGTAAAGTCATGCATAGAATTTCACTGGCTGTCCAGGTAAAATCGCCAGAATAAAACAAATCGCACACCAGAATGTAGCGAGTATTTTCCTTCGCCCTGACCGTCAATATGTCATGTGCGCTGGGTGTGGCAACCGGCATCAAGTCCAGTCTGAGAGCCTATATGAGCACAAGAGGGGACACCGGACTACTTTTGCTCTATGTCTGTGCTTTTCCTTCCACTTTTTGGTGCTGACACCATTAACAGCCCATGCCGGTATGCATATTGGAACACTCACGAAGTGGACTTCTGGGTGGTTAGATACTCTCTACCCCCTGCTGTACTGACCATACAAGCCAGATTTTGCTCACAGATGAGGCCCATGGCCTATGCCGGTTGAGAGAACGAAGAAATTCGAAACAATCAAGTTCGGTCAGCCCCCGATTCAGTAGGTTTTGTATTGCGTCGGCCAGCCCAATTCTCGGTTAGCGCGCGACGGAGTATGTCAGTGGGTTCGGCATGGATAAGGGACCCTATTGTTCGCCTGCGTGAGCACCGATGAATTGGGCATGATGGCGGATGCCTCGCTGAAGCTCTAACAAAGAAGAAGGGAGGATAGGTGGAGGCAATGCAGGATGAAACTCCAAACGCAGTGACCCGAGCAAGGACGCGACACAGTGGGGGATGGAGAGACACGGGGTAATTTGGACGCAACAGAAGGAAACCGTTCCGTTTCAGGAATGGTGATGATTCTCAATGACCGGCTAGGATCACTGGGGACGAGGGATGTTCGGTGGTGACAACTGATGAGAACCAAGCTATTTTATTTTTGTCCGATGGCGGCCTTCATTACAACATGCGAGGTACGAGCTTCCCGTTATAGCGTCTCATCTGGATATAAGGAAACTTCATATATTCATTGTACAGTATACTACGATACATGACAAGGTGATACAGTCGAAGTAGGAGTATGTACATACTACTGTACGGGAATGGAGAGATCCGGACCTGACAGCTAACATAACGCAGCATCGACTGCAGGAAAAATATCAAGTCGGAGTGAAAGGACCACTCTCACCACTTAAGCGACATCCTGCACTGGGCAAGTAACAATAAGTGAAGAAAGAATGAGAGGATGACAACGCGGGCAGACGCGACCGGCGTGGAATTAGATAAAGGGAATACTAAATCATGGCAGGAATGAATGAGGGCGTATGGACACCAACCTTTCGGATATTAGGAGAAATAAAGTCAATGCCAGTGTCCGCAATGAAACCACTCTCAAAGGTCGACGATATGCCCCTGCAGAGCATGAATTAGTGCCAAGAATACAAGGATATACATCAAAGGAGTGAAGACGTACAGAAGCGGCGCAGCCACACTCCCGCTGCATGAACGGGAGGACAAGCCTAGCGTCGGGGTGGCACGGACCATATGCACGAGCGTTCCGGATGACGCTTGTGCGAAGATCCTGTCATGGCACTTGGTACCGGGGCGCACCTTGACTTGGCACGAGCGATGAACTGCGAGTAAGCTGGTCTGCGGGTAGGCAATTATCAAGTAGAAAAAACAAACAAACAAGGTCACGCACATGGACGGTTGCAATGCACAAATGTCCGGAAGAAGTACCGTATGTACTGGCATGCTTCCTGGACGATGGTTGAGGGTTAAAAGATGATAGCGGAGGAAGAGATGAAGAGCACGCACAATGGAATCGAGCCAGAAGACACCTCGATAACGTTGATGAGTTTTGAAGGGGAAAAAGTGGAATAGCGCCGCACATGTATACGAGTACGTGCCGTCTCCTTGTTTGATTGGCGTGACGGAGCGCGGACTTTGAAGCAGACAAAGTGCATTAGTGGAAGTACGCGCGTCCTGACGAGTTCGTCTGATGGCAAGGTCTTGAACATTGGGAGGCTGCCAAGGTGTTTTTGGAAGTAAGGTAACTCGTTGTTGATGGCACACCTTGACACTAGCCTTGAAGGAGCGACTACCAGCATGACGGGATCGTCGTGGATGGAGTCAAAAGACTCACCGAGCTATCGTATGGCACAGCTGAGCAATCGCTAGGCAAAATAAGGGAGATCCGAAGGGATCGACGAGGGGAAGAGTGCGACATGGGAGGAAAGGAACAAGTCTGGATCATGGACTTGTTCCCACGACACCCCTCCCCCCAAAAAAGGGAATCCTTAGTCAGCCACTGCCGACGGCAAGCTGAGCCACTCGCCGCGTCTCGCTTGCATCTCCTCTACGCCACTCGCGTCCCGGCGGCGCTTCACATCGCCGCTGCGCAACTCTTGCTCTGAAGTCAGTATGGAAGACTAGCACTGTATATGCTGCACATACTGAATTATTTCGTTCAAATCGACAGTCATGGGTCACAGACCCCTCTGTCAATGTCAAATATTGGTCGAGGTCACGCATCATGGAGGGGTTTGTCGAACCTCCAAACTGTCACGAGTATCCTTTCCCCCCCCCCCCCCCCCCCCTAGGAGCACAAAAAAGCGTCAAGACTGTCGAAATTTTTGGGGGTGTCACGCAAAAATCCGGCCGCTGTCGAAATGTCGAATAGGTAAATCCGGTCACGCGTCACCCCCCCTGTCGATTTGAATGAAATAGTTCAGTACGTCAAATAATGCAACTACTTCTGCATATAATTTGTTCTCTTCGGTAATTCCTGGTACTGGCAATGGCGCGTCGGAGGCAGAAGTGGGCGACTGGAGAGCCGGAACACGTCATGTCCTCTGCACCAGGTTGCCGAGTCTGTAACAGCAGGCCAGAAGCGGGGTCCACCCAGGTCGCTTCCAGGGACTCCACGGCGTTCTCGAGTCCTTGTGACATCGCCGCATCGAGCAACAACAGTCGCGCGAGCACAAGAAGATGTTCGCAGTTCATCAGTTGACGATGTTTTTACATAGGATGTGGGCAGCGAGATGAATAAGGCCCTGATCGGCAACCGTGAATTCACGCGTGAATCTTGGTGGAATTCTCTTGGTGCATACTTTTCCCACGGATTTCGTCCCTAAACCGTCCTAGAATGGAAAATGCATGCGTTTCCTGCATCAAATTCGTATGAAAGCCGTTTGTCACCGTAAGTTCCGTCCGGCGATCTACTGTGTGCTGTTTCCGGTTTCTCCTTATGTGCTTACTCCTTCGTTGTTTCTCTGGCCTCTTGCCATCTTCAACTCTTTTGGTCCATGAGATTATTCGACACTTTTTAGCCTATGATGAACAACGCTCTTCATTTCGGGTCCGTCCGAACTGCGCCGCAACCTCGAACAATCCCCATTCGGAGCATCGAGCAGTCGAAACAAGTCTCATGAACCAACGGCTGTCCAGAGAACACTCGATTAGACCGCAACATTCTCACTGCGCTGTCAATGTAGGCAACCGGTCCCATCACCTTGCCAGTATGCAGCCAGGCACGACATCGATTTCAACATTTCCCACCCCATGATTATCAAGCTACCAGTACTGTTGGGGTTCGGTTGACCTTTATTCAAGATACGTGCAAGGAAATTACTTGAACACTTGCCTCTGCTCACTATCCTCACCACAACATGTTGTAATATATGTTTGCTATGCTATTAGTTTAAAACTTTTATCTCAACGACTCACAACCAAAGGCTCTGAGTGCATCGCCCGAACAAGTGAATTCTTTTATTTTAAGTTCCAATTTGATTTTCGATCCCACTTAAATCCTCATCTGCCGGAGCGAAGCGAAGGCTTATCTTGTATTTACTCATGTGATTGCTTAATCCAAAAGGAACGGTAATATTACACCAATCTTCTATGTATTGCCTCCATCTTACTGTTGAGTGCACAAACTTCAATCTCTAGCTAAAGAATTTCAACTAAAGCTTGGTATAAGCGCTCATGGCTCTCCGATTCCTTGAAGTTGCGCAATCTGCAAAGCGAAGCCTACGCTTGAGCCTTGGCACCCCCGACTTGGGCACGTTAATGTCGAGACCGTGCTAGATATGGCCCCAGGCACTGCCGTCACTGGTATGGATGCCAATTTGTCGCATCTCCCCGCCAAATGCGCTGACTGCGTTCTCGGAAAACAGAAAAAGAAACCTGTTCCGAAGAAGCGTGGGGGAAAGCGTTCAACGAGAGAGTTGCAGAAGGTGTTTGTGGACCTGGCGGAACCACAGGCGGTAGCGGCGCGAGGCGGCTATGTGTACACGCTGCAGTTAATTGACGGCTTCTCTCACGAGCAATGGACAATTCTCCTGAAACGAAAATCTGATGCAGCTCAGCAATTCCGGGGGTGGAAAGCTATCGTTGAGGCTGAATCCGGAGAGAAATTGGGAATCCTTCGGATTTGGCTGGCATCACCCGCCCACGCCCGGCCGAATGGCTTGCAAGCCATTTTGTTGGCTTGGCAAGCCACTTGAACGGCTTGGCATCAGCCAAAAAACGAAAATGGCTTTCGCGTGTCCCACACATCATATGGGCACCGGGCATCTTATTATTTGTGGTAGATACACTGGACAAAGTCTCCTACAGCTCCCTAGGCCACCGATTCTTGTGTTTTTCAATCATGTCGGCACTAGCCGCCCCCGTCGCGGCCGATCGGAAGATTGATTGATGATCCGCACGCAAGCCAGCGGGCTTGCGAGTTCCAAGTGATAGATCATATGTCTTAGCGTTCACCCGATACAGAAATGACACGATCCAGTGTCCCCTGAACATGTAGCAGGCGTACACCTTTTTCAACCTACTTACCCGATTTGGTAACAGCAGTCACTTATTTCTTACTTATATCCCTTTCCTTTATCCGTCCTGCCCCTCGTGCTTACCACATTCCTTTGCCGTCATGGACTATACCGCTTACTCAGGGAGGACTCCCATCATTCGTTGTTACGTGTTTACATAGCCACTTGATCCCAGTATATAAACCTGTTTGTACGTAGTTAGTTGACTCGGTCAATCATCCTCTTACGCCAGTTACCTCTGTTGGTTCGACCACCCAACAACCCCATGTGACGAGACAAGCCTAGCTCCTCGCCACATATTTTTAACTGCTCGATACTGTCTCTGCTTTGCTGGATCCCTCTAGTCTGATCAACTCGAAATCTCCGCTCTGCAGTCGACCACCCCAACCGTCTATCTAACTACAACAATGTCTACAACCGAAAACACTGGTCACCACACCCGTGGCGCGACGGCAGCCGGTATATTCGAAGCCCCGCCGCCCATCTACGGTCCTAGTGAGGCCTCTCCCATCTCAGACTCTGTCTCTGTTGCGGAGGATGGCCACAATGTTTCTTACCCCCTAGCCACGGTGCCGAGCACAGTGGTGACGGGAGGACCCGTTCTCGTTGAACGTGGTAGTCCCGGCGTCTCTCCATCCGAGCGCAAAGGTGTGACCGTGTGACTGACCTTTCTTTGTCTCTCGCCGTCGTGTCGGTCAGCGCTGCCCGTTTCTTTCCGCAAACGTACATCAGCGGTTCCAGACGGTATCCGCTTCTAGCAGCTCGGCTTCTCGCTCGTCAAATACCACATTGACGATTTTGTTTTCTTTGCGAGGGATTGGCGGGAGACGGAGATTGGTTATTGGGGATTCTTCTGGAGATGCGCCGTCTTTATATATCTACTCGAATACTCTGATTACTGACAGTATTAACACGCGATTATATTCTGTTCAGACTAGCCTCGCACCGCTTGTTCCGATCTTTGTTATCAAACCTGCTGCTTCAACGGCGCACGACACCATTGACTTTGAGGTGTTTCTGGTTCTGCCATACATTCTGTTTCTGTCAACTGCATGACAAATCGCTGCTGCGACGGGCAAGCCTTGCGCGCGCGACATTGTTATCCAGTTACATATTCAGTTGTTGCAGACAAAGTACTTCTACTCTGGTGTGGGATACCCTTGGCATGCAAGCTTGTCCTCAACTGCTTTACTGCCGACTCGTTGCGGCAAGGCACAAGACACCCTTGGCTCGGTCGTAATTACTGCTCCCCGATACACTGCTACACTGCATGGTCGGATGACGACTGGTTGTTGCAATGGCGCAAGAAACCTTGGCACCGTCGTACTGCTTTCCCGATGCACTGCTACAGTGCGTGGTCGGAAGACGGCTTGTTGCTGCAATTGGCACGGTCGTACTGCTTGTGACAGCTTTGTGCTGCTACTTGTTTTGCCCCGGCGGGCTTCTGCGCACATTGGCTCCGGCGAGCCTCTGCGTACAACGGCTCCGGCGAGCCTTTTTGCCCCGGCGGGCTTTCATTTAAACGGCTCCGGCGAGCCTACATTGGGCTTGTGTATAGCTCCGGCGAGCTATCACGCTGCTGGCCCCAGTGGGCTTGTGTACGGCTCCGGCGAGCTGGCACGTTACTGGCCCTGGTGAACTTGTGTACGGCTCCGGCGAGCCTACATTGGGCTTGTGTACAGCTCCGGCGAGCTATCACGCTGCTGGCCCCAGTGGGCTTGTGTACGGCTCCGGCGAGCTGGCACGTTACTGGCCCCGGTGAGCTTGTGTATGGCTCCGGCGAGCTGACACGTTACTATTCCCGGCGAGCGACATTTTCTATCATAGCCCCGGCGGGCATCGAGCGCACAGATGGCTCCAGCGAGCACTGCGTTCGACAGCTCGGGCAAGCCTTGTTTTCACTGGCTCAAGCGAGCCTCCATTGGGCTTGTGTATGCCTCCGGCGATCTATCACGCTGCTGGCCGCAGTGGGTTTGTGTATGGCTCGGACAAGTTGGCACGTTACGGGCCCCGGCGAACTTGTGTATGATCATTTTACTGGTCCCGGCGGGCGACCTTTGTTTCTATCATAACCCCAGCAGGCAAAGGACCCACAGATGGTTTCGGCGAGCACTGCGTCCAATGGCTCTGGCGAACCTACTGCTCTGTTTGCCCCAGCGGGCGACTTGTTCTCTCGCAGCCCCAAACATATTGCTTCATTCGCCTGGTGGGGTCAGTATCAGACGCAAATCGGACGACTATTTCAGCTGAGAGCTGTTTCTGTTGGCGCCAACCGTATTCTACTTACTTGGTTCCGACGGAGTGTCGCTTCATTAGCTCCGGAAACCCAGGCTAAAAGCTTTCACTACTTATTGCTGGCTAGTGGACTTCGATGGACACATTTTATTTTTTCTGATCACATTATGTTCGTGATTATCTGGCGGTGCACCGAGACCGTGACTGTCATGCTTTTCATCCAAGATTGAGCCCACCTGGACTTGCGCGCTGCTCCAATTTTCTCGGGCAGTATTCATGAACGATTCATGCCTCTCAAACCATATGTTTACATTGGTTTCAGGAGCAGTCACAACATCGTCTAGTCCGGTCTCGGGTCCGGTTCATTTTTTGGACGGATTTTATTTGAAAAACAACGCCAGTTTTTCTGCAGCTCCTACCTATTTACTTCGCACCTAGGCCACATCTTTGACAGCACAGCACACTGAACTTCAGGCCATCATATTCAATCTGCCGCCTTGATCTTGGCCTACATTTGTCTGGTTTCAATAGAACGGAGTGGCGGAACCCCACGTCAAGTTCATGGCCAAAGTTACACCACACGGATAAGGTCATTGCTGCTATACCAATTGTTGAGCAACATGCAACAGTTTTCTCTACTTGCACTTGGCTAAAGTGACACCGTCTGTGCCCGACACCGGTGCACCCTACGCTGCGGGCCACCCTTGCTGATAAATATTGCATTGACTCCAGTGAACGTGTACCGTTGGGTCCGTATCCGAGTCTGCAGTGCCTTTGACCAGTCCCTACCCGGATTTGGATTTGTGGTTTATATCTTCGCGGCTGCCCTCGAAAGTTGTACTTAACATTGATTCTATCCCGATATGATTCCCAGTCCAAATGACTCCTGTCATTTCATACAAGCAGCTGAGCACGATATTGGGCTGACGAGACACATCATTTAGTTCTTGCACTTACTACTTAATTACGTTGGAACACTGTCTGATGCGCCTTTTGGTTGGGCGTAGCGTCGCTCACACGCCGCTGGGTTTCGGCGCTATCGGGTGAGCGGCGTGCTTGCTCCGCGTTCCGATTTTGAGCTGTTTGCTCAAAGTACGCCCAACCTTCTAGTCTTCTTACTGGTTCCTGCATAGACACCGAAAGACGAGGATGGAATAGGTGAGATGCCGAGCGCGCAGGGATCGGCATCACCGTCCATCCGAGCGCAAAGGTGTGACCGTGTGACTGACCTTTCTTTGTCTCTCGCCGTCGTGTCGGCCCGTTTCTTTCCGCAAACGTACATCAGCGGTTCCAGATGGTATCCGCTTCTAGCAGCTCGGCTTCTCGCTCGTCAAATACCACATTGACAATTTTGTTTTCTTCCCACCCACCTCACCCTTTTAAGTTGCTTTTAAGTATTCTGTTCATTCTTGGACGGTCCCAAGACAGTTCTTGGCCTCTGCTCACAAACCTGGAAACATTGGCTTTTCTATGTCACCGTTGCTCTAACATTTCTTCTATGATCTACTACAATTCTCACCGGTGGTTCATCTTCCTTTGGTCTTTGTTTTACGCCAGCTGTCTTGGCCGGTTTCCCGCTTGAAAAACGCAAAAGTTGTTTCTTGTTCTCTCTTGTCTAACCGAACATTCTGTACACTGGATGCTTCGTCCGTGACACTTTTGACCACACCTCCACCAATGTCTGAGATCTTCTCGTTTCTCTTAGGCGGTGCTACACGTTCCGGACAGATGTATCGCTGATATCTTCACACTTCATCAAACCAGCAATCCCAGTCGCCGTTTCATCTCGATCCATGCCGTAGATGCAGAGTCCCAATCAAACCGATAGATTTTCTGGTATCTCTCAGTGCAAAGTGTCTGGACGGTATACGCAACGAACTAAAATCCCGACTCAAGGCGGCCGAGGACGAAACTTGTCCGTCTTGTCGAGCTTCCCTCGTCGGCGCCAGATATGGCCGCCGTCGACCAAGAGCTGATGGCATACACGGAAGAACTCAAGGCTTGGCTGCAAAGCTTCACGGCGCTCATCATTTCGGAAACAAAGCTACACATTCTGTGACCGGACAGTCCGTTTTATCTGCAAACATATCAGCAACATCCCGAGCTCAAAACCATGCCGAACTAAGTTCAACAGCACTAATTGACGCTATTTTATCAGCTTGGCGATGGTATAGATCACACTTAACCTGAGAGATGCGCGCTACACTTGCACCGCTTTACAACTCGAGACACTATTCTTGGACAAGACTGCTCAAGTTGTGTACTGCTAATAGCGATGACAGCGCTGTCGTGGTGGCTTGGAAATTGGTAGCCACAAGTTTAAATGGCGGTCTGCGCAACCGTGAAGCCATACAACAGATACCTACACTCGTTACCCTCCTCGACGCCGGCGGATATTGAACTGGAGAATATTCTGCATACAATTTATCTCTTATGTCTGGTATCGACCAACCCTAGTCGCAATACCAGGCACTACCGCATTGCAGAGTGCATAATCGGCATTCTTGGAACTTTACTACCTGTCCATCTATCATTGACCATTATATTTTAAGCCTGTCAACATTGGAACTGGGTACCACCTATGGCTACAAGTCACCAAGTGGTGCTGTGGTAAACCTTCGTACCTCGCTTGCTCAGGCAGTCAAAGCATTATTGTTACTGATCACCAATCATGTACTTGAAGACCGAGTCGGCAGAATGCACTGTGATAACGTCCAGGCGGTCAGGAACTGCGTCTTTGTGCTTGGACATGGGACAGCTGGGTTTTCGGGGCTGGCCGCTGCATGCAACCGTTACCTACATGTTTCTCTAAGTTTTCCATTGTGCGCAACATCAATTTTGACTTGAAAGTTAGAACCAGCTACGTCTGCTGGATCGGTCATACTATTTGGTGGCGCTGGCGCTGAATTACGGATTTCTCCAGCGGCATTTGCACCGCGAGTTCCAGAATTTTCGATTCGGACAACGGGAGAAAGTTCAAATTTACTAGATCCACTGCACGTCATTGTTTTTCGCAATGATTCTATTTATTCCCAGATCTCTACGGGTTATAGATCATATTTTAGGCACCCAGATCTTCGATTTGGCACGAGACGGCGGCACCTCCGTGGATCACCTTCAAGATTATTTGATTGGATGCTCATCTTCCGAACTTACCCCATTTTCCGATGCTACTGGTCAATCAGCGACTCAGTGAGAAGACGAATATCCGTCGAGCAAGCCCACCCACCCGCGGCGTGCTTGCTCCGCGTTCCGATTTTGAGCTGTTTGCTCAAAGTACGCCCAACCTTCTAGTCTTCTTACTGGTTCCTGCATAGACACCGAAAGACGAGGATGGAAATGAAGTCAGGTTAAGTTAGCTGATTGCATCAGTCAACGCCGCAGGCATTTCACCTTCCGGATTGGATTGAAATATGAAAGATTTCATTTGAATGGAATAAGTTGGCGCCATGGCATCAGTAGAGATTCCGTGATGCGACATTTGGATGCCGGCCGCCTACCATGTCACCACCTGCGCCGCGCATCTCACTTCCGAGTCCCACTAAGACTCTCCTTGCGCGATTTTGCCCGTGAAGGGGGAGTCTCCTTACCCACCCCCCAATGGAATTACAAATTGGAATCACCTGGATTAAGTACAAGGCTATGGGGAATCCCAGGAACGCGGGCTGATGCCGAGGGCGTGGTGATGGTGATGGGGCTGTCAACGCTGTCGACCTCCATTTAGTGGTTTGACGGCCCCATCACCATCACCACGCCCTCGGCGTCAGCCCGCGTTCCTGGGATTCCTCATAGCCTTGTACTTAAACCGCTGCCCCTGTCAACTGCCCCTGTGTGTGACATTGACACCGAGGGCGTGGTGATGGTGATGAGATCCCTTCGCCTGCCACGGGCACGGTGAAAGTGCCGCCAATACTGCCGCCGTGCCGCCAGCACCGCCCCTCTGCCGCCCCCAAGTGCCGCCCTCAAGTGTCTGACTGCCGCCCCCGCAAAAGCAAAGTGCCGCCCCAGTGCCGCCCCCAGAGGCGGCACTTTTGTCACGCTGCCGCCACAAAGAATGGAAGTATATAGATAAATATTATAATGTATCTGAGTTTATGAACAAGATCTTTTTACCACTTCCTGCGCGAAACTGTTATAAGGTACTACTTAGGGCTTGACTAAATCTCATTTCCCTCGGAATCGAGTTCTACCCAGCCAGGAAACCTGTGAAGAAAAGAGCGAGTTGAGGGTGCTGTTACCATAACAAATGAACGGTTTACCTAGACCTTTTCTTGTGCTGTGTGACTTGAACCGACTTTCTAACTGGGCCAGCCTTCTTGCTGCGACTAGGGTTGCGTCGGGGACCCAAGGAGAATTCTGTTATATTCATTAGTTCGGGCTTCTCCGCAGCTAGGGTAAGTAACTTACCTTTCATCCGCTTCGCCGGTGGACTCAATGTCTGTTTCCCTAGTCCGTTTCGCACTCCCCTCTCCAACGAACGGAAGATCTCGTGCAGAGTAGAATGGGTTTTCCAGCATGTTGGATGTTGATGGCTGGCCGCGGAACAAATGAAACCTGAGGTCCAGGTCGGCTGCACGGCGATAGAAGACCAATGCCGAGCTGGGTTCGTAAACAGTATGGGTAGTCTTGAAACGCTCCTCCCAGTCGACAAACTTGCTGGTTGTCATCCGCGATTCCCCTGCTCTGCCAATTGGATCGAATGACCGCCACATGACATCAAGCCCCTTGACAGCTTGTGGAGGCGAGGATAGAAGCTCGCCCGATTGAATACGCAAGAATGTATCACCATTCAAATCCCAAGGCTCTCCAATGGAATCTTGAACTGCAAGTAGCTGAAGGAGCACCGAGCCAGGACCCCAGATCTTTCGGTTCGCCTCGGGATCTGAACGCATGATTTCGTGCGCCGAAAGGGCATCGAGGGGAGCAGTAAGCATTGCATCCAATCCCGGGCTGGCTTTGAACGAACAACTCTTCATCCAATCAAGCGAAGCCTCCACCTTCCAAGGGATTTCCTTGAAATAGTCGCGAAAGCTCTGCACGACCGGGTTCGAAGTGTCAAAGGCCAAGACGTGGGCAAGTGCAGGAACAGCAAGTAGTAAGAGCTGTGAGAGCTGTGGACTCGCGGCGTCTGCACCTTCGGTTACAGGACTGAAGCATGACGGCAACTGTACCATCCCGATCTGGAGGCCGATGTTGAAGTCAACAGTTGATCACAAATGTGAGCTGGACGCACCTGCTCTTCGTGGAGCCTCTCAACAGCTACGATCTCTTCCCACTGAGCGACTGAGCGGTAGAAAATACGCTCTCGGGGATTTTTGTCAACCCAAACAATCCCCTCGATCCACTCGAACTTATATTCTTTCCCGTCACGCAACGGATCGAACACAACTAACTCAGCAGGATGCCAAGCGGTTCCAGGAATCCAGTCGTCAATCTCCGGCACCATGTAAATCTTCCCCTCAATGAGGCCCGAGCTGCAGTAATGAATTAGCAATAGTAAATGGATATCAAGCACAGACTGACTCTGATTCAACTTCGTCTTCCAAAATATGGGGAGCCAATGGTGCCTGCTCGATCACCTCAATTGGTGGAAAGCCTGAGCTGGCCGAAGATATTGATACAGTCTCCGATTCGCTGCTTTTATCACGCTTTAGAAGCGGAGGTTGCTTCTTTGGCGATCTCTTGGGAGCAGGTGCTCGGTAGTCCACTGCCGCCGACAAATCAGACAACCACCATCGATCTGGGTCGTCGAGTTTTTCGAGATCTGGGCGAACGAGCTTGCAGGAGGAAGGAATGCCCGAGGTGCTGCCAGTGGTGTTGAACTCCAAGGAAAGTTTCTTTGACCGCTCAATCTGGTGTTTCCGAAAGTAATTTTGCGCAGCCTCGCCACCGTCGAGATGATAGACGAGCATGCTAGGGAAGTATCCTTCTGGGATGCCTCTAAGCATAGCACTTGGACCGATGAGAAGGCCGCGAGGAGACCCATCCAGGAAAATGGAATGGCCGTCATGCCGTCTTCCATCGTAATCGAAGATACGAGTCTTCTCACCATTTGTGGAGGAGTACCGGGCGATAAAATGACTGGCTGCCGGACTGGTGTAAATATGGCTGGTGATTGTGTATACGACGCCGTGTGCAGAGGCCAAAGAGTCGTTGGGATAGGGCCGTAGGTTTTTGGGAATATCCCAGTTGTTTCCCGAAGCAATGTCGCCAATCTCGATGATGAGCGTAATGGGCAGGTTGAGAACAACCTCGTATTGGACGGCGTCCCCTTCGCAGAATTTGTCGCCGTCAAACGCCTGCCAGCAACCATCCAATGGCTCGGCTTTCGTTGGTCGCATGAGGTCGGTAAACCATTGGCGCAAATTCCCCTTGTATAACTCGCAGAGTGTGGGACTCAGCTGGCACTCTTTACGCCACTTGATGCGCTCCAGCTGGAAATGGTCGTGGGCCGAACCAGAACAGGTTTTGAGAATGACACTGCGTAACCGGAAGTAGGACATAGCGCGCTCGACGCCTGGGGGTATTTGTTTCTTGCCAGGAGGATCCGAGATGTGATACAGCCATCCCTAAATCGACAAATATGAGATGAATAGTCAAACAAAACTGAACCACTCACAAATGGGCTCTGGAAATCAGTCAAGGATTTCAACAGGCTACGCGGAAGCGCACGCAGAACCTTCCGGAATCCATCGCGCTGGTTCGACAGAACTGTACACCACCCCTCCTCGTATCCAGACACGTCAATGGTCAGGCGGAGATGAACCATTTGTTGAAGGTCGCAAAAGGCGTGGGTTTCCGGAAGTTGGGAGAACATGGGAACCATGGTCTTATTGTAATCGCGTGAGGCGGCAGAGAATATTGCCATGAGACTGCAGTCGAGCCAGCACGAGTTGTCCTTCCACTTGTACCCTTTCTCATACTCCGGCGGACGTAGCTTGGGGCCCTTCTTACCGCCGAGAAGGGCCTTGGCAGTGTCTGGAGGTCGCCCATCATTTTTGGTTCGACTGGGCCCCGCCCCAGGAGTGCGATTGAACTTGGTACGGCCATGGATGTTGGCAGTTGCCTTCCAATGCTGTCGGTCGACTCCGTAATGTATTTTCAAACCATCTAAAAACGGGTCAGATTCAGAGGTGCGCTCAACCGGCCGAAGAACTTACTCTTTTTGGCCTCAAATTGAGTGCGATAGTAATCTGCAAACACAACCAGCGCCTTCAAACCGTCGAGAAGATTGAGCTTTTCCCCCAGAGCAGCGTAAAGCTTGAAGTGCATTGCCTCTTCCGGGTTTGTAGTGTCTGGGATTGAGGCCCAGAGTTCCGCGCTCATGACTCGGAAGCTAGGAAAGAGCATGTACGCGTGCGAAGGGAGCATCCACCAGCGAATCCAACTCTCAGCTCGAGGAAATGTGGAGATGAAGTCCTCTGCATGCGCTGTGAAGTCTTCAATCGTGTCGCTCTTCAACAGCAGCTTCGCGTAGTTCTCAAAAACGTCTGTCTGCGCTGGATCGACGACTCCCCCGATTTTCTTGACCCGAGTAACCTGGTTTCGGAAGTGTTGGCGGCAACCCTTGAGCAGCTTGGGGGCCGCCTCGAGAAGTTCGTCTGCATCGCGCTCACCAGGCGCCCAGTGAAGCCAAAAATCGATGTAGGCCAAAATGAACCCATTCCGTTGCGCAGCGCTGAAGTCGACAACCTATATCATCATGGTTATCGCGTGCATCCGTGGAAATGATTCCATGAGCTTACATTCGCAAGCATATCATCGATAAGTTCAATTGCGCGCTGTCGCGACTCCTCGGCCATACTGAGGAATAGTTGGAAGAAATGAATTCTGTAGTGCTCAGCGGTTCCACCATTCGAGTATGATATCAGGCCGGGAACCCAGCATTGAAGGTATACGGGCTCATACGTCGAGCTGATGATAAGACGGCCTTTATAAGACGCGATGCCAAGAACGGGGTTTGCATGACGATGACGGAGACCAGGCCGAATTGCGAGCTGCGGATGAAATTTGGATTGGAGGCCTCGATTTTCGCAAATTCGCTAAGGAAGTGGTCTCCGCCGTGGCCTCCGGATCCTCTGAGAACCTTTTGCCGTTCGTACTTGACACGATCTGCATTGACCAGTAGAGGGGAAATTTTGGCGACTGACTGGGCTGGACCACTAGCAGTCGGACGACCAACGACGAGCTTAAGTGGACCTGTCTTTGGCTGCTCCCGCACAATTGCTGCGAACTCATCCCTCTCCTCCTTCGCTAGATGAAGCCGGACCGTTGGACGCGGGTGATCGTGTGTCCCCCCATTTTGGTAATAAACCCCGCCACTGAAGGTGTGTAGGGTGGACCGCACCTTGCAAGCAAGATGGACAAGTCGAGACCCGCAGATGCAGAGCTTGGAAAGTTGGTTCTCCACCCCAGCTTTACGTGTTTGAGGGCGGGTGACCATAGAACAGTCGACACTCTCGCATTGAATAATCCCTTGGCACTGGCGACGCGTAAGCTTCCCGTCCTTCCAGACTGCAGCGTCCGTATCGCCGGCTCTGCCGCCAAGAATTTGAGTCGCCCAGTGTACGTGCAAATTATCATGCTTCTCGACGAAACTCATCGAGAAGAGAGCGGAGAAATCCCCGTCGGGCCATCCATCCCATTCAGGGTCTTGTGGAATCTTGATAAAATTAGCGCGATTGAACCATTTGTCCCCGAAGCAAACCACCTACGATTGGGACTGGCTCATCAGAGCGGATGGCTTTCCTGTACGATTGAGAAGGGTGGGCCTGCCTGTCGACTTTCCTCGTCGCTCGACCTGTTCCCATCAGAATGGTGGTCTCAAGTTCAAAATTGCAGTATCAACGCACCAGATTTCGGCGGCCTACTTTTGTCCGCCTCAGGTGCAGCTTGTGTGTCGACTGATTTCGGCTTTCTATATGGATGAGAGCGGCGCGACTCTTTATCAACTTTCCTGGCAACTCGTAACGAGCGTCCTAGTTATTTTTCATTCTAAGAGCCAAGATTACCATTGAAACTCATTCAACGCACCAGATTCCCTCGTTCCGCCTTTGGCCACCCTCAGCTGGTTGTTGCGGGAGCTAAAGGCAACAAGTAACCCCTTATCATCGTAGAGGCATACAGACGAGGTTGGAAGGTCCTCGAAATCATCTTTGCGACGTCTTAGTGGTGGCAGTAGGAGACATAATGTTACGCACAGATTGGTACTTTCCCGGGGGATTTCTTTTGGAACCAGGAGCTCAGGATATTACCAACGTATCCCTGGGGTAATTCTCAGCTACGGAAATCGTCAGAAGTCGAATTTCGGCCTACCAGCATTGTAGTGAAGGGAGGCAGAGAAAGGGGCTTCTTGTTTTTCATTGTAATTTTTGTGATCCGAAAAACGCCATCCGCGTCAATTGACTCCGAATCACCAGGTTTGTACATTTGGTCCGGAGGACGGGGAAGATGAAATGGTAGACCTTATCGGAGAGCTCGGTAGTATACCGCATTGCAACTTATTGTAAAGGCATCCAAAAAGCATTGTGAACATTGTTAATTGCGATTTGATTTACAAAGATGGTTCGGCTGATAGTGGAAATGGCATGGGAGTGGAGTGTGGTCCAAATCAGAGTAGCCAAGATTGTCCAGCTTCAAGCTCAAATACCGGGTCCGACAAACGGTTCAGGGGAGAAAGAGGGAGTGACAGAGACAAGCCAAGTAAATGCCGGGTCCGAGAAGCGATTCAGAGGAGAAAGAGGGAGCGAAGACAAGCTACAGACGGCCAGGAGAAGTAGACTCGAAGAATGAGATGACGGGTCAAACGAGGTTACCGCCAGCGCGCCTTCTGGGCGATCGTGACTTGGCCGCGGCATTGATTGTCAACTCCACAGCCACGGTTGACAACATCACGTGCCTGCCGTTGATCTGTCCACATCTCCCCTTGCGGTGTGTGGGCGGCATAAAAAATCCGACAAATATCCATCGTACGCAGTAGTGTTCAGAGCGTGTTTGGAGCACATGTTTGAAGTACTCATGCCTGTTTGTATCCCACAACTCGCGTATTTCCGTTGAGGCAGGCGGACCATTATTTCCGTGATGAACAGCTACCCAACACCGAACCTGATAGCATAGGATTTAACAACTCAAACTGAGCATTCTCGACATCAGAAATGCAATTTAGAACACTCTTTGGCTTTATATAATTTTGTGAGACCTAAGTGCGAGGGATGTATTGTACTGAACACCCACAGATCAATGGTGAAACGGCAGGGAAGGAAATTGAATCACTTCCTACTCTAGTACTCATCAAGCTGGTCCTGCTCATCTGCCTCTGAATCATCCTCCACTTCCTGCTGCTCGTCGCTGTTGAGTTCAATATCATCACTGAGCGGTAGCTCTTCTATTCAGACTAGTCACTGACAAATCCAAACGTAGTCTGCGGAACGTACCATCGATGATCCAGGTCCTGGCAGTATCATACCGGAAGCTACTCGAGTGTTCATCTGAGTGCGCGGGCAAGATGATTGGATCCTAACCGAAATTGAGCTAGTGATATTGAAAAAGAAACCTTACGAACTGTGATCGGACCATTAGAGTTTTCGGCAGTCTCGCTCTCGGAACCACCATCTGATTCGAAATCCACAATTGTGTGTTCCTAGGTCGAAATCAGCTAGCGTTACCCGATAGATATAAGTGTAAAAACACTCACCGCAATCTGAATGGTGCTAGCTTGGTTTGCGGAATGTGTACTATGCTTCGGAACATACTCCATAAAAACCATGGATCCGTCCGGGTGACGCATCGAGGAATGAGTGAATGCTGAATGAGTATGGAATCCTCGATGAATGAAGACCGCTCCATCGCGAAAACGAAACAAGGACGACTCCACCCCACAAAGTCGAAGCCTCAGAGTCTCCCCGCAGATACACAGCCGCCCCAGCTGTTTGTGACGATCGACGGCCCTCGAAGCCGGAGCCAGTTCAATGGGGCATGTTTTACCATGGCATTCTATAGTCCCCAAGCATCGCCGGCGTAACTCATGCCCTTTGTGCCATGAGCGAGCTCGGGTTGTGCCTCTGTCTCGCGTCGTTTCCAGGACCCAATTTGTGGCGAGATTCCCGGAATCCTGCAGGTCCTGAGCTGAGACAACACACTGGAACTCGCCGTCAGGCCAGAAGTCCCAAGAAAATGGAACCTGTTGTATAGGAATATGGAGACCACGGCTCTGAGCTGTGTGTATGTTATAAGACTTTGAAGCCAGCAGCAAGAGTGGATTTCATACCTCGTGGACGAGTGCTCGAAGCGATATCATTGTCAGACAAATGCTCAGACTCGGATGCGACTACAGATAGTGATGGCGAGCGGGGCCGACTCGCTGGGGGCCGAAAATCAGGGCCCACCCGAACCATTCCAATTAAATCTCCTGGGTGAATGAATGAACAAAACTGCATCCATCAAGTTGTGCGAACCAAAAACGAGACATGCCTTGCTCATCGAAATATGGAACTAATCGTGGACCTCGAGGCCGTGCAAGATAGTCAGAAACCCAGAGAACGATGGCCACAATTCGGTTGAAGTTACTGGCAAGCAGACAGAGAATTAGGGTGACAGAGAGTAGATCAAGCATGGTGGTGAAAGTTGTAGACAAAGGAGCCACTTTCTGAGACAACACCCCGTACGATCAGCCGTTCAGGAGCTTGGCCAGCCAAGGATTTTTTAATGTCTTGAAACACATGTTTGGCCATTGTTTCTGAGAGATGTCAGCAAGAATAGACGGGTAGACCCGGGGTGAGGCTGTCTTGAGGTGCGATGGTGGTGGAAGAAAGAGGCCGAATAATGCCGGCATCGGACCCAACCGATCAGTGCACAGCGCCATGAGCGATGCTGAGATCACTCACCGGGATTAATTAAAGGTACACCAGAGTGATATCTACCTCCTCACCCAAATTTGGGATGCCTGAGAGGTTTATGCCGAGTGATAAAACAGGGGTAGTAGCAAGCAATTTGCACCTAGTGTTGGTGTTGGTGGTGAGTTAAACCGTAGCCGTAAAGATCGGCCAGGGAACGATTTGAACGGCGCTGAGTGACAATAACTCCTCTAGATGTTCTCAGCATAATTTCTGGGCACGAATCGTAACCAAAAAGTGTGCATGCATACTAGCAGATCAAAAGGTGGGATTTTGGGGCGACAGACACCAAGTTTAGGCCATCTGTGCAGCTCCGAGGTTAAGTAAGACTCGGATACACCTCAAATGTCGTAATCTCAAACCATAATTTTTATGCAAACTGCCGCCCTTGCCGCCCATTGCCGCCCATTGTCACACATGGTCACACTGCCGCCCTTTGTCACGTAGTTGCATTGCCGCCCCCAACTGCCGACCCCAAAAAGGAAAAGTGCCGCCCCCACAGATATTTGCCGCCCCCACTGCCGCCCCTACTGCCGCCCCCCTCTGCCGCCCTTTGCCGCCCCTAGTGCCGCCCTTTGACGCCACTGCCGCCCCCAAAAATAGTTAAATTGCCGCCCTTTGCCGCCATTACCAGTCGAACTTACGCTCAACTGCCGACTTCTGGGTAAGTTTTGTCACTTGAATACATGTGAATTGCTGTAATAACTACACCACAATGTAGGTAAAGATGCTGTATGTAATATTACGGACAGATGGTATGTAACATAAAGTGAGTGCCGCCCCCCGAGTGCCGCCACTACCGCCCTTGGCGGCAGGGCGGCAGTGCTGGCGGCAGTTTCACTTTGCCCCAAGAATTCGAAAGAGACCCGGCCCCGGATCCAAAGTTGGCGACGGTCAGATTTGGAGAATGCGCGAAGACGAAGTCAACGAGGCTCCTGTGCGTTCCAAGGCGCGCTCCTGGCTCGAACCGGTGTGTCAATCATCCCACACCTGCCCTCGAGTCTTGCGATCTCAAAACTGGTGTCTGTCGACTGATAGCACAGTCATCTTATATCTACTGTGTATTTCTTTGTAATGCCGCTCTGTCGCTTCGGCGAATGTATCTTAATCTTTCAGTATCTGTTGTGGCGACGTGGAATCTATAAGCTATCTTACGCAGACGAAATACGACGCCTATGGAAGCCTCCGACATCTGCGTGAAGCATGAATTCTCCTTAGGGTCCGAGGCTGGCTGGATCTGCGTCCGACTTCTTTCTCTGGTGGACCTCGCGCGAGACCTGTCGGCGTGGACGCTGTGATTATCTTTTCCTTATCGTGTTTCTCGTATGTTCATGTTTCTGCTTCCTGTCATTTCATAATGTCAAGCTTGTTCCCAATCCCCCATTGTCTGTTCCGCTGCGATGAGCATTTATGAGTCGGATGTGAGTTTAATTTGGGACCATGATCATGAATGTTGACATTCATTCTCCGCTTACCTTTACCTTGCTCCAGAATGTTTTCTCGATATTGAAGCTTCGTGTATCTGAAATACACCATCTCTCCTGGTCCTTTTTTTTGTGTCTTGGCGTCTCATCCAGCTAACTTTTGGTAAGGCTTCGAGGCAAGGAAAGGAAAGGATATTCCGAAGATCTTACCCTCAGATTGGCATATCACTAGCCATCATAGTGCGCCGTTGGTTTTCCTTGGGCACGAATGAGCCTCAGAAGTGAACTGATGATTCTTACTTTTTTTCGAGTTTTTTTTTTTCCCTGGCGTGCTTCATGCTCTGTCGGCGCTGTTCCGCAGAAGCACCTTCTTAACAGCTCAAACCAAATGTCGCAGCACTTTTGCTGATCCGGAGACCTTCTTCCCACGCCATGAATTCCACATGCAGACACCTGCCGGTTAATCGAAACCCCTACATAGGGCCTCGTTTGGTGATGTATCCCAGCAAATGTGTTTTCTTTTTCATAAGATCACAGTTATGTATGCCTAGCTAAATTCCTTTGGAGTGGTTCACTTGAAATCTGGGACAAGTCCCAGAATTTCCTTTTCGGACACAGGCGGTAGTGGACAAATCGGGAATTTGCGATCAAAATTCAGCGATATTGGAAATCCTAATCGCGAAAAATACCAATTATACGCGAGCTCCTGAAATTAGGTTGGATGCCTCGTGATAAGGGCAAAAATCAGGGTAAAACATCATATCTTCCTTTCATTCAGTGCCAAAGGCAGGCCATCTTCAGCCTTCAGGCTCGGTTTTTGGCTTTGCTAGGGATGGTTGTAGGCTTGGTACAATACTATTCGAGACTAGCAGGAACCCGTGCTTCGCTACGGAATTTATGAGAATGGAGGTGACGGAAACCCCATTTTGTTGGAATGCGCCTGTAGCAACTCGCCTATGCCCAAATATTCTTGCACTTTCATTTCCTTTATGGACTCACTCGTAATTACTCGTAGAACATTCTAGATAATATTGCATGTATAAAAGCCAGCAATGTACAGCTGCTAGGGCATCTGTTTGCCCTAAAGCAAGCTTTTCAACCATTCAGTGCTATCGCAAACTTACCTTCTTTCTCCGCTTACGCACGTAATTCCAGCACATTTGGCCGGATTTCGTTGTCGACGTTCATAAAAGGGTCAAACCTGTGGAAATATTCGCACTGTCTTCTGCCAAGGTTTAAATTTTGTCACCTGCTGGAGGAATCTTGTCTGGCATGTCCCAAACTTGATTGCCATGAATAATTGGAGGACATTCCACGTCTGCGCATGGGGTCAACTAGGCTCGTTACCAGCCTGCATAGTAGCCCCATTCTATGGAGAGGTTTATGTCTCTGCGTTAAACAGCAAGGTAAGTGACGGGAACTCTGAACAGACACATGCTCAGAATTCTTCTCCACGGGCAACTGCTAGTTTAGCTGATATGCAGTCTATCTAAATCACCCAAATTGTAGCCCGAGATGTACTAAGCAACTTGCCAAGTTGAATCATGCAAGAATATACAGGCAACAACTCGCTTCAGAGCCATTGACTAAACCACTGGATGACATTTACACGGCCTGTGATCATCGAGCCTCCAAAAATTTGATCTATGAATTTTATTTGGATTCAAGTTCCGGATATTTAAGCGGTACTGTACCATAGACTACGCTTCGACGGACCGGCGCTGCTGAAATCTTCGCGCATTATTCCGCAATGGTTTAACACTTGCTATAACCCCAACCGTGCATGCTCCTGCTCTCACCATTGCTGCTGGCCGACACTATTTTTTGGAGTCCCTGCCCCTACTATTGCCTTGTCCCGATCGGAAGTCCCCTCGCAGCCCCATCAGTTTTCACCAGGTTCGTTCTTTATCGGATAGGATTAGGTTATCACTACTATTCCTGTCGTGTATCCAATCTAGTCGCCTTGACTGTATACCACGACAAGGCGAAATGGCATTGAGAAAGCACCGGAAAGGCGCATCGGCAATCCCCGATCAACCATACTATTGTTGATCCACCTCTGCAAAAAGTTTTTGATAGAAGTGCTGTTTGAACATTTGGGCTCGGATTGTTCTAAAACTTGGGCGGAATCAAGCCATAGGTGTGATATCCTCGTCTGAATATTTTCAGATTTACATACCTTTGTCAAAAAATTTCGCGGGCGATCACCCCGGATCACTCCCATCAAAATTTATCAAAATCCGATTTCTGATTTTCTGCTGGGCTCAAATGCGCCCCAAATCCTCTATAAACTTCGTAGTACACGGTGATACCTAGGCGATACCTGCTGGGCCGAGTTAGATGGATTGATTGTCCAGGGATTTACCACACAACGGGTCGGTCTAACAGGCTCTTCTGCTCCTGCCAGTTACAACTCCAAGTATTGTTACTGGGTGTAACGAATAAAGAAGAGGATCCGAGCGGCCGAATGATCATAATCAGATCATCATTTCCTCAGCTAGCGGCTCGGCTCCACCGGCCCGTTCATCGGTTATTGCTGTACCGGAGTGCGAGCCGTTCATCATTCCCAATATATCTTTCATGGTTCAACTTATCAGCGACTCGGTCAGAGTCCTCACCACTCATTGAATATCTATTTCTTAGCTGCCTTTTCAGGACTCCGCTTCATCAGCGGCCAGCCGTAAGATGTACATTGTTCCTCTTGGTCACCTCCGAGGCACAGAGAGGTAGTTTACCACTACCTCCCGGAGCCCAACGGTATGCTCAATAAAGTCGAGAGCGGGGTGGCGCTCTCGCTCCTCTAACTGCAGCAGATTCATGAATCCCTCGTCCACAGCTGTTTTGTGCATGAAAGAACGAATGAATTCCGATGCTGTGTTCAAGGAAAAACTTACTGCGTGGTATGATGATATTATCTGCCAGAGCTTTCCGAAAAACATAGTTCCTTATGTCCCGGCTGAAGGTGTTCCAAAGCAACTACCCGTCCTCAGTCGCCCATTAGATCCAGATTCTCCCGATTATGAACAGAAGAGGGACCAGCGCCACCGCGATCTGTGTGAGACTACTGGACTCGTTCACGCGACATGCTTCAAGTATATCCCACGGCGCATACATGCTCTTGTTGATCCGGACAAAGACTGTAGGTTTGAACTCACACGTCCCCTCGTAGGAAGCACACATTTCGACGACGGCGAGGATCTTTTGATACGATGCGCAAACGGAAATCTGACTGCATTGATCTGGCAAGCTGTCCCACAATTCAGAGTGCCTACGTCATGCTGTCGCGTGTACGCTCACTTAAAGGCCTCTGTATTCTTCGTCCTTTCCGACTGGACCGCATACAAAACCACATCTCGCAGGAGCCTCGAGAAGAGTTGAACGTACCGAGCTCAAGGCTGAAAAAACCAAAGCCTATTCTCGCGAGCAACTTTCGTGGTTTTACAGCGTAGTTCCAGAAGGACGAGTCGGGCTCTTGACTGAAAACCCCACCCGGTCGAAGCGTTTGATGTCGACATCGTAATGGCGGCCCCAAGTGACTTAAAGGTACCAGTGTATTTTCCCTGATTAAATACAAAGCGACCTGCTAATCTGCTGTTACTTGACACTACGCCAGCCGGCCAATGGTAAAGGCTCACATTTCAGTTGCTCCCACTGTCCGCGACCTGCCAACGAATTGCCTACGGCCACATGTTTGCCCCGACCATGCCGCGGAGGTGCTGTCGCAGCCTAGGAGCATCATATGCTAGCCCTTGTCTCCAGCCGCCCATAACCAATGTACGCACCAAATCACGGAGTCACCGACGCATGCAGTGCTTGATATCCCAATGGTCCCGGCTAGTCCACGGCCGTCCAACCATTCATATCGCACGCGACGACGTAGTACGTACGGTACCGTGGCCACTGGCCAGGCCCACTTGATAGCAATAGTCGCACAAACGTAGCTGCACACAAGCTGTACAACGCGCAGAGATGGTCGAGTAGATCCTGCAGTAGTAATACCAACAGAGAATCTTGAAATTTGCGTGTGTTGAAGAAGTCGATAAAGCCAGGCTACCAGAGGACGTCATGGCAGGAGGCAAGCAGGAGATGTGTGTTGGCACACCGCGTCACAGCTTGCTCCGGCTTGATCGATTGATCGTTTTGTTTGCCTCCGACGCTCTTGAGCTCCAACCTACATCAGGGAAAACCTCCCTCGTAATTTTTCGAAATTTTTACTGAAAATTTCTTTCGGGTTGCAATTTTTTGCAACCTCAGCAATTTTGAGGAAATTTTCGGTGAATCTTCGACAGATTATCACGATTTTGATGAAGGTTGCCCAAATTGCAAAACCTCAAAGATATTTACCTCAAACTTTATCTTACCCTACACCGCGGTTAAATCGGTACTGTTCCCGACGATCGCCTACCAGCTCGCCCTCAACTTTGAATGGCTGCGGACTCCAATCTCTCGAGTGGTGGAAAAAAATCCATCTATTCTTGTGCGATCCATTGGGACACAAATGCAGAAACTGATTTCCGAACCATGCTTAATACACGAGGTATGCCATCGCTTCTCTCCTATGCTGTGTCCCGCGGATGACAACGCCGTTGAGTTCCCGTAACGTATAGACGTCGTTCCTGTGCTTCTCGTGGATAATGTACGGCCCGGACCATCGCATCTCCTCCTTTTGGCCGTGCTGGGTCTCCAAGTGCATCTCATGGCGCCACACCCACATACCCGGCTCGAAGTCCTTGAACGAGTGATAGCGCATTTTCTTGTTCATGTGCTCTATCGAACGAAGGCGCGGACGGCGAAGATCCTCCAACGCTGTGCTGGGGTAAGAAGTTCGTCTCGTCGAAGGATCTGCTGGACACGAAGCGTGATAAGGTCGGCGTAAGCCTTGACGTCGTGCCAGTCCAGCGTCTGCCAAGTATGGTCGTAAATGTCGAAAGCGAAGACAGGATGAACACCATATAGTAGGAAATACGGGGAGTAGCCGTGCGCTCAGTGCGCCGTGACCCGCATCGCGAAGAGTACCGCTGGAATATACTCTGGCCACCGCCCTGGGTGCCTGGCTGATACACGAATCAGACTCTCTTCAAAATCCTTGTGCGATCGCTCGACTGGCCCGTTGCTGTGTGGATGATACGCTGATGACACTATAACAGTTACGTTGAACTTCTCGAGCAGGATCCGGACGACGCTCTTGAATTCGGGACCTCCGCTGACCGTGATGAATGGGATGCAACTGAAACGGCAGATCAGCTCGTTATAAATGAACTTTGCCCAGGTCTCCGCGTTGTTATGAATTGCAGGCTTCGCCTCCTGGTGACAGGAGGCGACGTCGACGGCGTGCATGATGCATTTGAAACCGCCCACCCCGACCTTCGACATCTCGATCGTGTCGAGGTGGAAATGTTGTAGGATCGTTGAGACCCATGAAGGCGAATAGGGGATGAGTGGTTTCGTCTTCGAGCCCACTGTATCCGTTTCGCTCTATGTACGGGCCCGGGACGAAAAATCTGAAGTCAAGGCCTGAGACTTTAGGGCAGGTCCTGGCAAGTGATGCCGGAGCGCTGATAGCAGTGTTTAAAAAGGCCTCGGACGGACAGAGAAACATAATTTTATAAAGAGGGAGAAGAGAAGAGAAGAGATGTGACTCTTCGTCTTTGTCAGGTTGCAATCAAGTTCAGAATTTCTAGCTCATCCTTCAAAGCAAGGACCGAATTGATAAAGTTGCAAGTAAATTTCAAGTTACTGGGCGCCAGTTGGGCGCTTGAAATAGCGCCTCGGAAAGTTTCCAAATGATGATTGGCATTGTGTGCACTTTTATAGACGCACACACGCGCTTCCACTACTTCGGTTGAATTATTGGCGTCGGTTTGGTACTTGAATTAGCGCCTCGGAAACTTTGACGATGAAAAGCGGAGTTTGGCCTTGTGTACACTTTTATAGGTGCGCGCGCGCTTAAGGAGATCATGGGGCCAAAAGCACCGAGGAAGCGCCATTTATTGAGCGCTTCCAAAGGTCTGGACCGAGCGCTTCCAAAGGTTTGGGGCTGATGTGCCAAAAGCGGAGTTTAAAAGGCTTCAGAAAGACACGCGCAATTTTATAAAGAGAGAGAAGAGCCTTGAGAAACATCATATGAGGTGTCTCTTGGCCCGAAAAAAGAAACCACTCATAATTCTTGCATTCAGGAGGATCTTGCCAAATAATCACTTTCGATGTGTTTGTTGATTCTCGAGCAAGTCGAAACACATTTTAGCGAATTTCAGACGGGAAAACGTCCTCTATGTCCTGGATTCAGTATTTCCCGCAGCAGCAACAAACATCGGGTTCTCAGGCCGGAATAAATGAAAATATTCCCACCCGCAGAATCCCAAACGCCGCACGTTCGCCTCCTTGCGGAACATTCCAAGCGACGATGCGAGGCCCTTCGGCGACCTTGGACTCCACCAGTTTACACCGGATCCCAGTCGTTCTGCTGGGTACAAATCTACTCATAGCAACACAAAATGACCGGGACCCGTTCGGTGATCGGATGACTTCGCGCGTAGATATGCAATTGTCCCGGAAGAGAATTATTTTGTCTTGGAACACAGCACTGCGTCTTTTATCGCTCAGGATGTACTCCATGGAGTGCGCCGTATAACATTGAGGATTAAATGCTACTGGGGAAAGTGAAATACAATAATATGCAGTGTATAAAAATCAAAATGTGAGGCTTGCTAGGCAACGGACCCGAGAACAGCCTATCTATCTAGAAGTAATAGAGCGATCACCCGCAATTATCAGAGGCATGTATGTGGTAATGGGACCAGCTATGATCAGTTAGGATTGATTATGATTGGTTATGGTGGCTAATGCAAATGCAAACCACAAGAAATTAGGATAGCTTATGATTATAATGACCAGTAATGACAGGCAATTGATCCCAAAAATTAAGATTGGTTGTCACCTGTTACCAAGGCCAAAATTGTTCATTCACAGGCCCGTGTCACCCGTCACCTGAACCTTTGGTCGAAACGCTACAGTAGTCTCTAGAAATCATGGTGCAAATTAACGATTCAACGTGCGATCGCCGAAGACCGAATTTCGGCCGACGTGCGAAAAAATGAACCGAAGCCAGAAACCACCGGGAAAAAATCCAATCATTCTTCAGAGCCTTCTACATAAGGGGTACAGTAATACTAGACTGTTGGCTTTCGTATTGAGAAGAGACGGCTTCGATAAATGAGAAACAAAGCTATTCGGTGTTTGTTTGATTATAATAAGATTATGTAATAACTTTCTGTCCCAATCGGGACCCCGCGGTAACTAACAGACTTCAACAAGATCGAGGTACGAGATCACAGATTTGTTGAAGTGTCTGTCTAGGAGAGACTAGTCCAGAAGTGCTTTTCAAGGACTTTTAACACACCACTGCCTTTGAAGCATGTCTCGTCGTGCCTCCGGCCTTCGATGGGACCGAAGACGTGAATGATCATGCCATCGGGAGAGATGATGACGTGATACTTGAGACAGTGCATTCGCTTCCAGCCATTATAGACGAGCCGCTGGTTGTGAACTGGGCGACTGATTTCTTCTAGTGTGACCGTCAATTATCTGGTGGCATTGAAATCCTGGATGCGTACTGGGACTGCAGAAACGGTTATTCGGGCAAGGCGGTCACTTTTTTCTTTTACCCGAAATCTTTTCTAAAATTTTATCCGGACTTCGAGACCTCTAATCATCGATTTTAGCAGGGTCCGTTCTTCCGGAAGTTGTTGATAAAGATCACACATTGTTTTCTTTAACAACATTTCATTCTTTAGAGGCTGGCGTCAAAAATGCGCGACTTTTATATACGATCCTGCTTCGTGTCACTTTGCGGCTTGATCTTCCTGTGCAGCGCGGTGAATTTAGCTCTGGCCGTGGCACTTGGTGTCGCGAAACGCACAAATATTTGAATGAAATTAGTTGTACCCATCTCAATTTTTTCAGCCCAGATTCCAGATTCCACATCATTCGAAGCCTGGGCTATTGCAATGACAATTTACGCGATTTTTATGTTTCGTGCTGATGATATTGGCTGCATTGGGGCTATCCCGAAACTTCTTCCTCTGGCATTCTGTTATTGACTTGGAGCTCTTCTATCTCAGAATGTTCGCAGCCCTCAAGGAGTCCCATCCTCTTGTTCAGTACTTCTTGTATTCTTTGTGTTCATACAATAGGCCTGCTTGGGAGCACGGCCGCCATGTTAGTAACCTTACTCAAAACTGAAGCAATTCTCGACGGCATGAAGGAAATCATATATCCGGAGCGTCCACAGAGAATGGTATCCAATACCTGATCAACAACTCTGAACTTGCCGCAATCCTACATTCATCATTTGCTACAGTTGACAGTGAATCTGTGGAATCCTTCAACAATGCGAGGAATATAATACGGAATCACCTATCGCAGGCAGATAGATGTTCATCTTCCTCAATGGGGTCCCAATTTATCTTCCTTCGACCGAATAATTATGCTTCTCATCAACGTTCAAGATGTGACCCTCTTCTTGTCAAAACTGTCACAGAACTCGGTCCGCAAGCATATGGAACTCAAGTTTAGGATCTATTCTCACTGACTCAGTGTGGAATAACTATGCAACAGCTCATGGTCTGCATAACTACGGAACCTCTAGGATATCTGTAGTCAAACATCCAATTGAATTAGCTACAAGCGCTCGCCGGCGCTCCGCGCCGGCTCCCACTTGCTGACGTTAGTTTTTAGAGCAGAGAAAGAAGCGGCCCATGAAGCTAAAGAAAGAGGAGTGTAGGGACATGGCTTCAGCCGCAGATCAGCATCCGAGCGGAGCTAAATATAGTTGCAGTTCCACATGCCCGATTGGATGCCGCTAACAGCTGTCGTGCTGAGCGGCCCGCGTTTTGATTGTGCAGCGCAATATAACCATATGGAGATACAGCTTCAGACAGACAGAGAGGCTTAATTTTATAAAGACAGTGATGTATATGTTATGACTTCAACAGGCCAAGTTGATGATGTGATTAGCAATGTTTGCCGCCGGTATTCCTCAGAATCAATGAGACAAGATTCTACGGAGGTAATCTTCGTCCCGTTATGGTGCAGGTCACCTAGCTGCCGCTACCTCGTGCTTGAGATTTTCAGGGCCGAGTTTTGCCTCTATTTCTTATCCCTCTTTAGAAAGTGATTCTTTTGACAATATAAGCTGATCCTAAAGAGGGATTTGTATTTAAATCAAAACTGAAGGAGGTAAACTTTTTTCTTGCCATCGAATTGGCCACAAGCGGGGGAAATGACGGAAATTTGCGCCGACTGTGGCTGTGTACAGGGCCAAAAAAAAATCTCCGGCCAATTGGCCACTAATTTTGGGTAGCGGCAGCTAGGTGACCCGCACCATAGAACGATTCACCAGCCGGTTTGGGTGAGAACTCAGAGAACTGGAGCCAGATACATATTTCCTGTTCTAGATGTCTCTACCACATGGTAGACATCTTGGCAGGCTATAAAAATATTTCCGACTCTATGACAATTTTTCAAATGTGTGAAGGTCGCTTCTTACAGAAATCGAGACTCTTCAGACATGATTTGAGTGCGGTAGACAGAAATCTTGCATTGGAAGTGGGATTTTGGAGGCATTCAAAAAGATAATATTTTTGAAGATAAGGCACTGTGACAGCCAAAAAGGGCAGCTGTGCGCGGCTGCTACTCCCCACGTTGTGCTCATCGACAACGCCCCACCGCCGCTGCCACTCGCCACGTTTAGCGAGGTACAGCTGCAGTACGCGATCCGGTTTAACGCCTAACAGCTCTCCATACGCAAAATGTTGGCGGGGTCGGTCAAAGAAGTTTCCTGAATTGTAGTTTTTGTGCTTCCCATTGTTCACAGCCGCAATACTTAGTACCCTCCGAAAGTGCATCGGGGCTTGAGATGATGCCATACGATTGAATTTGTCTCGACACGATCAAATGATTAGATACAGGACTGAAATTGGTTGAGCCACTTCTCCACCAGTGCCCCCGCACGATGTCTAA
Source organism: Mycena olivaceomarginata (assembly GCA_029378375.1). Classification (NCBI taxonomy): domain Eukaryota; kingdom Fungi; phylum Basidiomycota; class Agaricomycetes; order Agaricales; family Mycenaceae; genus Mycena; species Mycena olivaceomarginata. The sequence continues at coordinate 42,690 of JARKIC010001622.1, read as the reverse complement.
AGTTGTACTGTTCATCCCCCGGTACTTGACTGGCACTCAGCCGGTGAATATGACGCAGTACCTTCGGAAGCTTGGAGAACTGTTATGTATATAGCTCAGACCCTGTAATGGGAGCTACACTGGTTCACCCACTACTAGATAGTCAAGACTCATCGCGCTGAAGCCCTCGATTGCGTTCAATTTTGCATCCGCTTTAGCGATGTCCTTGGTGCGCCCGTCAACAGAGATTCCATAGGGGCCGCTCCTGACTCGCCTCAGACTTAGGAACTAGATTTCCCAAAAAAGTCCTTTGAAGGTCATATCGCCACTTGCGAACCTGAAATGCGTGGCCATCTTCCCCGGGCAATTCAGATTTCGAAGTAGCGGAGCTTGATTCCGCTGAACCCGTTTTTTTCATCGTCCCTGAATCAATAAATTAAAATAAACTCCTTCCCTGATCATGAAACGTACGCGTAGACCCATTTTGAGTGTTTGACAGCGCGTAATCGAGGGCTTCTTTATATCCAGCCAAAATGGCCGTTCGCTGGGTAGCAGGATTGTTCATGGCCTTCTCAAGCCATTCTCGATCCACCTTTGAAATATTGTTGGGAGAAAGCCAAGCACTGGTGCCCTTGAATCAGTCTGACAGTGAGCGAACTCATGGCACTCAACTGATCGTGGGCCGGGAAGAATACAACTGCATAGTACTTGCCACGCCGCACTCCTCCGATGCTACTCTTACGCAGCACATCTGGATCAACCACCTGTACGCGAAAAAAGGTTGGCCATGCTCCATAAACAAAAGACTTGACCAACAATCCCTGGCCAAGCGGTGTGTCCGCGAATCTTTCCCAGAACCAAATCGCCCGGCTCAAACGTCGAGAGTGTGCCTTTCTTGTGAGATGTCAATCTCATGTTTCTAAGGGGCACTGATCGAGCCACCTTCCTCGAGAGGGGGGGCCAAGAACTGTGGAAGAGGCGGGAGGTGTCAGAGCTTTATGGACAGTTTGTGGATGTCACACAGCATGTGGCTTCTCTACGTCCGATCTCCGATCAGTCGGCACCCTTGAAGCCGAGGATACTTGGGCGATTCCTTTCAAACAAAATAGTATGCTCTATTTTTCAAGTACTTTCATGCTGGTATGACTGTTGTTCGATACCATGCAAATCCACAGACCCGATTTTTCAGCAAACGCCGAATTATTGGGGGAGCTTGCGACCCCGATCTATCAAGGGATTCAATATGCGGTAGTCTGGATCAAGTGCAAGAGGTGAGCGAAAATCTTGTAAAATACACCAACCTCTTTTATGTAGATTTAAGCCTATCTTAGGCAGATTTTGTCTATCCGAAGGTCTCATGTACCCCACCCTGAAGGGTGATCGCAAGGGCAAAGATTATTTTCCCACGAACTTTCGGTATCTCTCTAGCGGCCTCAATTTTCAATATTTTGGCCTGGGACCCCCCAACCCGCCTCCATTTTCGGGTATACACTATCGATTTATGACTTCAGGTTTGTGCAGCTAGGTGTCTAGAACGCAGAATCGTGTTTTTGATTCAGTGCCAAATCCGGTCAGAAATTGATGGCGATTTTTGCTTTTTGACCGGCAACCCGCTGGCGGCTTGAATTTAAAGAAAATTCCTGATGTTGGACTTCATACAATGTGGATTGCTCTTGGCTTGAACTCAGTGTCATTTATTTTGTGGTAAAGGCAGACCGGAACACAGTGTAAATGATTTTATTCCAAAAGTAGGTTGTCCGAAATTTGATTGCCGCAGCGGCAATCAAATTTCTTAGTACTTAATTACTTAGTTAACTGATTTTGATTGACTAAATCAATAAGCCGACTAAAGGGTCGGCGCTTAGTGATCGCTAGTCGAATAAAATATGTTTTCAAAACATCTGGATGATATCAATTCAGATTTTCATGCCACGGAAGCTGGAATGGGTCTTATATTATCGGGGAACTACGCCCATTGTGATTCAGCGCGATAGCAGCCGCCAACGATGTACAGTTGGAAAGTAGCGATTAATGAAGGAAGGTGTAAGAATCTTAGAAGGCAGCAAAAGCGAAATGAGGAGAAATATAATTTTGGGGTATGAAACGTCCATTCGTCGCACGAACGAATGCGGGCTTCGCGGCGAGAACAGGACGCGCCCTAACGTCAGATCCCGAGGGCCCTAGGGCAGGAGATGGACTCGCGGTTAGGCTTTTCCCGCCGAAGCGGAAGCAGCCTTGCGCGCAGCATCGCGCTTTTTCGCCTTGTCGGACTTGTTAGCACAGTGGTCCGCATTGTGACCAGCACCTCTGCAGTACAAGCAGAGGTTTGCCTGGCGACGGCGATCTTTCTCAGCCTGGGTCAAGGGGCCGCGAACCGTGATAGCATCAACCTCCATCGGAACAACTTCGGAAGAGCTGGTTGCAGTAGACACGGTAGACGCCTGGGGAGTAGATGCTGTCTGGCGAGGGGCAGTCATTGGAAGCAGAGCCAGACCCAGAACCCGAGCCTTTAGCACGGGCGTTCTGGGTACGTTCACGATCAGCGAGTTCGCTCTCGTGAAGGTCATTATCAATCTCGATGGCGAGAACCACGTAGTCGTCGAACGCCGCGGGTTTAGGGCGAACGAGCACAATGGCATCTCGAATGGAAGGCTTAAGGCCCTCCTTGAACTGGTCAAGCTTCGTCTGGTCCGAGAAGCTGACATGGGACAAGAGCGAACGGAATTTCGTGGCATATGACGCACACGAACCCGTCTGCCTCAGCGCTTTTAATTGGCGGAGCGCCGTGCGGCCATAGTTTGGGTCCGCAAATTGGGAACGAAAAGCAGAAAGAAAAGAATCGAAATTGGAAAGCAGGGACTCATCGTGTGTTTTGACTGCGTAATACCACGTCTTCGGGTTGCCGTCCTTCAAGTATGTCGAGAGGTAACTGGTTTTGTCGCGGTCGTCGGTCATGTGCTGAAGCCGGATGTTGGTTTCGGAGCCTGGAAACATTTATTTTCTTGGGCTTTTGTGTCGCACATCGTTCTCATCTCTCACCCTGCCCATATAGTTGCTTTGCCTTCCATGTGTTGGCCGCTCTCGACTTGGACAACGACCCCGTGATCTGTCTCCCCCCTTGCCCATCCACCAGTGGCACGGTGGTTGGCCAGGCAGGCCCATCTTCGTTGACGGGCAGCTCCAGCTTGCCTCCACTTCCGACTGGCCGACAATCTCGCTCCAACCTGCCTTCCATTGTGGGCGGCCCCTCCCGCTTGGATGAACAGTGTTGCCATCGACGTGAGTCGATCTTTCACCGCATAACACATTTAACATTTTTATCAGTTTGACGAGGAGGACGACCAAATCCAGCGGGCCATAACCGCGTCACAGGGCCTTGCTCGTTCTCAATCCGCCACCTCTCGTCCGCTCGTAGATTCTTCTTAGCAAGCACCACCATTATGGAAGCTTACCATATGTCGTAGCCCCAGATGCCAATGATTCGTCCGCGACCTCTGAGCGACACAGTAAATTTGACACTTTTATCTCATCTTCCTGTGCTCAATTTATTAGACTCCAGCTCCGCGCGTTTGATACTTGGATGTCGAATTCTGGGGAAATGCAAGCTTTTTCTAGACCCCACCACTTTCACCGTTAGAGGGTCGACCACCGAGGCCATTGTTGTTGCGCTCCTTGACTATAGTAAGAGTGCCTTTGGTGGTGAGCCTTATCAACCTGACCCCGATTAGGTAGATTTTGTTGAGCTATTGGTGGAGGACAGGTTTTCGCTCTTGGGAAAATCAGGTCATTGGAACAGGTGAAGCCAATGTTGTGCCGTTCCCCGAACAAAATCTTTACTGAAAAAAAAAACATCTAGTGGGGATTCTGTCGGTGTTGGCGTCTGCCGAACAATCCTTTCCGGACTGATGACTCTGGCCTTTTCCGATCGAGCAGTCTGGAAACAGTTGGGAGCTGTCACCATGTTGAAGAGCCATTTTCTTAGCCACGCGTCTCATGAATAGATAGCCTTGCTCACTGCGAACATTTACAGCTATTCAGATCGCGCTCGGAGGCACTATTGCACTTTCCAGAGCACAATTAGTGGTTTACATTTTGAAACGCATGACTTGACATCCTGCAAACCAGTTCAATTCCAGTCCGAGAAATATTGAATGGTTTAATTTGCAACCACATGCCCTGAAAGGGCATTTTGAATCACATGCTTCATAATGGCATTTTGAACACTATTGAATGGTTTAATTTGCATTTTGAACCACATGCCCCGAAATGGCATTTTGAATCACATGCTTCGTAATGGCATTTTCAACACTATTGAATGGTTTAATTCGCATTTTGAACCACATGCCCCGAAATGGCATTTTGAGGAGTTGGGACATGGCGGAATCGTTCCGACACAGTGCTGCCGCGACAGAGTGGCTTTCGAATTTTGTTGCTCTTCATTGTATATTGTGGAGGTCAGCAAGGGCATCGGAAAAGAAAATGGGAATGCTGCCCCCGTGTCGGAACCGTTCCGACACAGTGGTGCCTCAGCAGAGTGCCTTTCTGTGCGGTTTATTGACTCTCTGAAATACGACCCTTCATTGTATATTGTGATGGTCTGCAAGGCAGCGAAAAACAAAATGGGAATGCTGACCTTGTGTCGGAAGCGTTCCGACACAGTGGTGCTGTAGCAGAGTGCCTTTCGACTTTTTTGCTCTACAGCCTGGGCAGTGGCGGTTCCTGCTTTGACCACTGCTCCTGTGTCCCCCCACACACAAAGATATACAGCTGTTGTCTTTAGATTTCAGAAGAGCGAAAGCAGCGTGGAACAAGAGGGAAGTATGTGCTGGTAAGATTCTGGGAAAAGATTCTGGCGCACCCGATCAGGCCCTTATTGAACTTTTGAAGTAACGAGTGACACCCCGTGAACAGTTCGTTAAAATGGTGCAGGAATAGATAGAGGACAGCACCTCCATTTTTCTTTTGGCTTCACTATAGAATATACCTTGAAAGGTCAAAAAACTCGAAGGGAACTCTGCTGCTGCACCAGTGTGTCGGAATGGTTCTGACACGAGGACAGCACCTGCATTTCTCTTTTCACTTCCCACCTTACTGCTGTTGCACCATCGTGTCGGAACGGTGCGGCGCGAGGGCAGCATTCACATTTTTCCTTTTGCTGCCCTTGCAGACCGTCACAATTTACAATGAAGGGCCAAAAAACTCGAAAGGCACTCTGCTACGGGCGACCCGCGTGCTTGGTCAAAATCGTATTCACATCCCCGGAGCAGCATCGGGCGATTCTTATGCTGGAGGCGCTTCTCCCTGCGCTCGACGAGGTTGCCTTCAGCGACTGCGAGAACCAGTGGCTGCGCGACCGCCATGTGTGGACACGAGACAGCAATGTCCCCAAGTCGCATGTTTGGGGTAATCCTGGAGTGAAAATCATCTCGATGGCGTGGAACGCGGATGGGAAGAGGAGGGAAGAGACTTCATTTTCCGGCTTGTAACCCTGGAAGAGTTTATGTTAGCCCTGTGCTAGAAAGTTTCTAGCAGCTATTAGCTTGAGCTAGAAATGTCTATGCTCCCAGTGAATAGCTAGCAGGAGTTAATAGCTGCTATATAGCATTTTGTTAGTAGCGGCTATTTGAAGCTAGAAACTAATAAATAGCATGCTATTTATGTTACGAATGCTATAAATCAGTCCTCAACATCCCAGTCCTCCGTTTCTGGGTCTGGCACACCTACAACGACACGCCATGGCGCTCTCCGCGCGGTCCTATCACTCGTGGGAATGCTTCTCAGCGATTCACTCGGTCAGGATTGGCTGATTTCACTCCACAAGATCTTAAAATGTGCGTTGAACCTTCTTCGCAATCTCACCACTGATTTCTCACGGCCCTCAGCGTTACAGGTGCGATGATGATTTTGTGCAGGGGACTTACAGATATCTGAAACTTCAATGCAGGATGCATCCGGTTCATTTTCTGTCACAGCGATTTGATTCATTCTTTTGAATAGAGAGACAATGCTATTGATATCATGCTTCTCGCGAACTTTGGGTACAATTTGTCTCCTATGCTTCATCTACTACTAGCAGTGATGGCGGAGCAGCTGTGTTTAGATTGGAGCTACAAACTATATAAAAGTACGCTGCCAGTTTCTTTAATCAAACTTAATTTGTTCAACCGCCCCCTTGAAATCTCTGATCCCTGTAATTTGAATCTTTGGAGAGTGACTTGACTTGGAGTTCTTTTTTCGTTTGCCTTGCAGCACCCGATATTCATTTGTATGCACAACTGCAGGTGAAAATCTCAGTAAGTATTCAGTTTTGGATCGTCCAATGTCATGCCTTTATTTTCATCTTCATTTTTTCGCAACTAGATTACCCGCCTACGCCGGAGCGAAGCGAAGGCACGTCTTGTATAATTGAATAGGACTCAACTACTTTACACAGTGCGCTATCTACTGTCTCGGTCGTTAAAGTCTGGTGTCGACCATATAGCTATATAATTTCACCGCCGCACGCCGAAGCAACAATAATTCTCACACAGTCTTCCCATAATTTTTGTGATTCTTGCTTGGAGGGCTATTTCGGTGAGCCCGTGAGGACTTCTATTGCCATAGACACTGAGATAATCAACCACCGCTTCCTGTACCCGAGCTGGGATAAAACAGGGCCTCGGCATCAAACAAGTATAAGCACAAGTCGAGTGCGCAGCAGCACTCGATCAAAACCCGTATACTTTTATGAAATCAGCTGTAACCTGCGACTCCAAGTCGAATCGACGTCTCACTTCCAACCACTATGTCATATTTCGAAAACCTGCAAAATTCATAAGGCCCTCCCGGCATCCCTGGTACCTCTCATACGTGCAAATTTAGGACCCCCGGGAAATGTGCATTCGAGTTAACTTTTGCCAGTGGTGTTCAGTTTATTCCCTGGGTATCTTGGGTTGAAGTCAAGTCTTTGATCTTGCCTTCTGATCCAAAGATAATGTTTAGATTCCATTTTCCCCTTAGTTTAGCATTGCCTTCTCATCTGAAAAATCAACTGAGCTGATTCGAACCGACAAAGTAAATTTATTGGCTACATACCGGCTGTGCAGCAATCAATAATGCCGCACTGTTTACCGATGCGCGCCGTCAGCGGCTGTTTGCTGCCACCCTTCCAACAAGCTTTGACAGCCACTGCCTTGGCGCCAACTTTGACTACGATGGCGGATGAAATGCGTCCACAATCTCTTTGTCTTCCACAGCATCGACGCCGTCATTCCTGTACCTCAAACCTGAAGCAGACTTGGACAGCGCCACATTTCCGTGAAAATGGACGACTCGAAGTCCAACGACGTGACAGCGGACGCGGAATATCGCCGTCAGCTTCGGCGCGCAGCTCAGCTTGAACGGCGCGCAAACGAGAATTCCTTTGACAGCGAGTCCCGCAGGCGGAAGGACTCGATATCTCGGAAAACTGCACGTGAATTGCTCTCCGAAGACCAAGGGAACGCTATCAGACGTACCAATAAAGCAAGACGTAGAGGGTGTGGCACAACCATTGCTTCTTCATTGGAACAGAACATGTAAAATCTGTGGGATCAAGATACGCCTTCATATTCCTCGCATCAACTGCCATTTTCAACCGCACGGTTTCGAATTCAAGGTTCGCCGAAAACAGGTTCCTCTCGCTCTATGTTACGCGACAATCTTCAACAGGTGTCAAGGTTTAACTGTCCAAAATTGGGCCTCGATTTGCGAAGAGACGTGTTTTCTCACGGACAGCTCTACTCCGCAATGACTCGCGTTCCTGATTCGGGAAACGTCTTGGTTCTCAGACATGAAGGAGATTAGATCCATCTACATGTACTACTAATATCGTCTGGAAGGAATTGCTGTTGTAGATAACAGAGATAACAGAAAATTACCACTCCATTTGTCAGACGAAATTATCTGAATTCAAGATCGACGCATTGAAGAGGGGATGACTCTCCGCGGGTTGTCAACCGCTTGTAATTTTTATAAAGAGTATAAAAGATCGATGTAAGTGAAGGGTGAAAGCAGAAATCGATGGATCAGGCTAGTGGAAAAGTTGGCGGAATTTGAATAGATTCGGCATATTGCATCAAACATACGGATATGCACGACTGTTGAGATGCACTGGGTACGTACCCAGGGGCGAAGCGAGGTACCCAGTCACAATATATGATCCCCATCCATACAAGCGAGTTCGAATTCCAAGAAGGAGACTATCCCCTTGAACGTAATATCACTTTGCAAGTAACGACCCGTCGTGTGAGAAACCCCTCACCCTCACGGTTCAAGCACATGGTCATCTCTCCATGCTTATCTTTATTTCCATGCCAATCATCTTTGATTTATACAAGTGGTTGGTCGGCCGCTTCGCGGCCTCCCCACCTCTTTTGTGAAGTCGATTTTCAGTTGCCTGCTTTGCTTTTGATTTTTTGTTTGAAATTTGGACGGAGCTCTTTTGAGTGTATTATGCTGTGCACTCGTGACGGAGCTAGATCTAATTTTACGGCTGCCTTTGTTTCGGATCTGTCTATGTTAGCACCCGGGCAGTGACTGTCAAAGCTTCTTCGAAGGGTGACGTCAAGGGTGACGTCACGTGTCGATAATGCCGAATGATCGATTGCCCGTGGGCCGGCGGGAAAGCGCACTCCGGAACCCGGCGGGCAGCTGCCGCGATGTACGGCATCAACGGAGACTCAGCGGAGTTTGAAAAGCTTCGGACAGACAGGCTTAATTTTATAAATAGGGAGATGCTTATCCTTTCTCTCCATTTCAAATAACAGTCGATTCAGAGACAGATGTTCCTGTTCGCAGAATGTTCATGGAATGTCCTCGTCATTCAAGTCGCTCATCACCTGTTGCTGGGGTAAAACCTTTCCACCAATCACTCGTAGGATTGACCAATTTACGGAGTTGGCAACTCCACAGAGCACAACTTCATTCCGGGGGGGGTCGAACTGGGGTAAAGCGCGGACATCAGCGTCTCACGTTCTGGGTTGAAAATGCGCAGAAACCAAGGCGAGAAGATATCTGGATCGCGATCATTGTGTCGGCATCATGTCTCACGACAACAAAGCATTTCTCTGCGTACAGCCTTAAACTAGGCAGAGCAACACACGTAGAAGAGAAACGGAAACACCACGAATTCTGTGCCTTGTATATCTCCGGTGAGGCTAGGAATTTATGGGAGGACAGTAGGGCGCATTCTGTCCACAAAAGGATTTGTGTGAAAAGAGCTTGTGTGCCGAGGCTCGCTGCGGACGTATCTTTCCGGGTATCCATGCCCACTGACCCGCAACGGCAACCGACTCGAAATCGAGCTCGATAGCAAGACTTCTGGGGCTTCGTAGCAATGACCATTGTTTCCGCTTGCGACACTACAAGACCTCGAACAAACAAGATGTGTTCCTTACGCGATCACTCCAGTTCAACCCATTAACGCGCCCTCCATATGAATCATTCCATCTCGGCTAGCACAACCCGTGCTGTATATTTCGCCCTTCCGTACCTCCCCCTCCTTTAACCGCCCCCGCATGCAATGGACATGTCTCCGACGGCGACGCAGGCAGTTCTGTCGTCGCGCCAGCGTACCTAGAAAAAGATAACAAGTACAACAATATCCTTTTCCACCTGCGTTCTTCCTCAGCTTTCTCTATTTCCTGCTCTTGCGATCATAGCTGCTTTCCATCAACTTCCCAGCGCCATACACATGTTTCTTCTCGAATTCTGGCGATTCCGGTGAGTCGGCGCTTTTCTCAATGCTTGGGATTTTTATTCTTACCTCCATAACGTCTAGCTTTCTACGAGTGCATATCTGTCGAGGTACGATTGTTCCCTGCATTCACCTACCCACCAACTCCTCTGCGCATTTCTGACTCGCATTTTCTTTACGCGAATAAACGGGAGACAAGTAAAAACGGAGCACTTTTTTCTGGTCTACGCATGATTAAAAAAGAGGTATAGACTGGGTTGTCGATTTGAACGAAATACTACGGCAATGGATGCTTACGTATACGGTTCTACAGATATGCCGTGCTATCAGTGCCAAGTTTGGAACACTCTCCCAAGTTGGTCTCCACAAGTTGAGTGACATTGATGGACATGGACCGAGGAAGGCCAACTGGGGTCCTATTTGATTCGCCGGAATCCTGCGAGCTCAATCCGAGGCTAACGCGCAGGATGATGGCTGTAAAAGCAATTCCCTGACAATCCGGTCAGTCAATGCACTTATATAGAAACTGTAAAAGAAAAAAAAAGAGGACTAACAATCAAGGGGGAGGTCTTTTTGGCGGAAAGATGTCAGCGAATGAAACTGAGGCGTACTCTATGACTGACCAAATCCAGTACCGTATACTGTGCATTGGAGTCCATGAGATAGGCTATCAGCAGCGACAATATGGAGAATGAATAGAGGGCCGCTGATTCCACGACGATGACCACGGCATTGGTGGCCTGATTCCCTTGGCTTATACCCCGAACTTGTCGTTGAATGCGCAAGATGCGATAGGCAAGGAATGCTATTGTGGATCAACATTTTAAATCGCTTAAGTAGAAAAAGAAAACATTACAGGTGCAGAACACGTTGGTGCAAAACGTAAGAGAAAGGAAAGACGTGATCCATGGAAGCAAGTTTGTCAAAAATACTTGAGATCCGCGTGCCGTTCTGGAGAAGGCAACGGTTGCACCATAGCCTCCGACTAGGGAACGAAGGGTCAGGAGAAGCATACGGAACGAGGTAATGAGAACTAGTACCCGCCGTGCCGGCCAGAAGAAGTAGGGGAGCACCTGTGATATACCGTTTTCTGCCCCAAACGATGTAACAGCGAAAGATCTAAACAAAAGATGTCAACCAAAGATGCCAGCAACAATGTTGCGAAGGACAGACGGCGAAACTATCACCAACGAGAGTCAAGGTAACGTAAACTGCGGTCTTGGCTGCCTGCAGAGGATTGGCCAGGTTTAAGTAATATTCCTCGGCACTGCCACCATCCATCGCCACAAACGCCTGGTTTGCCCGAAGGATGTCGATAATGAGATGCTGTTCAATGAATTAGATTGGAGATACAGATCCTTCACAGAGAAGACATTACCACAGTAGAAAGAACCCATATCAGACTCATAGTTACCAACTGCATACGATTCGTAGTGATCGGACGTCTCTGGTAAATGCACCACCACGTAGCAGCAAATAAAACCAGAAACACGCCTGCCAACCAAAGTTTTAGATTGACCCCGAACCTGCCATATACAAAGCTCTCACCGTACAGAAGCGTTTCTAAGATGAGCGCTAGGAACTGGAATGTAAATCCATTAGAAGAGGTCTGGAGCGGAAGAGGCGTGTCTCCTACACAAGCTTTATCGAGAGGAATTGTGGCCATGGAAGAGGGAGACAGGTAACGATCAAGGGCCAACGCCGTTTTTTAACTTGATTACCCCACACGGCATTGCCATAAATTATTTGTCATTGGAATATGGAAGTCGAAGGATCTTCTCAGGCCCCCGATCACTACAAGCATACCTACTGACTACTCCTCTGGAACGACGCGCTCGGTCCATCATAGAAAACAGCGCCGCAGCCTTGGGAAGATTTTTTTCCCAGACTAGGACTCGTGTCCTGGAATCTGGAAATCGGTTCAAAAATACGACTATCGGCACCGAAACCTGTCAAAAAAAATGGGTTAGGGAAGAAAATTTGAAAGTTTTGCCCCTAATATCGGTCCATGATAGACTCAGCCTCCAGAAGGCCAATTTTCGTAGAGTGAATCAGTTGAAACTTACGAGAAAAGGCGGTACTTCTTAGGTAGTGACCGGGGGCCTATCCTCTCCATTTCGGCTGCAGTCCTTTCATCTCAATAGAAATAGCTTCAATACAATGTCCTATAACTTATCTCCCCCGACCCCACGTGCACGCAGCGCTTCTTGACAGAATGGTCTGAATGGTGAGAAATTGTGTTGGAGGCACGTTTATCGACCGACTCATGTTTATTTTCAGACAGAGGCCGAAATCAAGCGACCGAGAGCCAATGATAATGGACCAGTGTCCTCGTGATCTGCTTGCGGCCCGAAAATCCTTATTCTGGGCGGGCAGGAGCATTTTCGGGTAGAAAATCGGCCGCCAAAAGTCAAAATCATCCGAATCCAACTTGGCGTCAGGCGGCATTTTGGCGGTTTTTTATCCTAATCAAAGAGATTTTGCCTGGGAAGACAAAAAGGAGGACAGGCCCTTTCCCACACAATTAAATCTACCTCCCGTCCCACGAGAATCCGGGCGTGTGAAGCTCATCCTCGTGGTTGATTGTAGGATGGAAATTCTTACTGGAAGGGGCACTTACCACGTAAACTCGTGAGTTTCGGTGTCCTGGCGTTCGACCAACGCCATCTCCGCCGTTTGTCATAATAAGTGTGCATGATCTGTTGACTGACTTGACATGCCTGAATTTACCGCTGACAGAGTTCTCCCCCTCGTCCCGGACAACCTTACCCTAGATGAGACGCATGAAATGAGACCCACTCGTTCCGACGCCGCTCCTTGGCTGGTTTCATCTCCTCAAGTGGGGATTCAGGTCCTGTCTCACACAATCAAATCTACTTCCCGTCCCACGAGAATCGGGCCGTGTGAAGCTCATCCTCGTGGTTGATTGTAGGGTGGAAATTCTTACTGGAAGCGGCGCTTACTACGTAAACTCGTGGGTTTCGGACCAACGCCATCTCCGCCGTTTGTCACTGCTGGCATGTATAATAAGTGTGCATGATCTGTTGACTGACTCGACATGCCTGAATTTTCCTCTGACAGATTTCTCCCCTTCGTCCCGGACAACCTCACCGTACCACAATTCTTCCTAGATCAAACCCATGAAATGAGACCCACTCGTCCCAAAGCCACTCCTTGGCTCATTGCCGACCAGTCTGAGCCTGAAAGCGGTCTTGAATTAACGGCGGTGAGGATCTCCGGACCTGACCGTGTACCGTCGCTCAACAGGAACGACCGTCAGATTCGCGCAATGACAGTAAACCTCGCAACGGGCTTACATGCCCAGTTTGGCATCGGTTGGCTATTACTTTACGGTCTTATACACAAAGAGATTAAATATTTACGTAGGTGAAGACGACGTGGGTAGGATATTCGATTTTTTGGTGTCTGCAGATCTGTTCATGTTTTTAACAGTACTAATCTTCAGTACCAACCACATTGGTACGCAGCTTCAACTGACTTTTTCTTTATGGCTGCAATATCAAAAGATTATCCAATTTGTATCTGGGCCGTTCACCGACTATGTGCAATCATCTCGTTCGTCAAAGCCGAATCTCGCAGTCGCAGCACTCTCACTGTATTGATTAGCCCCTGCAACCCGATGTCCACTGTCGCCGAGCTCAGCCGCCAGCTGGTTCAAACAAAGGCGTCGCTCCTGATCGCACATGAAAGGCTCCTCGGTGTTGCTCTGGCTAGTGCACGGGAGACAGGCATTCCTCCTGACCGCGTTGTGGTTATCGGGGGCACGGGGAAAGCACCCCACATGACCATTGCCAATCTAACGAACCGCGGCCTGCATCAAGCGCCATATTCAGGGAGACAGATTGGGCCAGGCGAAGGCGCTACCAAAATCGCATTGCTCTGTCCATCCAGCGGCACGACTGGCCTTCCAAAGGTAGAGGGCTCTTTTAAAAAAATCTTTTGAGGGGGAGGATTTCTCTATTTATTTTTTCATCCAGATTGTCGCCATATCCCATTTTGCCGTTATCGCCAATGTCTTGCAGATTGCGGCGCAGAACAGGGTGAATGAGGAATATACGAGTTGGAGAGAGCGGAGGTATCGACCTGGCGACGTTTGCTTGGCCGTACTCCCCTTTTATCGTAAGTGATCCGCCGATCAATAGCGAGAAGACAGCTGACTGATTGCGGTGAGATATCTACGGCCTCGTTGTTGTTGTACGTATCCTTCTCCGTCAATATCAATCATTAAGCGACATATCCGTAGATCCATTTCGTGCTGTTCAGCGGGGTGAGTATACATGATATATCAGCAAAGTGAGGTCATTTATGTCGCCGTTCATTCTAGATGACCCTTGTAGTGGTGCCAAAGTTCAGTTTGAGGGGGATGTTGGAGAGCATCGTTCGGCATAAAATAACCCAGCTGATGCTTGTACCACCACAAGTCGTGCTCCTGTGCAAAGTGATTCTTGGGTGATCAGACACCTGTTTCCGTACTAATATCTGAACACGATAGGAGCCGACGGTGCATGACTATGATCTATCCAGTGTCCGAGTTATACTTTGCGCTGCAGCCCCACTGTCAGGTAACTCAAAAGTGCGACACGGCATCCCATACCCACAGTACTTATACAGCCGACATCAATGAACGCCTTATCAACCTCTTTCCGGATGCCCACATCGGTCAGGCTTATGGCGAGTTTTCTGTGATGGTCCGGTCTCAAAGTTGACATTTTTGGTATGATGTTCTAGGCCAAACGGAATGTACGGGTGTCGCAGCAATGTGGCCAACACGTTCTAAACGTGGCGCCAACGGAGGGGAGCTGGTGCCCGGTGTTAGTGCCCGCTTGATCAAATCAGACGGCACTCTGGCCGACTACAACGAGCCGGGTGAACTATATCTGAAAACACCGGCAGCTGCTCTCAGATATTTGGATAACGAAGAAGGGTCAGTAACTTTCGTGACAAGTAGTATGCATCTCATCCGTACCACACAGGACGAAAGAGACTTTTGTGGATGGGTATCGTAGTGCATGACCTCACCTATGACCATTAACAAGTTTGCCTCAGATGGATTCGCACCGGTGATCAAGTCATGATAAATAAACTTCAAGAGGTAATTTATATCGACCGCCTGAAGGTAAGAAGCAGACCTTTCCCGACATCAACTTGAATTTTGTTTATTCAGGAAATCATCAAGGTATTTAAAATCACATCTAACGTCGACGTCAAATCACAGTGAGCAGGTTCGAGGTTTTCAGGTCTCCCCAGCTGAGCTGGAGGGTTGTATTCTCGCGCATCTGTTTGTGGCGGACACCTGCGTGGTCGGAATTCCAGACAGTTACAGCGGAGAAGTTCCTCTTGCCTTTGTCGTCCCGAGCGAAGAAGCGCTGGCCATGATCGAGAGAGACGTCAACGTTGTTTCTAACATCAAGGCCTCTATCATGAATGTTCGTCTGTGTCCGATGGTGGCAAGCTGAACGCTAAAAATTGTCACCCGTGTCGTCAGCACGTAGCTGGGCTCACAGCCCCACACAAACATCTTCAGCGGATCGAATTTGTGGAGACCATTCCGAAGAATCCCAGTGGAAAACTCCTGCGACGGGTACTTCGAGAACGGGCACAGGCCATCTCTTCGAAGCTGTGATAAAATAAGTATGCACGGTCTAAGCTGTCTTCACCCATGATAAGGGAGGCGTCTTGCCACGTGGGCTCGTGAGCAGACGGAACGAAAGAGCACACGGAATCCTTGTCTGAGGCACAAGGATTACGTGGTGTGGGGGAAAGAGCCTGCGGCTCTTCTGCTCGGCCGCTCGGGGCGGCCGCTGTGCCAAGAGGCCGAGGGGCGCGCTATGCGAAGCGGCTCCTCGCGTCACGGTCGACGGACAGCGCTGAGCAGGAGAGGGCTCTGAGCGCGTGGAGATGGGTCCGGAGACGCCGGGACGAAGCGCCTGGAGGCGCAACCCAAACAACCACGCTCTAAAGACGGAAAAAGGGAAAGCGGAAGGGCGGGGCGAAAAGAAACGCGCGACGGGAATCGTGCGTCGAGGGGAAGAGCAGAGCGAGTGAGTGATGGCATCAAGCCGCATCACTCTGCCCGATTCCCGCCGACCTTCCTTATCCTCTGACAAGGCTGAGCCGCTCGTGCCTCGCGTCAGCCTTGTCTCGGAATAAGGGAGGCGTCTTGCCACGTGGGCTCGTGAGCAGACGGAACGAAAGAGCACACGGAATCCTTGTCTGAGGCACAAGGATTACGTGGTGTGGGGGAAAGAGCCTGCGGCTCTTCTGCTCGGCCGCTCGGGGCGGCCGCTGTGCCAAGAGGCCGAGGGGCGCGCTATGCGAAGCGGCTCCTCGCGTCACGGTCGACGGACAGCGCTGAGCAGGAGAGGGCTCTGAGCGCGTGGAGATGGGTCCGGAGACGCCGGGACGAAGCGCCTGGAGGCGCAACCCAAACAACCACCCAGAGCGGAAGCTCATCCCGTTGGGTTGCGACGCAGGCGCGCGCGCCGCGGCGCGGCCCGACACCCCACACCAGAGCTGAAGTGATGTCTGAAAAGGAGCTAGGGCGCGGAACTTAACGGGGCGAACTAAATTGAAGGAAAGCGATTAGGATACGGTGTACGATGTATTCGGTTCTATAAATCATCTGTAGTCGGCAGGCTGATCCCGTTTGCGATGCGGAAGTCCTCGAAAGCCTTAGCTACTTCGTCAATTTTGTTCTTGTCGTACGCCTTGCCGATATTCATCGGGATGATGTGCTCAATTTTTCGCCAATAGAGCAGGAACGCCAAGGATGTCCAACCTCCCAACGCGGCCACGATCTCGGGCGCGACGCCGGCGAGTAGTAATTCGGTGGATCCCCCGATACGGAAACTGTGTCCAAAAACGCGCAGGAGCGACGCGTTTTTCCAGATGATGTCGCAGCGTCGGAGGAACCAAGATTTTGCCATCGGGGACCACGCGCCGTTCCCCGCATCGAACGCGAAAAGGGGTGCGTGGGGGGGAACATGCTTGTTGACGAGCATATGGTTGCGGAAGGCTGCCTTCGGGCAGAAATCGTCGGCCCGGGCAGTGAGGGTAAGTTGCCCGCCTTTCTCGTGTGTGGATTTTGTCCAAGGGATATGTATAACCGTGGCGGCGGCGCTGTTCCTAGCCGTGACGTCGCGAACCTCGACGCCGTGTGTAACATGGAACTTCGGGTCGAATTTTGCGTAAGAGGGGACGGTAAGCTCACCCAAGCGCCTGCAGCCCCAAAAGGCAGCTGTCGCGCAAGACCACAAGGCGGCGTCGAAAGGTTTGTTGAGGTCCATATCGGCTCGCAGTGCAATCATGTGCTCCATCGTGACGGGGCCGCGCTGGTCCCGCTTGAACGCCGTGCCCTCCTTGTTCGCTGTGCGCCGGGCCAGTTCCACCCAGCGGTCATCCCCCTCCCACGAGGCTCCGTTGACGTCGTGCCAGGCCTTGACGCCGGACATCCACGATTTTACGGTGCCGCCGCCTACCGTGCCAACGTGCTCTGCTATGAAGGCGGCGAGGAGGAAATGGGAAGCAGGCATGCGTGCGTTCTCCGAAATTTCGTGCCGGTCACAAAACTGGTGGAATCTGAGGAGGCCTGCGGCGTAGTTGTCGTGGGTACCGAGCGCGTAGGAGCCCAGGAGGGTGGCGTAGGTGCGATTCACGACGTCCGCGGGGAGTTCGTTGCTGAAGGTGCGCTGGCGTTCGATGCTGAAAGGTGAGGACCAAACCCTCAAGCGGTCGTGCGCAAGGACGTGCGGTCTGAAAACGTTGTTTACGATCTCACATCCAGCCCTGGGTTTGCGTGGCTCGCTGACTTTCTGGATCGTGTCCTGGGCCGCCGGCTGGGCCGCTGCGCCTGGCGGCGTGGGCAGCGTTGGTGGTCTGCGACGCTCGGCGGGGGGTAAGGAAAGAGGTGGAAGGGTATACGCCCGTGATCCGCGCGCCCGTTGGGCTGTTGGTGCTGGAGTAGCTGCCGGCGGCTCTGCGTGTGAAGAAAATACTGGCGCGCTCGGAATGGTGGCCGACGGGGGAGAGTTCGCGGGGGGCCTAGGTAGGGCCTTGGACATGCGGGGAAAGGGCAGTAAGACCGGCTGCGTGGTGTTGGCGCTCGCAGCCGTCTCCGCCGTCTGCACGTCCGAAGTCTTCGCGTATCTTTTGGGTTTGTCAAACCTGTCCAAGAACGGGTAACTTTATTCGTAAGCGTGCGAGTACGGATATCGGGCACAGTAAAATATAAAGGACCTAAACATGCGACAAGAAAGGACGTAGTTCTTCGGGGAGCTCGAAACGAGAACGAAGGCGTGAAGAAAGAGTGCCCAGCTTCCCACGCGAAATGGGGTCAGCGGGATTACGAGCGGATTCGATGTAAGTAAGATCTAAGGTAATGTTGTGTGCTGCGAGTACGGCCACGGAACGACGAATGGAAAGATTAATTTCGAAATTCCTGCTGCGCCCCTTGTCGAAAGCGCCGATAACACCTTTGTTATCCGAGTGAACGAGGAGGTTAACGTCTCGCAGGCCCTGCTCCTCGATGACGTAGATGAGGAGCTCGAGGGCCAGGCCTTCGAGCCACCCGATGTGTCGCGCCTTCGAACGCCACTCTCCGGAGCAGCGCCAGGCGTCCCAAGACCCGTCGAACAGGACGCCGACGCCCCACGCGGTGGAGGCGTCCACGTAGAGGTGTCGATCGATTCGTGGACCCACCGGGAAGAGGTGCCGGATGACGCCCGGGCCCGACAACGCCTTCTCCCACCATTCCAGGTCGCGCATGACGTCGGGAGTGGGGTAGCGCTCCATGTATGGATTGTCGCCGAAGGACGCGACGAAGTTGGACAACGAGGGGAGGTAAGTGCGCCCTTCCTGATAGACGAAGGCGAGGTGGCATAGCGAGCCGTGGAGCTTCATGACGTCGATCATCAAGCAGCGCTGCCGCTTGAAAATTGAGCGAAAACGCCGTACGCGGTTGAGGAATTTCTTCCTTTTGGCCTCGGGGAGGGTCACGGTGCGGTCGGTGAGGTTCCAGAGGAAACCCAGGAATACGAAAATGAAAGCGTAATCGTGGAACTTGACGGGGTGCCACGGAATTCGGAGGCAGGCAATACGCCGAAGTGCCTCCGTTCGGTCGTAAGCGTACGAGTAGGGGGCGGGCGTGCGGGAGGGGATCGGGTATCTGAAGTTGGACATATCGTCCTCGTATTTCTCGGTAGGGTCGACCCCTTCTGCGGCCCAGATGTCGACGCCGGCGTTCGCGATCATGCCTGCGCTGCTGCTGGACGAGGAGCAGCCGAAAGGTGCGTTGTGTTCGATGCAGAACCCCTTCGGGCCCTTCAGCACAAACATCTTCTTGTGTGCTGGGAGGATCGGGCACGTACGGTGGAATTTCTCGATGTCCAGAACCATGGCTTGCGTGCCCGGCGGTGCATTCGCGACCTACGAAAGGCGGTGATGAGTATACGATGTACGAAAACGTGAACGCGGCGAGCGCCATGGGCGCGTATATGTGTACGTGTGTCCGTGGAACGAGTGTGCGTGTACGAGTAAACGAGGAACGAAGCGACACGCTCCCGGCGAGCGGCGCATGTACGGACACGAGGAGGAGCAGAAAGAAAGGCACTCACAATCTCTGCGACATGTGCAGCTGACCCGAATTTCGTCGGGTACTTCTCTTTATCAATATACGCGTTCGTGGACAAGGTTTGTTTGTCGCCTTTCGAGAGGTGACGACACAGACGCAGCTTGTCGGGGAGGTCCGGGCCCTGAACCGACACCGAGACGATCATAGGCGAGCACTGAAAATGACCGCCGAGTATCGTCTCCACCTCCTCTTGCGTGAACGGCCCGCTCATCCTGCGGGCGAGGATCTCCTCGTCAAGATAGTTTTGTACGAAAGCGGAATGTTGCGCGACAGATGAGTGATTCGGAAATATAACGGTCTTCTCGAGGTCCGGAAAGTCGCCCATAGGGAACCCGTGGCGAAGGTTGCGTACAAGATCGGGGTAGCGAGCCGTCAAGTTGTGTTTTGCTAGCATTGATTCGAAGGCATCGGCGTCGTAGGGCGTTGTAACTCTGTTCAAAATTTCGTCGTGCTGTGGGAGGCGCAAAGGAGTCGGGATGGATCTCAAGAAAGCGTCGACGTCGGCGGGGGTTGGATCAGCGGTTGGCGGTGAAGGGCGCGGGTGCGGGCTTGCAGACCCATTCGAAGGCGTAGTGCGTGGCACTGCCGCAGAATCCGCAGAGGTGCGCGCGGAGGGCGGGGTCGTGTGTGCAGGCAGCGGCTGCCCCGCGCGCGTTCCAAGCCCGACATAATGCCTTGCCGGATTGAAGCGCAACGATGTCGCGGCCGCTGGCGCCGGCGTAGATAGGCGTGTTGTCTGCGAAGGTATTCGCCGAGCACGACGCGTAGACATGGCCCCGCTTTCCGCAGAGTAGGCAGATGACGGTCGCGGGGTCGCGCTCACCGCCACCGCCCCCCTGAAAGGGAGCGCCGCCGCGGCCTCCACCGCGTCCGCGACCGCCAAAACCACCTCCCCGCCCCCGCAGGCTGGGAGGAGCCGTCGGTACCTGTGCACCTACAATAGGCGTCCAGGGAACGTGCGCGGGAGGGTGCGCGCTCGACCACCTCCTCTCCAAATCGGCCAGGCGCGTCGTCGTAGCCGCCTTGTCGAGTTCGCGCGCGTACAGTTCCCTCTCGAAGGTGAAGGGTCGCGCCCAGTACTTCATGCGCAGGGTGATGTCGGCGAGGAGAATGGCCGGGAAGTTGTCTTCGGCGTCCTCTGTGTTGTCGAAGAAGCCGAAATGAGCCTGCCAACGCTTGCTGGCCTTGGAGTCGGGGTCGCCGGAGATCTCCTCGACGAACGCGCAGAAATTGCGCGCCGCCTCCTGCCACTGGCCGCGGTTCAAGGCCGATTCCTTGAGACGGTTCTCCTCGAAGTGTGCCGTGTCCATGACCGATTTCTGTTTTTCTCCCGGAGCCTCGGCGTTAAGTTTTTTCATGGCAAGCTGCGAGTAAGATGCGTTGATGAATTCGAGGTTCCGCGAGGTGAAGCATGAGAGGGGAATATTGTCGTTGTTGTGGTAGAGTTCTCCCAGGTAGCGGTGGAAGACGACAGGGAGGCTCATACCGGGCTGGATGACGATCTCCTCCCGGGTGCGCTTTGTCGGTCTTTCGGCCTCGAGATCTGCCGCCCCGCGCTTGTTGCCCAGCAAAATACGCGTCAGGTTCTTCGTCGAGTTGGGGGTCAGCCTCTCCACGAGGTCCGAGACGCGTGAGGACGGGGAAAGAGCCGCCTCGTCGGCAACTGTAATCAGCGATTCGTCGTCTGAGGGGGAATCTGGGAACTTCTCCGGGTCGTGCTCGTGCTCTGCCCTCGCCAACTCCCTCATCGCGTTTCTCTCCGTGATATCGGCGTTCTTCTTCACTTTTAGATTCCGTGGACGCTTTTTCAGTGCCTTGCTGATCCCTTCTGATCTATGCGTGCGGCGTATTCTTTCGGAGGTCGGATTCGGGTTGGTTGTGTGGTCTTCCATAACAGATATACACGAAGTGAAGATGTAGCGAGGAGAGTATGTACGAAAAGAAACGCGCGACGGGAATCGTGCGTCGAGGGGAAGAGCAGAGCGAGTGAGTGATGGCATCAAGCCGCATCACTCTGCCCGATTCCCGCCGACCTTCCTTATCCTCTGACAAGGCTGAGCCGCTCGTGCCTCGCGTCAGCCTTGTCTCGGAGCTCTGATAACCCATAATCTGTGAAACTCCATACTTTTGTGCTATCCACCAAGTTGGTTCCATAATAGAAACCCATAACTCTCCAATACTCCATAAGCCATACTTTAGGGGGGGTAAAAACCCATACATTTCAGGTGTTTTTGCTGGTTTTCCTGTCAGTTGTAGAGCCAAAATGGGTAAAATGCGGGCCAAAGCCTCCGTGGAAAAGATTATAACAAGTTATCCAGTTGGTTCTACGATTTCAGTCGAGGGCTGCAGCTAGCTGGGAAGCGCCGTAGTCGGCGGCGACGGTGGTGGCTGTTGCGAGTGTGTGGACGCAGACCGCGGGTGCTGCTGAGACTGAGAATGCTGCCGTACTAAGTGCTCTGGAGACGTAATCGAATGCATTTCACTCCGATCAGACTCATGGGCAACCTGTTCAACATGTCTGGCTGGCCCCTGGTTGTTTTTTGTATGAATGTTAAAGTAGTTACATAGTGGAAAAAGAGAACCTCGAAACAAACTCAAGCGGAAGACAGGAACTGCATAGAACAATTCCAGGACATCAAACGCAAATTTTGCTATGGGTGCGACGTTGGGTATGGAGCAGTGTGGAAGAGTTGAGAAAGAATTGTGGAGCGCAGTTTAATTAAAGCATCACCAAATATATATTTGGGAACACAGCCACCTGATGAGTCTTTAGGACAAAACGTTGCGCCCCAGCGTCGTGGGGGGAGCTGAGAGTGCACGGTGAGTTCCGTTCCGTGTTCCTGTTCAGCTGATTTTTCCTTCTACATGTTTTTTTTTTTGCTGTGTCTGCGATTCAATCGGTGTGGTGTACTCATTCAGATTTTCAAAAGTTGGCCCCATTGATTTTCCCTGCAATGAATGATATTCAATTATTCTGTGGAGGCTAGTCTGATAGTAATCACGGTCCGGTTGTTGGCAGACCGTCAAATTACGTAAAAGAGTGGCGGTGTCTGGCACGTGTTTTCGACGCGTCCCCACCAAAGCCTCCAGCGACGCGCCTTCGACGCGTTTTAAGCCTGTACGGTAGTCCCAATGCATTCGGAGGACTAGACATACATATAACTAGTTAACTGCGGCTCAGATCTCGATCCGGAGGTGTTATTTCGGCCTACTTGATCCATCCTGAATAGGGTCTTGTTTATAATTCCTCATAATAGGATTACATAAATTTATAAGAAAAACGAAACAAAGGTCTCCTTCAACACTCCCCCAGACACGACCACTACGCAGCGCGGACCATGTGAAGTTCAGAGAGGTAGGACTCGTGGGCAATTTGAGGAAGGGGTTTGGTGAACAAATCGGCCGGATTTTCGTCGCCGGATGAGCCGCGGATGAACTCGACGGTGATCTCCCCCGCATGTACAAGCTCACGAATGAATTGATGGCGAACGTCGATGTGCTTGAACTTGCTGTGGGACTTGGTGGTCTTACTCAAGTCCACAGCGCCGCGGTTGTCGCAGTAGATGATGCCTGGGAGTGGCTGCTCCAAACCAACCTCCTTCCCAAGAATACATCCGTTTCAGCTACTGCGCAGCGTGCGTGAAAAGTGGGAGATGTTGGCCTTTTGTACACCCTGTGCAAATAGACATGCTGTGCTTGCATAGAATGGCACAGACATGAAGCAGCGCAAGATGCTGAACTGTCCCGCAAAGTCGAGCCCTTATATACCTTTTCGGACAGTCATTCCCGCCCCGCTTCGGCTTTCGGGGATATACATACGTAGGTCCCGTTGTTTGGAAGAGATCAACATTGTTACTGGGTCGCCACTCAGCTTAGGGCCAATGGATGCTGCCACGGGTTCCGCTCGTGGAATAGGTAAAATGGATTTCAACGCTCTTACGGGATAACCCGGGCAGAATTGCCGGCTGGCCAGATGCGGTCGAGAGCCGTGAGAAATTGTATTTCCGTCAGTCGTCTGGCTATTTTTGATCTGCTGATACTTTTGTCTGGGTCTGCGATGAAAGTCGAGCGCCAGCAATGACTTACATCGCGAAGGTATAATGGCGGTTCAAAATCCCTAAGGCTGATTTATCATGGGATTTACAGCTAAGGGCGGAACTTAAGGCGCAGGTGATTTTTCATCAAATTTTGACGTTTTCACCAGAACGGCTACTACAGGTTTAGTTCTTACCCTGAAAATATGACCAATAGATTTGCATTGTGATTCCGGAGGGCCCCTGCATATTCGAAATTTTGTTGGATGACTAAAATTGCGTTATTCGGAAAATATCGAGTTTTTTTGCAGCACATTAGATACAGTGGTTCGATTGAGCTAGTTTTTTTATACGATGGACTGACAAGTGCCCCAGAGGGCCCCACGTCCTCGTATAAGCCGCATATCTCATAGCTCAAATCTAGTATAGAGCAGAGAGTTGGATAGAATTGTATTCCTCAATGCATTTAAATCATGGTATATATACACAACCTGCGACCATATTACAGCAATTGGCAGTACCGAAGGCGCGGATCGAGAATGTTCTGTTTTGGGATGTTTTTAAAGAATTCCGAATATCTCAGTGGGTTTTGCACCAATTCTTATGAAACCTATATAGAAATACTTGGCTAATCTACTCGTTATGACCAAAGGTAACCGGAAGAGATGCTTCTTGGCAGGATATGGTATCCTTTGGCAAATTATTTACCCAGAATTCGGAAAGGAACCTACTTCAACATATCCAATCAAAAAACAGCATCTATTGCACTTTCTTTCTGTGAAAATCGGGATCTATGTAAATCATTTTTTGATCAAGGCAGAGATTTTTGCCCTCTTTTGATTTATTCACGGTGCCATCTAAGAAGTCTGTACAACCCCTATATTTATTGTGCATATTTCTATAGGTCAACGACTAATTTTCGGATATTAAGATATCCAGAAATGCCATCAAGACAATCACAAGGAGGGAGATACCATCAATTTTCGATCAATTTCCAAATTTAATAATACACTTGGTATGAGATATTGAACCTCAGGTTCAAGTGGGCTAATACATGCCAAACTCTTCATAGATTGATAACCTGACCACAATAAAGAGAAAAGTGTGGAACAGATGCCGTTAAAAACCGAATTTCCGGTTACTTTTGGTCACAACAAGTATGCGGAATTAGTGATAGAAAGAAAGTTGTAAAAAATATTGTATTTTCAGAAAAAGTGGTTTGAAGGGCCTTTTCATGGATGAACGCAGTTTACAGGCATCCAAAGACGTCCAAATGATGTGGATTTTTGTTAGGTAAGGCTTTGCTACATTTTGAAAGATGTGATAGAGTGATACTCTATTTGTAAAGAGTTCAGCAGTGAATTTAAATATCACAATATTTCCTGATTGCAGTGTTTGCCAAGGAAATCTGATCAAAACTCAGCCCGTGGTGGCTGTTCTGGTCAAAACTGTCGAAAATATAAAAAAAACAGGCCGCGCCTGTTGTACCGCAAAGAGCTGTAAACACAGCAACTGCATAAGCATGAGTTCCTGCCGGGCAAAGCCACGGCCCTATACCCCAAGTCACATCCAGTACTATGAACTCTGATCCGCTTTCCTTCAACAATATTGATGTAACGGAAACGCTCTGCCTTGTCTTTTGCCATTTTCCGGACTTCCGGGGCCGATAAGCAGTATATAGAAAATGGTAGCGCAAGGATGCATACCCACTCTGTGACGCTGCGGGTCGGCGCTAGTACCTACGTCAATGTCAATTCAAGAAAATGACTATCTTCAAATTGCACCGGTGCCCAACGCATCATGCAAAGGTCCCATACAATTCCCGTCAACGACTAGAAACTGACTCATTCATTCATCTCAGTCTGTTCGGGTTGGTATATGATATTGAAATGCCTCCGGATTACTTACGCTCGTGTGTCAGAAATCATTCCCAAGGGTGACATCGAGCTGGTGAGGCCGAACTCGAAATCACTGCATCCGAGGTGCATACAGAATCCGACAAAGCTAGTCCCAATACTTCGAACTTTTCTGGTCGAAATCATCCAACTATGCCGACTCTCCAATGAAGACGCTTTGTCTCTACTATCAGAATTATTCTCCATAAAGTTGGGGTACATATCTTCTGTCCATTGAGATGCTCATAGCCCACTGACGCAAAGTGAAGTAGCCCACCCGCAACGTCATATTATTTCTCCGAAGGTATCGGAGATGTCGTTCAGTTAGCTAAACCCCCAAAACATCATCGCGGGAAAGCGCAGAACTCTCCGTCCGCAACATCCGAGGCTCAGGATATCAGCGATGAATCTGCCATTGCACAGGACTTGATGCTAAACCAGGACCGCTCTGGCGACGAGGCCATTACGAGTACTTTATGTAATAAAGTGATCGTTCCTTTCATCGATCGATACCAGGGTTTTCAGTTGGCGATATAATCATCAGTGCGTCCACATATCGTACACTCTATAGTGGCTGTGCTTATTAGATTTTTGAAGTCTTTTTATCATCGAACTCTAATGAATTTAGTGCTTACGTACTTTCTCACGACACCGTGCGTTCAAATCCTTCCTTCCACATTTCATTTAACAAATAACAATCGTAGGCAAATCGTATGCAATGTGTGTGATCTTCAGTATCCTACTTTAGCGCAATTCTGACGGTGAAAGGCACCCGACTCCACTTACGGCTGAGCTTTTTGCACTTGAATTGACAGGGGTGCAGCTTGCATCCACTTTCTGTACGTACCGTTATATCAAAGGTGAGTGATCTGATCATCTGCGGCAGAAGGCGCCGCCGCGTTTGTCATTCACGACATATCCCGCAGCATTGTATGTGGCTCACTGCCCTTAGACATACAGCTGATGACCTCCTGTCTGGTTAACTTTGTAGCCCATTCAAACATCCGTACCTTTGGACGCGCTATTACACTCCTCTCCTTCCCCTTAGTTCTTGATCAATTGTCAACTCCGATGGTCTATGACTCTATGGCATCGGTCGGGAACACCCTATTATCCGTATATTTGCATTAAGAGATCATTCCTACTAACTGTTCGATCTGGATCCAACACACTTTATGTAAACGGTTGGTGGTCATTTATTCATACGACCGTTCATAGCTCCAGTCACTCCTAACAGGAAGCGTACCGCCCGCATATCGACCGGTGGACGCAAGCCTTATATACCGTGGGTTTCACTTTAAACGTCTTCACTTAACCGTTGTCGAACTATTTTCGTGCCAGCACGCCAAATCGTTACTTGGACCTCGAGGCCGCGCATTCGAGTGAGTCGGGGCCAGAGGACGATCCGGACAAATACGAGTCGGACTTCATTAATGATGGAGATATCGTCAGCCTGTATGTGTTGGTTTTAAAGTTCGGTACTTACCCTTATCCTTGTCAGCGGCGCTATTTCGTGGCCGCACACACCTTCCCCCGTCACACCAAATATTGTCGCCAGGACTGCGCAGCCCGCCGTTTTGTCGGTGGGCACTCAGCCTGGTCCATCCAAGCGTGAACTCAACTTGAAGCAGGGTTTCGATACTCACACTCAGTCAGTCACTCTCTGTCTCTTGGCGTTCGTGTTTCACTGATCCTGCGGGCCAAGAACTCTGCTAACACTCGCACTGCACCCGAATCCGTCTCAGATCGTCAATTTTCCTTGAACACCACACAATTTTCTCTCCGATCTTTCACCGACTATTCTCCACCGACTTTGACCCGCCTTGTGTCTACCTTTTCGGCTGGCATACACGATTCCTTGACTCTTGTCCCCCCATTGACTGCTTACTATCGACTCCATCCCCATTTACATTTCCCATGGACAGTCCTACACGAATACACGCGCACTCAACTTCAATTTTCTCGAATTCAATGGCCCTATGGCTTCTGTTTCTCCATCATCCCTGCACATCGTCGTACACGTTAACATGCCCACTCTGTTGCTTACACATCGGATGTAGTAATCTTTGACACCTGATGTCTGCCCCTCATATCTATCGGTACTATTGGCCATCGCATTAATATATCTGTCCTTAGTATGTGTTTGACTGGATTGGGTCGGCGATCAAAGCCGTCGGAGATTCCCGAAGTCCTGCGTACGCAGGACTTCGGAGGTTCCCGAAGTCCTAGGCAGAGCACCGCCACATATACTGATGCTTCTACCAACGAACTTCATGGATACATTCCCCAAACGCTTCACTTGTTGCACTCTTTAAATGTTATCAGTGGATTTCTGACGCTTTCCTATTTGGAAAATGGAACGAAGCAGCGGAAGAGGTGGCGAATTTTGAGAGACTCTCTGCCGGGCGACCGCATCCTAAACTCTCCCGAAGTCGAATCTTTGGCAATGCTAGTATTCAAGCTCCCAGATGTGAAGCCGCAGGTGGTCAACGCGGTCTATTTTTATTTTCCGAACTTGAAGTATATCCTCATGCTGTACATCCACGATTTTGGCTCTTTACTGGTGAGTTCATCACATCCTCCAATTCCTCCTCCTATACACACACGCAACGCAACTTGTTCCTTGCCTAGCGTGCCGCCATTTCGGCGCCTGCTGTATCATACCCTATCCTAAAATTGCCCATAATGCGCGATCGTACGCGGCAATGGATTTTGCCGAATGTGCCGATCCGCTGACCTGAAACCGATCGATCAATTGCAATATGGCCCTTGATCTTTGTATTGGTCACTGTACCTCTGTCTCTAACTCTCACCATGAAATTTCGTTACGTCTTATGCGCCTCAGCCTTTCTGCTAGCAGTGGTCGTTGGCCTGAGAGACATTGTGTCTTCGCCACATGTGGGGTGCTCCCCTTCGGAACGATGTTCTGTGAATGCCATACGGCCGAGTGTGATTAGGTCCGCGCCCGCGGCCGATGCGAACGATGGGATGTCAGTTTTCCCACAGACCAAACGGACAGGTGGCCTTTATATTTCGATTCTAAACTGCCAACGACTTTTCATCTTGATATTCTGTGATAATGTACGGAGCGAATCCCGCGACATTTGTCAAAATCTCGCTCGATATTTTCTGCGGAATATAATGCATCGACACGATTGGCTCGTATCATACAGTACTAATCAGGCGTCGGCGGTGAGAATCAGACACACAAGGTGCGCTGTATTGGTCGCACTTTTTTTCGACATACGGACTGTGTTCCGTGTTATACAGGTCATCAATGAACTTCGGCGAGAAATTTGCGGTGCGACCTTGTATCCCGCCGTCCGTTACAAGTCGGCTCTGCATAGGGGTGGGGGGCATAGCAAAAAATTTCACGCGCCTCATATTAATCCTTTTCTCGTGGAAGGATATGTCCCACTCGCCGCCAGCGTTAGACTCTCTTATCATTCGCACGGCTTCAGGAAACAGATACCCGAGGATGTTGCCGGCGATCCGTTGAACGTGCAGGTACTGATACCCTTGCGGAGTTTGGCCTCTGAGCTAACAAGAACCCAGCTAAAACAAATCGCCGTTGTGCATAAGATCGGCGTCTCCAATCAAGGGTCGGCCGCCAAGTTGACGGCTGCTATAGTGGACCATGAATGTCATTGCGAAGAAACTGTTTTTGTGTTCCGAATACACAAAGACCTGGTTGAAAGTCAAGTGGCGGCCCATCGAATCAGAAATGCGGAGTACAAGGCCCGAGTTAAGGCCAATCCTAAAAGCTCGAAGCGTAAGACTAAAACAAGTGAGGCGTTGCGTGCGAAACGGAAATCCACTCGCATCGCTGCCGAAAAGCGTAAGGCAGACAACTGCATTCCGTCCGAACAGTCCACACCTGTTGCTTTCCCACCACCTCCAGCGAATGAACAATTGCGACATACGGTCATCAGTGAGATGTGCGCAGATTTTCAACCGACTGCGTTCGAGGAAGCGGGATGTGCAGTTTGCGGTCGTTTATGCAAGCTAACAGATTTGACCAAGATGACAGCCTTGGACGTCGATTGGAGTTTGCTCCAGGCTAAAGATGTGACTCGGAAAGAAAGACTTTCTTCGGAAGATCCCGTGTCAGAGCTCGATGGTCCTGTCTTGGCAAAGGGGTGTGATCAAGTGTGCACCGAATGTGAGGCCAAGCTGGTCACTGGGGCGACTCCCACGCACAGTTTGGCAAACAATCTCTGGATCGGTGAATTACCTTGGCAACTAAAGGGCCTCACATGGGCTGAGAAGATGATGATTGCGAAAGTGCGGCATAACAGGTGTGTAGTTAGGGTCGCCTCGGGGCGAGGAAAACTCGTGGAAAATGCAATAATGTTTGCCACTCCCATCAGGAAAGTCTACAATGTGCTACCGCTGTCTCGCGATGAACTAAGTGAAGTGTTGGCCTTCGTGTTCCTCGGTTCTGCGAAGCCAACCGAGGAGGATTTCGTGCGGACACCGATGTTTGTGCGTAGGCAAAGAGTGAAAGATGCTTTGGATTGGTTGAAGCTTAACCACAGGGATTACCATACACTAGAGATTTCTGACGCCAACCTCATCGATCTGCCAGAAGAAGGCATTCCCTGCGGCGTTGAATGGAAAAAAACGGAGGAGGGGGAATCTAACCTAGTACCAGAGGCAATGAGTGTGGACAACTCTGGCGACATTGATGAGGGAACATCGTCCGGCCCCTGTTCCTTTGCCGTCGCAGGTTTGACAGGCGAGCAATATGCGCAAGACGACATCCGTACCTTGAAAATGAAAGCTTTGGATCACTTGAAAAGTGGCGGGAACACTCTGGGTATCGGCCAGGCAGATACACCAGAATCGACCTTTCATAACGTTCAGTTATACCCTCAAACATTCCCTTGGTTATTCCCTTATGGTCATGGCGGCATTGGCCATCCTGCACACAAAAGGTTTATGTCTGAGGGTGAGCATAAACGACATTTACTGATGTATCATGACAAGCGATTCCAGACAGACCTGTATTTCCCCATGGTAGCGTTCAACGACGCTCAAATCAAGCAGGCCAAGACGGGGAGTCACCTGTTTGTCGATCGAAAGAAGTTTAGCCTGATAGCAGACAGGCTCGGTCAAATTGAGCCGGAGGTCTTGGCTGATTTGGCTAATAGGCTGGAACAAGGGGAACATATCAAAAGCAAATCAGCGGCCGAACAGGCGTGCTTTCAGCTGCTCGAGGACTTAGAACATGCCGGAGCTCACGTACAGGGGTCTTTGTCGACCAAGAAATACATGCGAAACGAGGTATGGTCTTTGATTTCGTTCAAAGGTGCACCCTCTTGGTTCATAACATTCTCACCTGTGGACATAGCCCATCCATTATGCTTGTACTTCGCTGACAACCAGATCAAGTTTTCGCCGGCTTTGAGATCTTCGGACGAGCGACTCAAGCTGATTGCCCAGAATCCAGTGGCTGCTGCTCGTTTTTTTCATTACATGTCAGAATCTTTCATAAAAAACGTTTTGGGAGTGGGTGCCGGAAGACCAGGTTTGTATGGTGAAACTGACACTTATTATGGTACGGTGGAGCAACAAGGGCGTTTGACCTTGCATATGCACATGTTGGTATGGATCAAAAGCGCCCTGTCCCCGCTGGAAATAAGGAATCGCCTCCTGAATCCAGACGAGGCCTTCCAAAAAGACCTCATATCATATCTGGAGTCCTGCCATGTGGGGGAATTTCAGACAGGGACAATGTCGGAAGTCAAAGCCAAAGTACCATATCGTACGACCGCTCGGAAGGGTTTGCACGAAGTGATGGAGATGGAGGAATACAATCCGGACCCTGTACAGTGCCAGTCGGCACTTCCTTGCAACTCACGTGGGGCTTTCCACATTGAGATTCCCGACCCGAAATTAAAATTTTGATAAGAAACCCAATGAAAAGAATGCGAATGGCACTATAATCGTTTTTTGCTTATGTAATCGGTCACTTTTTCTGCGTTCCGAGTTTTTTTTTTGTCTTTTTTTTCAGCCCCTTTCCGGGCTGGGGCTTTGAATATGGGTTCAAATGTGCAGAAACCACATTAATCCAGTTGTGTCATCCGGGCCGAGCCGTATCGGCTAAGTGTTAGACAGGTGGCTATGCAATGCTGACATAATCGGTCACTTTTCTTGGGCCCGAAAGTTGAAAACTTGTCCGGGGACCTAGCCCTGTACAAGCTGGATACATACATCCAAACCGAGTTGATTCCCACAGGTTTTAAGGCAACAAGTTTTTTCGACTGGCCTCTGAAAGCGTTACAAGATTTGTGACTGTTTACACCAAAAGCGGTAGTCACGAAGTGATGACTGGCACTGTAAGATATTCCGATCCAACTCAGACTTTACCTGAAGCGCCGCCTCCCTTATGTGCGTGCGAGGAGGACATGTGTGAGGCGTGTGCGGAATCCCAAGCCTGGTGGCACAACCTGGCGGAAGTCACTGATGACCTCATATTGCGTTCAAACGTACACACTTGTCGACGACCCGAAGCTGGTACCGACTTCGGTAAAACACTGAAACCCGGAGCAATGCTGAAACGAGAAGTTAGAGGCTGCCTTCGTAAGGACGGGACTTGTTCTTCCCGATTTCCCAGAGAAGTATTCATCAAGACAGAGGTTGATCCGGATGACGGCTACATAAATGTCAAAAAACTGGAGCCCATGCTGAATACAGTAACACCTGATCTCACGTACTTGTTGCGATACAATACAGATGTCACTAGCCTGCTCTCCGGGACGTCTATAAAAGCAGTGGTGGCCTACATTTCGGATTATATCACGAAGTCCAGCTTGAAGATTTACCACATGTTCGACTCAGTAAATTCGGTACTGAAACGTCAAACCGTGGAACTAGGTGGATCGCCCAACCATAAAAATAACTGTCGCAAAATGTTAATGCAAATGGTGAACTCCCTTACCTCTAAATTACAAATAGGCAGTCCGATGGCGTCGCTGTATCTCCTTAAGAACCCGGATCACTACACTAACTATAAGTTCAAGCCATTTTGGTGGAAAAGTTATGTCGGATCGGTGAGAAAGGCGTGGGACGCTGACGAGCGCCCAGCTTATCCAGATCAAGGGCAGTCAGGTGCGGCTGATGGTGAAGCGGAGACACAGTTGGACCAAATGGTGTTGATGAAATCAAAGGATGGGTTCGTAGGTACAACAAACATCGACGATTATGTTTGGCGACCGGCTGTGTTTGAACACACTAGTCTTTATGACTATATCCAGATGACAACTCGCGTGAAGCGAACGTCGAAACAGCTTACCGAGTTTCTGGCGAGCGTGGATGAGCATACCGAGCCCGTGTCGAGGGAATCCGGCGCAGAACGGCATGATAATTGGTTGGATGATGACTTGGACGGCGGTCCGTGTGAGGATTTATTGGACTCGGCGGCTGGAGACGTCTCACCGCACGCGTTTCTCAAGGATCATCCGTTGTGGGAAACACATTATGTCCGATGCGAACGTAGCCACCTGCAGACTATGGTGCCTAACTTCACCGGCGGAGCACTGCCCAGAATGGACCAAGGCGACCGCGATTATTATTGTTGCACTATGCTAACCTTGTTTAAGCCCTGGCGTGATGCATTGCAGCTTAAACCCAAGTCAGCCACCTGGCACGATACGTTCACAGAACATGTCTTTTCCGATAAAGCTTCTCGACTGATGAAACATTTCAACATACGTTATGAATGCAACGACGCTCGAGACGATTACAGCGCGTTGGACAAGCAGAAGAGGAGAGCAATGCCGTTGTTCGCAGATCAGAATGCGAAAGGCGAAGAATATGACGGCGAGACCGGCGAGTGGGGTGAGTTCTTTGAGGAAGATCTGGATGAGACTACCATAAAGGGGCCGAATCAGCTTGCACAAGAGAGGCTCATGGCGCAGGCCGAGCGCGTGCTGCACACGTCGGGTTGGACCGCTCAAATTCAGTCTGCGCCACCTGCGGTATTTCGGAGAATGGTTCCCGAAATTGTCTTGTCGGGGAGTCAATGGAAGGCCAGAATCTCATCCATGAGGGAAGAAATCTTTTCCGCAAAATTTAAACACGCACCTGACCACAACCGACCAAAAAGACCGGCGGATGAACTGCATATCGGGATGGGCACCAAAATCTTGGATGCGTTTTATTTCACAAAGTATTTCAAGGCTAAAACGAAGAAAGCCCAGGAAGTCATTGATTTGGTTGCATCCGAATTCAACTTGAACACAGAGCAAAATCGCGCATTCAGATTGGTTGCCAATCACGCCACAGATTTGTCTGCGCCACCATTGCGGATGTATCTGGGCGGAGTGGGCGGGACCGGCAAAACCCAGGTGATCAAGACCTTGGTGAAATTTTTTGAGGATCGTTCAGAATCACATCGATTCATTGTGCTAGGGCCTACTGGAACTGCGGCTGCCTTGCTGAACGGGAGTACATATCACTCGATGCTGGGCCTTAGAGACTCTATGGACAACGATTCCAAACGAATCAGTGGCGCACAGATAAAAAAAGTCCAAGAACGTTTGAGAGGTGTGGAATACATATTTCTGGACGAAGTGTCGATGGTATCGTGTAATGCGCTTTACAGTATCAGTGCGCGTTTGGCTCATGCGATGGGTGAACCGAACGAACCATTTGGCGGCCTAAACATGATATTCGCGGGCGATTTTGCGCAATTGCCTCCTGTAAGTGCAAAGGCTTTATACAGTCCTGATTCGTCCGTGTCACCGATAGTACAAGGGAAAATGAGTATATTGGACCAGAAAAATACAATAGGGAAAATAATCTGGCAGCAGGTAACCACGGTCGTGATTTTGAAACAAAATATGCGTCAAACTGCCAGTACTCCAGACGATGAAAAGATGCGAACTGCTTTAACTAACATGCGGTTTGCCGCTTGTTCGAAGGAGGACCTCCAATTTTTGCAAAGCCGGACTATAGGCAATCAGCCGGGTAGGCCTACCTTCGACCGTAAAGACCTCCGAGATGTTTCGATCATAACAGCTTTCAACGCCCAAAAGGATAAAATAAATGAATTGGGCTCGGTGAAATTTGCGATAGATCATGGTCAAGACTTGATCACCTTTTATTCCGAGGATTCTATTGCTACAAACGCAGGCGAGACCGAGCGAAAGCCGAAAGAGGTCCGAGGGAAACGGACTGTAACGGTGAAAAGTAAGTTGCCAGAACATCGTCAGCAGCAGTTATGGGATGCACATCCCTGCTTTGCCGGCCAACATGTGCCTGGCAAACTGAATCTGTGCTTGGATTTGCCTGTTATGATTCGAAACAACGATGCGACTGAACTTTGCATTACGAAGGGGCAAGAAGGCAGGGTGGTAGGATGGCAGGAGGCGGTTGGCAGTCGAAATCAAACAATATTGGACACTTTTTTCGTTGAGTTAGTGGCCCCGCCAAAAACAATTCAAATCAAGGGCCTTCCTCCCAACGTGGTCGCTTTGCCTAGAACGGCCAAGAAGATATGGTGCACCTTACCGGACGACAGATCGATACAGATCACTAGGGAACAAGTGTTAGTGCTGCCGAACTTTGCCATGACTGATTATTCTTCGCAAGGGAAAACTAGACCCATCAACGTCGTTGACTTGAATAACTGCAAAGACCATTTTTCCTATTACACGGCTTTATCCCGCAGCGCAACCTCGGAGGGTACCGTGATACTCCAGGGCATGGACCCATACAAAATCACCAAAGGCATTCATGGATCACTGCGACAAGAATTCAGAGAGCTGGAATTGTTGAATGAAATTACAGAACTACGGTATGAACAACAGCTGCCCCACCATGTCAATGGTGTCAACCGGCGAGAACTTATGCATACTTATCGTACATGGAGAGGCGCCGAATTTAGCATGGATGGAC
This sequence comes from Mycena olivaceomarginata, assembly GCA_029378375.1. Lineage (NCBI taxonomy): Eukaryota > Fungi > Basidiomycota > Agaricomycetes > Agaricales > Mycenaceae > Mycena > Mycena olivaceomarginata. The sequence continues at coordinate 7,515 of JARKIC010001622.1, read as the reverse complement.
TCCATCCGGCCTTGGCGTCTAAGCAGGGGGAGGATGATAGGTTCTTGCACGCGGCGCCCATGGGGCAATGGCAAATGCTAGAAAAGGAGCGGCCATCGAAGAAGGAGATTGGAAACGAACTGTTGGGCTTTGAAACGGTCATCGTCACAAAAACTGTGAAAAGAAAAAATACGCTCGCGGTTAAGTCGAACGCCCCAAAACGTCGTAAAGTTGCAGTGCCTGCACCAATAGGATTGAAATGGGATTGTGTGGACTATAGCTGCGCATACGATCCCTTGTTCACTGGGCTGTATCATATTTGGCAGGGACATGGTCCGTTATGGTCCGAACGTCTTGCGTCTGTTACGGGTTACACCGCACAACTAGCCAAAGGCTGGGAGTCGTTCGCCGAGGGCACAAGAGCGTTGGAAACGGTCAGAGATCAAGTGAGAGCCAGCCTGGCACATGACAACCCGGCGGGATTTCCAGCGGGGCCGGTATTCACGTATCTTTATATGTTAACGGATGCTGTGTTTGGAACATCGGTGTGGGGCAGGGATACTATCAAGTGTGTGGCTTGCAATTTAATCGCATCTGAGAGGGCAGGGTATCCTTGTACACGTACGGTGTATAAACATGCCGGCCTAAGCTCCCGATACAAACAAGACTACATGTTGTCGCATTGGTTGAATGACCTGAAAATCTCCCGTGCCATCGGCAGATGTAGAATATGCAAAAGCGGTCTGGCTAGGATAGAAGTGCCGGACGTGGCGCCGCCGGTTCTGTATTTTGCCGTTGACGATCCGATGATCAAATTTGACCCCGCGCTCAATATATCCGTAGGAGGTATGGGGGTCAGGTATGTGCTTAGATCAGTTATATACGTGGGAAACCATCATTTTACATCCCGAATAATCAAGGAGAACGGAGACGTTTGGTACCACGACGGCATTGAGACCAAATCAACATCTATTGCCGAAGGAAATATCCATTCACTAGATCCTACCTTTTTGAACACATGCGTTCGTCATGGGGACGTACAGGACGCCTGCGGGGTCCTCTACGCAATAGTTGACTTGTAAAGGACTTGTTGGGGGGTAAGGCTGCAACCTTTTCAGTGTATAAACATTTATACACGGTTTTACTTGACCGTTTCCGTTTCCTTTTATTGTGTCCGTTGGTTCAAACCGTTTACAAACTGTTTATACCAGGTTTAAAAGGTTGAGAAATTTGAATGACTTGGAAGGGGGTTTCCAGCCAGAATCTGAGGAAACCTTGAACTCACGGATCTCTCAAACCATTTCAGAATAACTGCGTTGAGCAGCCACGTCGGCAAGGGACGGTTGACTGATGCCGATCAACTCCAGACCTGTGCCGACGCAGGTTGGCTGATGCCGGCACACACGGCCGACCCTGATCGGCCGATGTCAACCAATGTCCCCATGTTTTCAAACGCCGCTGAGTGAGATTCAGGTGGAAGGGAGATTGTGATGATATACTGGAGGGGAATAACACCTGGAAAACAAAACATGCATACTGGTTGAACTGATTCTGAAGTACCTGAAAATTACCGTGTATAAACTCTGTATGATGCAAATGCGGATGGGGTAGTCCAGGAGCCGTTGGTGCGGTGTAATGAGGAGGCAGCGTACACCTGGCCGGGGGTCGTGTTGCATCAGGTTTTGAGTTGGGTTTTGCAGTCGGAGGACAATGTGTCGCTGTAATCAGGGCCAAAATATTGAAAGTGATAAAAAAAAAAGGAAGTACGAGTTATGCCGTGCGCAGCATCGGCCTCCCCCCAAGTCATTTTTTCATTAGAGACGGAATTGTACGAAGCAAAAACAAAGCTGGAGGAGTTTGCAGCAGACCAGGAGAAGCTTCGAATTCGGGAAGTGAGTCAAATAGTTTTAACTCGATGATCACTTAATGTAGGTATTTAGGCGGAAGCAGCTGTGGAAATCCAAAGCCTAAGATCGAAAAATGAGGAGTTCAGGATGGAATTACAGGACAAGGCAGAGGAGCTGGAGAGCGTTAGGCCCCTTTTCTCAATAACGCAAATGAATGAACTAACATCGAGAAGTTAGAAGCAGATATCGAAAAGCTCCGCATGGATGTTGAACTCCAAAGGCTAAAAAATGACGAGTTGGGGATGCAATTACAAGGAAGAGAAGACGAACTCGAAAAGGTTGGGAATACTGCAACTGAATTACTCGCCAACATCGAGAAGTTGAAAGCCGATCAGAGAAATCTACGGAGTCGGGAAGTCAGTTACTGAGTTTTCTGAAACGTGATGATAACTTATGTAGGCGTTATAGGCAGAAAAAACGGCTGAACTCCGATGCCTAAGATCGAAAAACGAGGAGCTCAGGATGAAATTTCAGGATAACGAAGGCGAGCTGTCAAAGGTTGGGGCCTCTTTTCGTAAAACCGGGACTGAATCACCTAACATCGAGAAGTTGGAAGCCGATATGGAAAAGCTCCGCACGGATGTTGAACTCCAAACCCTGAAAAATGACGAGTTAGTCATGCAACTACAGGAGAGAGAAGGCGAAATTCAGACGGTTGGCAATACTGCGACTGACTCACGAGCCGACATCGAGAGGTTGGAAGCCGACCGGGAGAATCTCCAGACTCTGGAAGTGAGTCGCTGAATTTTAACCTTATGATGGCTTTTGTATGTATATACTTGCTGTCCGTAGGTGACTGATGAGGTTCAATTGTCGATTATTGCAAGCGGTGCGTCCTTGATGCTCCAAAATATACTTATAAGGAAGCCATTCTGAATGCGCCTAACATCATAGGTGCTCCAACGGATGGCAAACACCTCCCAGCATGTAACCCATGTTCGGCATTCCGCGTCATCAGGGCGTACATCAATACTTGCCAATACGTCGGTCGGGCAGATGTAAAGGTTCAAATAACAGGGGATCGTCAGCCAGATATTGTGTCTTGGATGGCACATAGCAGTGAAGTCTCCAAAAATTTTCCGAACGGCATCGATATCTTGGGCCAACAGTGGATGTTCAACCAGGGCGGCCAAAGGCTCCACAAGCATTGCCTCCAGCGCAGGTGTTGGGTCAAAGGAACATGCACGCATCCAATCAATGGATTTCCGGGCGGTGTAGAGGTTGTCCGTGAAATAAGCCTCGTGGCTCTCGATTACCGGATTCGAAGTGTCCATGTCTGCCAATAGCTGTGTAATGCTTGGGACGGCCAGGAAAAGCAGATAAGAGAGCTCATTGTCCAAGCTTGGGCTGTCGTCCTGTACCTGCGCAAAACTAATAGGAAGATAGACAGAACAAATCTGTAAAAAAGTTCATCAGATCATAGGCAAGAGACAAAAATCGGTGGGTCGTTACTTGATCACTTCTCAGCCGCGGTGCCTCCTCTATCATGTCCCAATCCGCCGCTGACCTATAAAAGCTGAGAGGGTCCGGAGCGATCCCATCGGGCCATATGATTCCCGGAATCCATTGAAACTCGTATTCGCTACCTGAGCGGGAACTGTCAAAGGCGACGAATTCGGCTGGCATCCACACGGTATCTGGAGTCCATTTGACAATGGCAGGGAGCATCCGGACACATCCGGGAAAAAGTCTAAGGTTAAAGCGTTAGATGTCTACAACTGGACAAATGTAAATGAATACATACGCTGAATCAACCTGCGGAGTGTCTGGCAGCAACTTGCATTCAACACAAATGAAATCGAACTCGGGGTCATGCCAGCTGAGCAATGATTCGGCGTCAGAGTCCGAAGGGATATATGCCAAGGGTTGGACACAGGCAATGTGCGACCAGCAAAAGCATTTGCGACATTGGATCGCATCGAAATCGTCGGGCGACAGCTCAGTCAGTCTACAGGGGACACACCGAAATATTTCAGTGTCCCCTGAAGAGCTGGCTTGGTGTGCAGGTGGCGAAAGGGTGGTAATTGGAGGAAGGCTTGGCCGCGAAGTTGAACTAGCCGAGGAGAGACTTCCAACAGGGGCCATTGGTGGATGCCAGCCGTGCTCCTCGTCGCTGGAACTGAGGGAAATGATGCTGTTCCGTCGGTGAGCACGAGCTCCTGGTGCTTGTCCTTTGTTCGGTGATTTTTCCGGAGGGGAGATAACATAATCGACTGCCGAAGAACCGTTTGGAAGCCAAGGTGATCTGTCCTCGTCCGAAACAACCTCAAGATGTTTTCGGCGAAGCTCGCATGAAGAAGGGATCCTGCCGCTAGCGCCCTCAAAGTGCAAGCCCATCTTGTTTGCAAGCCTGACTTGCTCTTGGCAAAAGTACCGCTGAGCACCCTCCCCACCGTCAAGATGGTAGACAACCGCAGTCAAATGATAGCCGTCCGGGATGCCTGCGATCGAATCCGACAGACCAGTGAGGGACTTCATATTAGCGGCGTTGAAGACAGCATTTCCATCATGCTCCCGCCCGTCGTAATCGTAGACGTGAGTCATGTCAGATGAATATCGCGCTATGAAATGGCTCTCGGAGGGATTGGTGTAGAGGTGCGCGGCAATGGTATAGTTGACTCCATGTGCACGCGCTGTGGGATTATTCGCATAGGCTGCAAGGGACTTGGGGATATTCCAGTGGTGTCCCTCCAGAATGTCGCCAATCTCGACGATGAGTACCAGTGGGATGCTGAGAATCACTTCTTGAATGACGCAGTCCCCGTCGCAAAAGACCTCTCCATTGCGAGTACGCCAACAACTGAGACCGGGGCGAGGTTTGCTTGGTCGGATCCAGTCAAAGAACCATTTACGCATATCACCGTTGTATCCCTTGCAGAGCTCCTGGCCAATATGAATTTGCTCGCGCCACTTGATGCGTTCAAGCTGGAAGTGCTGGATGCCAAGCCCGGCGCAACTTTTCAGAGCCACAGCGGAGACGCGGAAATACGAGATGGCACGTTCCACTGCGCGAGAGGTTCCTTCACGACGTGGAGGGATCTTTGTAATATGATACAGCCATCCCTGAATACACAAATGAGCGAAGCGACAAAAACGCGATCATTTTGCACTCACAAATAGTGTTTGGAAGCTCGTGAGAGATCTCAGAGGGCTATCAGGCAGGTCCCAAAGATATTGGCGGAAGCCATCTCTCTGGTTGGAGAGCACCGTGCAGCCTCCCTCCTCGTAGCCTGGAAGCTCGATAGCAAGGCGGGTGTGGATCATCTGCCGAAGGCTCAATAGCGGGTGCTCTCTCGGCAGCGCAGCAAAGATTGGGTCCATGCTCCGAGTAAAATCCCGGGAGGCGGCAGCAAAAATGGCGGTTAAGCTTGAATCAAGCCAGCACGAGTTACCCTTCCATTTGTAGCCCTTCTCGTGCTCAGGTGCCTGTAGTTTCTTCGCACGACGACTCAGCAAGGCCTTTCCGGTGTCTGGGGGACGACCGTCATTTTTTCTGCCGCTCTGTCGAGCTCCTGGGGTGCGGTTGAAGTGGGTGCGACCATGAATGTTGGCTGTTGTCTTCCAACGTTCGCGACTCGGTCCGTAATGGACCTTGATTCCCTCTCAAAATGTCTTCAGTACTGACGTGCATTAAACGAGATGGATGGGAACCTACGTCGTTTCGCCTCAAATTGCGTCCGATAGTACTCTGCAAATGCCACGAGCGCTTTGAGACCTTCGAGAAGAGCCAGGTGCCGACCGAGCGCTGCATAGAGCTTCCAATGCATGGCCTCTTCCGGGTTTGTTGTCCCCGGTAGCGAGTTCCATAGCTCCAAGTCCATGATGCGGTAGCAGGGAAACAACATACGGGCGTGTGGGGGATGCATCCACCAGCGGATCCAGGACTCGGCCTTGGGAAAAGTGCGAATGAACTCGTTCGCGTGCGCGGTAAATTCCGGGACACTTGTGCACTTGAGCAGCTTTTTGGCGTAATTTTCGAATACGTCGGTTTGCGATGGGTCAACAACTCCACTGATTTTCTTAACGCGTGCGATTTGGTTGCGAAAGTGCTGCACACAACCTTTCAGCAATTTTGAACCAATTTTGCGAAGCTCTGCGACTGTGCGTCCATTTGGTTCCCAGTGGCGCCAGAACTCAACAAAAGCTGAGATGAACCCATTGCGTTCGGCTAGACTGAAGTCCACCACCTGTAGATACCCAGATGAGCATTCTTCGGGCACAGAAAAATCCTCGAGACTCACATTCGCCAACATGTCATCTGTGAGAACAATTTCCCGTCGTTGACATTCCTCCGCAAAGCCGAGAAAAAGCTCGAAGAAGTGGAGCTGATAGTGCTGCTCTGTGCCGCCGTTGGAGTATGTAATCAGAACAGGGACCCAGCATTTGAGATGCACCGGCTCGTAGGTCGACGTGATGATAAGCTGGCTATTTCCTTCCTTCCAAAAGCCGTGAGCCGCATCAGAGACAAGTCCGCCCACGGCGTCGTGGTCGAGTACAGGCACAGATTTGATGAGCCGTGAAGCCATGAAGGGTGTTTGCATGATGATTACCGCAACTTGGCCAAAGTGCGAGGTGCGGATGAAGTTCGGATTCGATTTTGCGAACTTTGCAAATTCCTTGACGAAGTTATCGCCCCGATATCCACCTGACCCTGGCACCAGAACTTTCCTGCGTTCGTATTTCACACGTTCCGCGTTGACGAGTGCCGGGGAAATGTTGGCGACAGAAGGCGCTGGGCCATCCGCAGTTGCATGACCAACTACCAGCGGTAAAGGTCCGACTTTTGGCTGCTCCTTGACAATAGCCGCAAATATCTCTCTCTCCTTCCGTGCCAAGTGGAGACAAACGGTAGGGCGAGAATGAGTGTGAGTCCCTCCATTTTGATAGTAAACACCGCCGCTGAAGGTGTGCAATGAAGACCGTACGCCACACGACTGGTGAACAAGCTGAGCGCCGCATGCACATGACCCAGAGAGCTGTTTCTGGAGACCCGTTGCCCGAGTTTGAGGGCGGGTGACGACAGAGCATTCGTCATCGTCGCACTCAAGAACACCTTGGCATTGACGTCGGGTGAGCTTTCCATCCTGCCACAACTCAGCATGAGTCGTGCCTCCTCGTCCACCAAGTGGCCTTGTTGCCCAGTGTACGTGGAGATTGTCATTCTTCTCGACGTAACGCATCGAGAAGAGGGCAGAGAAATCTCCATCCGGCCAGCCGTCCCATTCCATATGGTCTGAATTTATCTCGTTACTAGACGACAAGGCAGATTCGGATACCGCCAGGCCTTTGAGACGAGACGATTGCGATGCTGGGAGAGCCATGGGGTTTCGGGTGCGCTGAGCTCGTAATTCGGCTCCTTGATCTGCCTGTGTTGGCTCTACCGGACGCTGATAAGGGTGGGACCGATGGGTTTTTGTTCTTGCTGGGCGCTCGACCAGGGCAGATCGGTCTAAACATTTTGATAAATCCAGACATTTTGGAAACAGAGCATATTGGTCTGGACGCACCGGCGGATCGCTGAACACCTGCAGCAGGATTTTGTTGCGCTCTCGGGCCTGCAACGAAAGCTACGACAGAGCCTCCATTGCTGTATAAAGGAACGACCGCCGATGGCAGCTCATGCAGCTCA
>JARKIC010001621.1:0-107033 GCA_029378375.1 Mycena olivaceomarginata | reverse complement strand
ATCATTACGATTGGTGAGAATGAGAGCGGTGTATAGTAAGTACCCAGCATGATGATCAGCGGACGCGTCTCTTGGGTCGGTGGATTGGGGCTGACAGTCTTGGGAACGACCCAACGCAGCAGGAGCGAGGTGGATATATGATGGAGCGCATACCGCCGCTGGGAGGGCGAGTATAAATAAAATACAGTGGCAGCGTGTATTTTCCCGCACACACCGCTACGTGAGGGTGTCGAGCGCGGCAGGCGGAGCGGCTGAGAACGGCGGGCCTGGTGACCGAGCAACAGGAGAAAAGGCTTCATTAAGCTTCATTAATCGATTGAGGTAACACGTCGAACATGAGAGGAGAGGGAGCTCATGAGAGTCGGCATCAAGCGCCGATGGCGCGTGTGATGTCGGTGATCAACACATCGGGAAAACCGCGTCCACACCATAGCAACGCCTAGCAGCGCTATGGGCTGCTATGAGCTGCTATGGAGTGATATGTAGTGATTCCATAGCTGCATCCGTTTCTCCAAGCACTGCATAGGCTCTCTAGCGGCGTCTAGCGCCCACCAGCCATCATAGCTACATGATTGGTTTTCCTGATGAAACTCCCACGCTCACCTCTTGTCTTCTTGCCTCATGTTACTGTGTCTGAAATCTTGTGCTCCTTTAGTTGGCCGTGCACAAATTCACACTTCGGCGGATTTGTGGCGGCGCCACCCGTGTCGATGGAGCCCGCGATGACCAGCCAACACGATGGGGACGGAGAAGACGGGTTTGACGACAAAGAGAAAACACACGCTGATGGAAACTTCCCGTGACACGGTCCCACATTGGCGACAAGGACGCGTTCTTCCTACCGTTTGGTCCAAGTCTATGGCGCTGCGCTGTCATCACCGTCAAGACACGGTGCGAAAGGATGAATGGATTATCGTGACTGCCGAATTCTGGTGTACTCCAAATAATTTGACGCTCCGAATAAACGCGGCTCAGCAAGAAGCTCTCAGTACCAGTGTCTTCGTCATGCCATCTTCGGCTTGGACCTACTCTTTTCCGCGCTCCCTAGTATTCGCTGGCATATATTCTGTGATGTATCTTGGCGTTTATCTCAAGCTTTAACTTTCGAAAAAGTGGCAATGGGCTTCAACAAATACTCGTGCAATTTCCTGGACCCTGTCCCTTTGTTGGTGTCTTCGGACTTTAGCGCGACCATCCTTCTCGGGGGACAAGCTACGGACCTCAGGATCTCTGATATTCATCTGCTTTATTTGAGGCGAACTGGACTGTGATTGCTACAAGCGCACCTATGGGACCCTATCCTCCTCCGTCGTCGGCAGCGGCTGCCCCTTTCTCTTCGTAGACCCAATATCGCTTTCGCCTCCTTGGCCCCGTTGTCCTCCAAGCCTCCAAGCTGGAATTTACACACACCAACTGAACCGACGGAACCCAGGCCTTTCCCCGCTCGCTACCCCCGGTGCTCCTCCTGCACGCGTCTCGTCGGTATACTTCCGCTTTCGCTCCTCTTCCTTCCTTTCGTTCCTCTTCCGATCACACTTCGGGCTGGACATCCACAGCTCACAGGATCGATGCGGAAGCTCATCAACGCGGAAAGGGCCTTCGAAGGTGGCCACGAAAAAATTGGCCAAGAGGGCGAAAGCCAGACTGGTACCCCTCGGTCCTCCGCCTCTGACCACGCTCTTCCGCACACCTGTCTACTTGCTTTTTGATGCGCGCGCCGAAACTCTGAGATGGTGTGAAGGTGTGGTGTATGTCCATCCTCTTTCCGCGCCTGCCTCATTCTGGCGCCGTCCGGGACGCCCTACTCACAGCCTCGGCCATCTTCTTAGTGCCCTTGTCTTCTTGTTTGCCGCCTCATGGATCTACAAAAAATAGCCACACAAGCCCCTAGGTTCTTCGGGACTTTCATCGGCGTTCTCCTTGTCTAGCCCATCCTCTGACCTCGGTCGTGCGTACACCGGCGTTTCCAGTCGTCTGCGGGCAGGAACGTGGATGGGAGGGGACCTGAAGGATGCCGTGTCTCCCTCCCCCTTCGCTCGCGCAACACCCCCACGTCCGACTCGTACGTCGACGATGCATTGCGATAGTTTCTTCAGTTAGACTCGGGCCCATGGACAATGTTTGCTGCTGCCTTGGGTAGCTAGGTGTACCATGAATCGATATGAATCCGTTCTCTAATTCTTTGCTCAACAATTTTCTTTGACGGCAACTGCAATTGACGATTGCCGGTGATTGGCGCCTTCTGTCCACAACGTCCAAACCGTGTCCTAATAGACCGCGGGCGTCAAGCATAGGACTCCTATGCTTAACGCCCGCGGTCTTCTCCCTTCCCCTCCATTCTTGATGACAAGTCGCTTAAAATGAGATGGACCCAAGATGGACGTAGCTCGGACCGCTCGCTTATGAATCTGTCGACTAGACAAAGGCAGACAGGTCCATAAGACTACAGCAGACAGACAAGTGCAAGTTGTGCAACGTCAAAAACTCTAAAACTGGTAAGGTATGGCAAAACGTCGAATAAGTATCATCTCGATCAAAGTCAAGTCATGCTGCCGCTGTGATTTTGTGGGTATCGGCTGTCGCGTCAAACGGCCGCGGGAAGCAATCGGGAAGCGTTGACCGCAGGAGCGCAGGCGGATTTAACCATGCCGGCCCGATACGCTGGCGACGCCAGAGGAAGCCAGGGACACCCTACTGTGCGGAAAACTGCGTGGGACGAAACCTGGACGGAACTTCGAGCGTACGCGAGGAACAACACCGAACTTACACGCGAAAACCCTGCGGTTCAGAGTCTCACGACGGTATCGTAGGCTGCTTTATCATACGATGTCAGTGATGCATCATGAACAAGGGTCGAGACGGCGAAGCCCAGACCATATGCGCCTTGGCTCTGAGAACTTTCCCGCGCTTGATCCACTCCGACAGTCGACTCATGCAGTGTGCACACTCGGGCCTACAGCAATTCAAGTGATGTCCAATATCTGCCAACCGCCTGCTAGCGCATTCACCGCCGAAATCTCTCAATAGGAACTGTAGCGAACTGCGGCGATCTCCGCTGCAGAGTAATGTACTTACTTACCTGTACTTCTCACAATTCAACAGCCGGCACGTCAAGCAGAATTCAACGTGCCCACGTAATTCCTTTGAAGCTCCTTTCATCCCCACCCGCTTTGTTCTATTTATACTTAATCAGAGCGAGTCTGCAAGCAGACGCAGACCTACGCAATTCTGCTGAACATTTTCTTCTTCATCAATTCAATTCCTCGGAAATGGCTTAGCTTTGCAACCCCGCGGGGTCAATTGCTGAACCTCGCCGGTTCCCTTATCCATTGGAGTCTGTACCCACAGATCACAACCTGGACCATATTTTGATTGCCCTAATCCCGCGGCCGAGCACAGCGACGAGCCGAGCCGTGGCATGCTGGCGACCATCTTGACCTCAGCTGGTTCAATTACGCAAACAGGACCCACCGTTTTCTCCAGTGACCATGCACCTGAGGCAGAAGCTCACAGTGGCCGAATCCTGTGCAGCGAGTAAGAACTCATTACGTTTGCAGACCATTTTCTCCGATGTGGGACCTACGTTGCGGCGTCGCCTCTCGTTGTGCCTGCACCGAATCAGGGCTGAATTGGTGTGGAAAGATACTTTAATTCATCGGCCCTGACTTTCTTTTTGTATATCCAGCCCGTCGGGGAATATTCATCTGCAACTCGAACTGCCGTAGCACCGAGATTGAAGTGCTTTGCTTTTCATTCTTCAGTATCTTCTATGGATAAGAACCGACAAAAAGCATGCAAGTCTCTGACGGTGACAGAAATTTACTTGGATGCTTACTCTCCCAGCTCCGGATTTTGGACAACGACAACTGCGGCACCACGATCCCGGTTCTCGTGTAAACGCCGTCCCGTGCTGCGACGCGGAGTTGGACTCCAACCCTGTGTGGTTGAAGTTGAAATGATGATGGTGTTCAATTGAGAATGTCATGGTGACATTTGCATCCATTACCCACCGTACAATGCTTACCTCGGTCAGCCGTTCTTTGCCGGCTTTCATGGTCTGTCCGGGTCCCATGGACTGAGCCACCAGCTGACAAGGATCCCTTCTTCCGTAGGTAGGTGCGGGCATATATTTTAAGCCTTGTCCACACGGAGCTCGTATCGGGACAACAAGTGGACCCGGAATTCCAGGGATGCGAAAAAAGCTAAGATGCCGACTCCAGGCAGGGCGGCATGGCGCAGTCTTTGGAGCCTGCGAAATTCGCAGTAATATTTGAATTACGGCCTTACGACTTCGGGCTCCACGTACCGAAGTCTACAGCATACAGTTACCAACCCTTTTGCTCTTTCAGAGACCCTCACGGTGAAGTGGTGTCAACGCAAGCGTTTCGAATTTAGTCGAGGCAATCAGGAGCCTCCCACAGCGCCCAGACGGTCACTGAGCCGCAGAACAGAACGTGAGAGTTGGGGTGGGTGAAATCAGCACCGGCGTGGGATGCCGCATGCGCACCGTGATGCGCTGAAGTCCACTCACACTGATACTTGCCGAGATAAGTGCTCAAAGAATGCAAGTTAGCGCCTGGCGATCCGGATCCACTCCCCCCAAGAGGCGAAATCTTTGGGAGCGTTTGAAACTCCCATGTCCTGCAAATTAAACCGATGAGGTAACGACCGCCCAGCATGGACAGAGATGGTGATTGAGGAAGAAAAGGCAACGCTCCAACAGGATACTGGCAGTTATCTCGTTGAACAGGCAACGGTCTTTCACTCCGCAGAAACGAAGGCGGATTAATACACGCAAGAATGGGAGCTGATTGCTCCGAAGAAGAGTTACATTAATTGTGAAGTCGCTGGTGGTCACCGTGCAAACCCAGGGGCGGTGTCTAGACACCGAGCCTAGAGCAAGCCGATAGCGGTGTGGGCGGCGCGGAGACATCGGGGGTTCACCAAGAGTTCACACTGGTGTATCTGCGGTGTTCCCATGGGTGTGTATATTTAATGTTCGACGAGCGAGGATTGGAAGGTCAGCTGAACCGCGTGGGTGTGGGTGCGCGAGCCAGGTTGTCGGCAGTTTCGCGCCTGGGCGCTATGCGGCAGAAAGACAAGCGTGCGCGCACCGCGCTGGCAGAGGGAAAACAATGGACGGTCGTGCATTTGGTGGTTGTCCCAGCCAAGACACAGGGATATGCGGCACTGTTTCCATTATTTGAGAGACTGGACACAGCACTGGGTTGACTCGCCCACAAACAGCAGATGGAGTTGGAAGAGGGCCGAACCCGGCAACTTGCCGGTGTTTGTTTACGAGTTGTATGATTGCCGGCTGGTTGCCGTAACTAGGACTTTCCCCCGCACCGCGAAGTACTTACTGCTCCCACCGACTGACGAAACATTGACGCTTTCCTTGACGCTTCCTTGTAGATCTCCTTTGGTCCAGTTCTCGGGGAAATCGCAATACGGCGTAACACCTTGCTGCATTCAGGCTGCTGTTACAATTTGAAGCGCTTATTCCGACGAGGGCGTGGCAATGGCCATAGGGAGCGGTACCAGGAGCACTGGCATGTGAGTGGCGGCGAATAAACGGCCCCGCCAACACAGTCCCGGTTTCAAGTCCATCCATCCATCCATCTACAGTGATGTGTATGTGGTTGCACAAGAAAGCTACGAGCTCCTTTCGGCTGAAGGCTCTCGGTGCCACCGACTACTGCACCAGTCCTCAATGCTCCCGCCGTAGAAACGGCTATCCGCGACGCCCTGAGTGCAGATATTCCATTTAAATTATTCTGGTGGGCGTGGATCACAATCTATCTCAGTCTTGTCTCATCCCACAGGTGTACATTCTCCCAGGATTTCGCCCCCCGTCGGGCGCTTCGGGTCTAGGGCCGTCAGGTACTGATTTGGTACTGATGTTATGTCTACTGTACTGACGACGTCCGCGCGGTACAACTATTCATGATCCGGGGCTTCACGGCGCTGCCACACGCTAATTTTGGCGTTGCGAGCACTCGGAACCCGGACCTGCTTGCGATCATGATCAGCGATGATTCTGGATCTAATCTGGGGCGCTTCCGAATCAACATACGTTCTTCTCGAAGACACTTTGCAACCCGCAATCAGCGATGCCGGGGAATAGTTGAGTTCCCCCGCTGAAGTGTCCGCGAATAATCATATATGGACTAACATAGATAGAATATCCCGCGACAGTCAAGGAGGCGGAACTCCCCGTCGGTAACACTGGTGGACTGACAAGACACAAGCTCAATTTTTCGCATCACCGAGAACGTATGAAATAATTTCGATTCGATCGTATCGGACTAGTAGGTCAGCCAACAATGCTTTCAACGTTGATTTATTCACACCTGCAGGTTGCTTACGAGCCAGGCCTAAAAGTCGAAAGCTTCATTTCCCCTTCCTGGTTCGGTACATGACCCAGGTGTTTGGCCTTGTCCCAGAATGGGTTTGGCGGACCTATAAGGCTGGTTCCATGGTTATCTCTCGGGCTCTCTCGAAGCAGTATGTGAACAGAGATTGATCGCCGCACAAAGGCCATCACTGACATGGGATTTTCAGTTCCTCACTTCAAGGACCAGAAACATTTCCCGCGCGCTTGGCTGATTGAATCGGGGTTTAAGGTTTCCTTCCCATCTTTGAATGGAAAAAAGACAATCGTCCCGTAGAACGGGAACATATACTCACCAGTGTAGGAGGCAGGGACACCTCATGATCTCCCCTTTGTTCAGAAATATCCATTCCGCCATCTCGGGTCCGAGGGAAACACAGGCTTCTGGGTTCTTTCGATGTCCGACGAATCACCTTCCAGCCCAGGCTCTCCGCGGTCTCGTGCACGCCATTTGAGCCAATGTGCCCACATTCTTCAAGCGCCGACTCGTGCCATTCAGCACGCTCTGCCCATGGGCAAATCTAACAATGCACTCGACCAACTGGCCGGTTCATACACATGCGTCGCGTCCGGACCTCAAGGATCACTTGGCAGGGTTGCATATTCACATCGCTTCCAAAACCATTCTTCGGACTGAAACCACAAAAGCTAGGATTATCTGATTCTCTATCGCGTTCAGCTAGAGGACTATAAAATCACCAGCGTTCGGTTGAGGATATAAACGCCGAGTTCTACCGCGAACGCCCATCAACGTCGATATCCTGCAGCGGAATTCTGCAACCAGAACTTGCCGCCTCAGAGTGGCCAGAACACGACCTTGACATCGGCTTGCAGTCCCAGATTGGCGGTGTAGGCTTTTAGCTATGGTGGGCACAATGCTCCCACCGCACTTCACGTTTTTTCTCACGTGCCTGTGGTTGAATCTTTCAACGTTCGGCGATACCACCCCTGCACAATCAATCTTCATCAGCTTTGCCTGTAGTCCCACAATCGGCCAAATTAATTCCCATCGATTCGACATATCAAGTCCAGACCAGACCTCACAGTTTACGCCCGAGAGGCTGCAGTTGCGAATTTTTCCCACCTATACAGCCTTCTCAAAGCTAAGCCTCGGATGTGGCCTAGACTTCACCAGGGCTCCTCCTCTATCCCGTGGATATCGTTTATTTCCAGCATGGTGTCATTTATATCCTTATATGGGCTGCCTCGAATACGGTGAATCCACGGGGCATCGTCGAGGGAACGCCGGGCCGGATCACTTTGGGACGATGAATATGACTATAATTGTCGCCTCTCTCATCATCCAGAGAAAATGTTGACTCTCGGTGCTTCATAGGTTCATCAACGCCTCATCCTCGATCCAGCTAAGTCATGTTTCATGTCGGGAGCAGGTATCACGTCGACTTAATAATATGTGGGATGCGGGGGAGGCACCTAACCTCCCCCAGACATGCCATACCCCAGTGTCTGGCGAGGTATTATGGTTTCATAGGCCTTTTCTCGGTGTGGGAGTCGGTGGCGCGCACACGATGCGATGGCTGGATATATCCCTTCATGCTAGTATCGCAAGTTAATCTGAGCGCGAGCGCTGCACGGCCCGGCACATCTATATGGCAACTTTCCTTTCATAGTTTAACTCGAACCTCGCTTCATTAGGCTTTGGACTTGACGCCACTGGACCCCGCACCGTTATCCGACCGTGTATTCAATTCCTACATGCATCATCCGGTCGCAGGTGCTGCCACGCCCCGAGCCTCCGTCGAAGGATGATTGAATTACGGTCGCAAGATCCGTCTGCCTCCGTTACTTCTCAGAAAGAACCGAATATCCTGCACGCCGGTGTCTCAGTATCGCCGCTATGGGGGCGGTTCGATATTCACCGCATCATTACCGTTGTGGCGTTAAAGCGCTCAAGTCTTCGCTCAGTTTCTGTCTCGTGGTATATATTGTATTCTGCCCATCTCAGTTCAGGTTCGTTCTCGAAGAAATAAAAATACGAATAATAGAGAACTCGTCGCTTCTAAGTTCTACTACGCCTGACACACGACTTCCGTACCAGAACTCAAATCTGGGCATTTCTCCGTGCGAAGCCTCTCGGCCTCTGTGTCCGCCACCCGTTCCGTTGCGCATCTTTCGTGCACGCTCTGAACTATTCAACCACGGGACTCGCACCATTCCCTCAGCTTGTGAGTGTGACAAATCCAGTATCTTGTCCTGAGATATGGTAACAGGTTAACCTCTGCTCGGATACTTTGCTTCCCTGAAAATTGTTCGCCCGCCTGTTACACAGCCACTCGTGTGATATTTTGCTAATTTGAACATGAAAATGGAGTGAGCTTTCCTTATGTGCACACCGTACGTTAACGTCATCCAAGAATTTACGCTTTGACCGATGGTCAGCTTCGATTCGGGCCAACTCAAATGAGCGACAACGAGCGGCGACATAATTACCCAAAGCCCTACATATTTCCCAAGATTTCCCCGCGATTGCTACCACGGTCCTTCACCTCTGAGTGACAGTGTACGACGGCTGTCCGGGAACTGCAAAACGCAGAGAACCCCGGAGTCAGCTGTGTGCTCCCTCTGAGCCTGCTATTAATACTGCGATTTCGCGCTGTGCGGGGGTTTCTCCCAGCCCAATTGCAGGACGCTCTTTGGCCAAGGTGCCAGCAACGGCAAAGACGGCAGAACGGGTGTAGATCGACTGCCGGTGTGCAATTAATTGACGAGGCGGTCATGTTCTAGGTTGGCATGTGAGTGCGAGATGCCAAGATTTCTTCAACCAGCCTCCTTGGATGAACAGCAGGAAGGATGCGGATTAGTTTCTGTGTCGTGATTCCAATGGCAGAAGGTTTTTTTCAAAAAGACTCTATCAAACCTCACAGAAGCTCATGAACTCGAATACATTCGTTCAAGAATGATAAAACGCGGGTCTGAAAAATACCGTACGCACAGCCACGAAAGTTGAACAGCTTCCCGATGGGAAGTACAAATTAGACAGGCAGGATCTTACCCCTTGAGATTCTCGAGCTGCCTACAATCGCATGCACCACCCGAGCCTGGGAGCTCGGTGAAATGCTGTCTCGCGGGACGTATAAAGTATAAATAAATTGTTCCGACCTTTGAGCCACGAAACATCTGATTGAACCACCCATTTTCTAGTGCACGCCAGGTGAGATTCGGGGCCGAGAAGAAGCTCACGATAGTATTACGGTTGTGCCAAACAAATTCAGCGGCGAAATGTGGCACGGAAAACCGATTCGAGGCGACAGTGCCCTCTACAGACTAGGTTCACGGATTGAAAGCTACCCGTTCCACATCGCATGAAAATTTTCACTCAAAAGGGAGATGTAAGAAGTCCACGGCAAAGCAAGATGAATGAGGGTGATTTAAACCGCGGGGGATGATCCGACGCGCGAGTGAATGGAAGCTGATTCCAAGTACGCGCCTTAAGAGCGTCAGTAAAATGCCCCATATCCGGTGGGCGCGTACATTTATCAAGCTGCGATGCTTCCGCGATGGGATAGGAAATTTATAGGACGCGGCTTCGGCTATTCGCCTTAAATGAGACACTGATGACCGGTGCGTTGATAGTTCAACTCGGGCCGCATGTTAATACACATTTCGTCGCTGTTCACGCGACGTTTTGCCGAGCTCAGCTCGTTCGTTACAAGTTGCGTATGTAACGGTGTTTTGAACATGTGGCTGTGCTATGGTTGACGCTGCAGAGTCCAACCCAGCTACTCTAACTTCGCTTGTATCCTACCCGCGATATTCACCAGCTATCAAAACAAGCATGACGACTAGGGACTTCCTCCAGTGAAAGGCACAATTTTGAAGAATTGACGAGGCTCACTATTCTTCCTCTGGAAGGAACAACATCACAGCCGAGGCGACTTTACTGACCGGAGGGGATGCTTTAATCGACACCTAGATGTGACGCCACAGTCTGGGCGGTCGAAGGATATTCATTCATTTAGAAGAATTCATCAGATATTGATTAGTATAAGCCCCACACGCGATTCAGAACCACATTGCCACGGAGAAGGGGAGGGTAACGGCGTAAAATAAGGTTTCTTGCGATCGGAGCGGTGGAGATGTGCTGCTATCCATGAGTTACACTAACATCGGTGAAGCACCTGGAAATTTTCAACCCAAAGTTAATCACTATGGCAAGTCGAATATAACAGATGTGCGTCCACGACCCCCGAACAGAAAATTGGGCCTCGGCGTGCAGTATTGGATAAATATCAATATCTTCCCGGCGTAAGGTGATACTGTATTATATGATTGAATGTAGATGAACTCGCGCGTGCAGCGTGGTTCAATACGGAATGGATGCCTCTGGAGCCCCCTGTTGGCCAACCCCACCAAAAGAAAGGTTTTTACAATTTTTTGATCCATGTCTCACAGCGGTGCCTCAACATGGATGTGCGGATCGCCAAGTTGCGCACGGCCGGAACCCACTATCCATGTTAAACCTTGTTCTCACACTGATTGCCTTTACCCTGTTCGATTGGGTGGCCGTGGTTCGGCATCGTCGGATAACACTGACGGTGAGTGAGATATGAATTTAGAGGCGGCCGGCAAATTGGAAACGTTTTCTTCATCTCTCGCAATCGTCAGGGCAGTCCCTGCTTCTCCGGAATTTCGCGCCCCATTAATCAGTGTAGGTCCCGCCACGCCTAAGCTGCGTGTCTGGTGAGGTGTAAATTGCGTACATACACAAGATTAGGAACTACGTATGCTGCGATGCTGCGAAGAACGTATGCTCCGGCCTGCGGATTGAGGGGAAATCGGACCCGCGGAGATGAAGCACTTCTTCTCGCTCCAATTCGCCTACTGCGGCCAGTCTAACTGACTAGCAATGCAGCCAGGCTACTCGTTCCCGCAGTAAGTCAGCGCCGGGTGAGTCACTTCGACGCAAGGAGTCGCTTCTCTTTGAGTTGTAGGACACCTCAGTTAGAGCCCTCTCCATTCAGCCCAGAAGATAATCCGCAGACCAAGTCATATATTACACCTTCCGCAATATGTACAAGAGCACTATAGCTAACTATACGACAAAACATACACTACCGGATTACAGATTACAAATTACAGCTATGAGGGACTAAGTATTTAACAGGGAATGCAAGGAAAGAAATGTTATCGAGATGGCGGGCTAAAGGTTTATTCGAGTCCGTATGGCGGACCTGACCGATTATCATGCGCATCAGGGCCCGTCGGCTGTTGAATATCGCTCGTTGGAGGATCCACGCGCCCTGCGACGACCGTGGGACTCGCTCGCTTGGAATACGCTAGCTCGCCCGGTCGTCGCCAACGTTTTGCTCGCACGGTCACCCGCTGGCTGGCGACTAGCGCTTGCGCAGATCTGCGCGGGTAGCGATGTCGGGCAGGGGTGGGTGAATGTAGTGGCGGCCCTCCCACGCCCTCGCGGGTCGTAGCGGATAGGCGCTTGTAGCGCATACAAGCAAGCCCCGTTCACACCCCCCGCGCAGCCTCCTCCATCGCATAGGCCACGGCTGCCCCGCACGCCGCGCCTGCGTCGGAGTCGGCGCTGTGTAGTGCATGGACGCGGAATGCGCGGACGCTACTGAAGGCGCGGTCACACGCCGGGCAGAGGGTCTCGCGTGGGGACATCGACGTGGTCATCGATAGAGTGCGGTGGAGATCGGCTGTCGGAGTGGTAGGCGAGTAGCCAGGCCCGGATGAAGAAGCAGGGATTGTGGAAGGATGGGCGGAAGGGGAAGACGAGTGCCGCTGATGTCTCGGCGAGGTGTGTCTGCGCGCGAGCGTCGTCGGCGAAGGGGGAGCAAGGAATAGGGGTGCTGGTGCAATTACGCCGATGCGCGACGACGATTCGGTTGGGCGCGTCGCTACACGCGAGTACTCGGATGGGCCCGCTGTGCATTGTACACTCGACGTTCGCGAACGTTTTGAGCGGGAGGCAGAGGATTCCGAGAAGCAGGAGGAGGATGCGGCAGAGCGCTTGTGAGCTACAAAGACAAAGAAAAAATCAGAAAGACAAAGAGAGGGGAAGACAAAGGGAACATACAGGTCGGACGTGTAGGTGTCGTCGGAGACAAAGTCAGGGAGGAGGCACCAGCAGACGAGGTCTCGGTGTGGTGGGAGACAGTGAAAGGGGATGATGCGACATCGTCGGGGAGACAAGGTGGGCGCGCCACGCGAGTATGCGTCCGACCTTGCTCGCCTCCGCTTCCCGCGCCAGCGCCTCTTCCTCGTCGTCCTCCTCGTCGGCAGCGCTGGAGCAATAGGAGTCGCAATCTTCATCTTCCTGGTCCTCGGCGTCCAGATCCATCATCGAGTCGGAGGAGGAGGAGGACGCCGAGGACGATGAGGCGGACGCAGAGCTCGGAGGCATGCGGCGCGGGGGGGCAGGCATCTCGACTAGCTGGATAACCCGGATGGCATTGGTGGGTGCGAGGAGTGCGTTGGGGCCGGTCTTGTCTCCCACAAGACCTCCCTCAACGTCGGAGGATGAGCGCGACGTCGACGCCACGATGTGTAGGGGATACATTTTGCTGTCTGGAACAGGTTGTGTCGGGATTTTTGACTCGCCAGCAAACAGGGGCCCAGCCCGCAGGTCGTGGCGTCTTATAAGAGTCCTACCAGGCGGTGCCCACCATCCTTTCGGCTTTAGCTTGGAACCAAATCGGGGTTGCGTGCGAACGAGATCTGGTGCCCAATCGGGTGTGTGAACTCCTTCGTCCAAACTGGGACTCCTGTGAGAATCATCGCTGCTTACCTAATGCACACATCGGTCAGTTGTAATTTCAGCCCCATCGGGTGCTGTCCTAATGGATGGGGTTACCCAGAAAACCTTACTTGCGAAGGCGTCAGAGGAAGAGGCCGAATTCGGCCCAGCGCACCGTAGTCCGTGCCACCAAGATGCGGCTTGTCGCTTCTTGTCGCGCGAAGCTCGGATCTGCCGCCTTCCAAAGTTCTAAGCATGGTCTCTTTGCTTTGCGAGTCGCTTGGCCGCTTGGGTTTTGCTTGTGTTCGGGCTTTTTCAAAGCGAGTGAGATACAGGTATGGAGGCTAATGCGAGGTGGTTTCAGGATTTTCCCGTCGGCATCCAAGCTCCGTTTTACCCTCGCAGCCACACGCCTGCGCCGTAGCTTCACGGTTCAAGCGGACTCCGCAGGATAATGAATTACATTCGCTGCCATCTTGGGGGATAATGAGGCTTTGATTCTCATGGTGGCCGTGGCGCGGAAGACCCTTGGGGGAATTACTGGTGAATTACCCCAGTGACTGATATTTTCACGCGCAGGTAAAAAATAGAGGCGAACGCAAGTCCAGAGAACAAGACACCCTGGAGACAAGACACCCTGCATGATCCTCCTATCCGTCGAATTTCGCCACAGACTCAGACTAGCCCCCATCAGACCAGGTACCGCTGAACATTTGATATTGTATGCAACTTGTGGGAGGACACTCATGTGGAGTTGAGATGGCGACATGGAAGTCAAAGCGATATTCTTGCTGAAGTGCAACTTGGTACACAAATAGGGGTCTAGGAAATTCTATGGGCTGTATTCGTAGTCGTTGTGGTCCACGCACAGATATCTGTTCCGGGGAACTCGAGACAGAAACATGTAGGCCGGGGCTCTTGCGCAACAGCTGCAGATGCATTTAGTTGGCCCGTCCCCGCCGTGGAGCTTTCAATCTTGCATCTTCAAAGGAGCTTCAAGTTCCAGACGTCAGACCCAGGTGAAGCAAACAAGGTGGAGCTTGAAGCGTGAAGATAGTGCTGGCGAGGTCGGAATGCGGGAATATGAGCGAAGTTATGTACCAGAGGTGCATGAAATGTTTGTATCCAACATCTAGGCTAACCGCTGCAGAAAACGGGAAGAGCACTCAGCATATGCTTTTGCGACGCGTCGAATGTGGCCGAAGACACATCACATCACGCTTTGTCACACATCAGGATTGCGCCACGGCCCGTGCGTTTCGCTAGGTCCTTTTTCGGAAAATGCCCTAGAAAACCTTCGACTCTGCGAGACATGCCAAGGACCAAGGGCCTCGTCCTATGATTGGCATAATCCTCAAACCCAAACTTTTATCATTGAATCCCCATCTCCTCCCCACCCTTATTGTGCCCGAATAATAATAATTAAGCCATACCCGGCCGTGGCTCGTCTGACACTCGTTCTCGCGTCTTGTTTACGGAACCCGAGGAGCGGAACGTCGATCCCCCGTCAACCAATCTCTTCCGCGAGCCTCGACAAATTTTTGTGATATCGAAATACCCTCCGAATCCCAAGCGATTCGGCGCGCCTCCCTGCGTTCATTCGTCGTCGTCCGCTCAAGGCCGCATGGGCGCCAGCCACGCCTCCGCCGCCTCAAACTGAGTCAATCAGCTCCCGCAGCACGGCTCCCTCAGAGTGCAGCTGCCGCATCGCGGTCAGGGCCTAACACCGAAGCGAAGGAGTATCAGCAAAAAGTCCGCAATAAGTGTGGGAGGAACGGAATAGAATGGAAGATAATTGGATCAGGATACTCCGCTCTCAAACGTGTCCCTCGCCAGCCCTCGCCTCCGCCTCGCGTCGCTACATCATTGACGCCGGGCACGAAATACATGCGATGCACATATGTGTGAGAAACGCCGCCCGACACATCCCGAATGGCCCAACGCGTCCCGAACGTGGGAATGATGGAGGGGAAAATAACACAGCACCCTGTCTCGACAAGCCAACAAGGGGACGACGCTGTGCCCGCAACACCCGCTCGCACCCGACCCCACCAAATGGGCGTCATCCCACACCCACACCAAACGGAAGAAGAACGGACAGGAGTTCGCACTGATGTGCAGATTGCCGCCCTCACCAATCCACAATTGCCGAACACAGCACCGGGGGCGGAAAACGATCAGACGCCACCATTGACGCCTCCCTACACTCGAAAGGAGGGCACCCCAAAAGGGCGGTGCGGCTGTAGGCTGTAACGTCTCTTCACACGCACACACACAAATAAATAGTTCCCCGAAAGAGAAATCGCGGGATGCACGGCAAGAACGGAAAAGGAAAAGATGAATGGAAAAGGAACGTCCACGCACCACATCCCAGAACCTGAACCCACGTTCGACCTCGAGCTTGGGGTACTTGACGCCGGGGAACGTCTCTTCGCAGATCTCGAGGGCCATCGCCTGGACGTACGTCAGTCAGATTAATGTCGCTGTAATGGGAAAGCGGAAAGGGAAGGGAAAGGGTGGGGATTTCGCGTATGCGGATGCGGGGAGAGAGGGGAGGGTTTCGTAATAATGAAGCAAGTTGCCATAATAACTAGAGCAGATGAGAGCAGGAATCCAGGACGGCAGACAGTTGCGGGTCGCGTCAGCCGTGTATATATCGCCGAGCGACGTTCATTGGAAATGAAATTGGATCAAGAAATGTACACACCTTTGCCTCTTTTACGCCCGGTGCATTCGGGTCTCGCACGCGCGTGCGATTGTTGATGTGCGTCAGCGCGTCGAGGTAAACCTTACCCAGCACGCCAAAGCCCGTGTTGACCTGTAATGCGGTTGAACGAGAGTAGCCGATAGCTGAAAGAAGGAACGTACCTCGGTCTGGAACGGCAAACTGAGCGCAATATCCAACAAATCGTCCCGCGCGCGCCGCGCGTCGTTGCGCAGGAGCATGTTGAGCGAGGTGACCTGCGAGGAAGTTCGCTAAGGAAGGGAGACAGTGGGAACGGCGAGAGAAGACCCACCTCAAGCAACGTCCTCAACGCCCGCGTCAAGCTGCGCACGAACGAGTTGAACACAAGCAGCTCGCGCGAGAGCGGAGCCGACCACGGTACGGGCTGCGGATCCAGTCTTAGCACCTAAAATTCACGAGGGGAAGCAGCAACGGACCTTGAAGTTGAGCGGCACGATGCTGAGCACGCGCATGACGAGCAGCATACACGCCTTTTCTTCGTCTGTGGCGGGTGTCGGTCAGTCTCGCTCGTTATCACAGAAGAAGGGCGAAACAAAAGAAACAAAGAACACATACCAGTCCCGAAACTCGGCCCACCGCTGAATGCGCGCCCGCTCCACAGATGTCCGTGCATCACCCCCGCGCGCACGAGCTCGAGGAACAGGTACAGCGGGTCCTGGAACTTGTCGTTCACCTTCGCGCTCTTGATCGCCGCGTACATCGCGCGCGCGAGGGGGGAGTGGGTGTGTGTGTTGAGGAGGAAGCTGGAAGGGGCGTCAGTATCGGCACGAGTCGTTCAGTGGAGCGGGGAGCGAGGAGGGAGGATGAAGGACGGAAACACTCACCCCCTCAACTCCAAGAACCGCCAAATCACATTCGCCACTACCTCGTCCTTCTTCTCCAGCGGCGCCGCCCCGCCCGCCTTACCCTTCGTCCGCGCTGCGAGCCGCTCGGACGACGTCGCGCCCAGGCACAGCGCAAAGTCGATCGTGGCGGACTACGTGTAAGCCAAAGATTTAGTACGCGTCTTCGGGAAAGAGAGCAGGAAGACGACGCACATTCTGCCTCCTCAGCTCGTCCTCCACCACCGCATACGGCACATGCCACCCCGCCACGCGTTCTGCGAGCTGCGAATGATCCGTGTCAGCTCGTCCGCGATACATACTTCAAAATAAAACCATGGCCGAGATGCGTGAAACGTAGAACGCACCTGCACAGTCTGCGGCGCATTATGCTGCACCGCCTTCTGCCCCCCGCCCTGTCCGGGCCCCTGCTGCCCCGCCTGCTGCCCGCCCTCAAACCAAAACACCCCCGCGACCTTGCGCGCGGCCCAGAACGGGTGTGCGACGCTGCTGATCTAGAGGGAGGAGATGTCGTTAGTACGATATTTGAGCGAGGCGATGATACCGTAGCCGAGCGAGCGCGTCTGCGAATGTCGACAGACACCGCAGGCTTGCAAGACGAGTAAGAGAGACGACAACTCACCAGCGCCAGCGCGGTCGCGCGCGGGCCCGTCTGCCCGTCCGTCACCACCTCCTTGACGAACCGCTTGTACTCGGTCGTCTCGCCGTTGTCGAGCGGCGGGCCCTCGACGATCTGCCCCGAGGTGAGCCACACGAGCGCCTGCGGCGCGAGGAGGCCGCGGGAGAGGTAGAAGAAGACCTGTGGGAGGGGGAGGGTTAGTGGTGCAGAGGAGGGGAGGGAGACGGGAAGCAAAAAAAAAAATTGCGGGGGGAGAGGACGACGCGCTCTCAATTCTCCTCCACACCCTTGCAGGGAATACAGCGACGCTACGCCAACGGAGCTCCCGAGCGCACAGCCAACTCCCGCCCGGAAACACTTCCCAAAGGTCGATCCAGACACTCCCCCGAGTCAAAAAATCACGCGATACACGGGTCCACGACTCTTCTCCTCTGCTCCTCTCCGTCGCCTCCGTCGCAATGGCAAAGGAATATAGGCCCCGCGACGGCAACGCATTTACGAAAGACGCCTGCGGTGCTCGCGTCGCGCCTGCGAAAGCCCTCCAAGCACAACGGGTGGGTCTGGTCCCCGTCGTGTGTTCGACGAACAAAACCCTCGACCGGTAACCCGTTTCCCCGTCCCGCGGCGCCAATACCAAGTCAGCCCGCCCTCCCGCAGGCCGCCATCCCTCGAATCAAACAACAGAACAACACAGCCGCATCCCAATCTTTGTCCCCCTCCCTCAAATCAGACACTAAGAAAAAACGCAACGCACCTCATCAGGCAACCGGTTCGTAAACACCTCGTGCAAATCCGTCGGCACGTCCGCCGCCGTGGGGCCCGAGGGGCCGCCGCGGTCTGCGCCTGGGGTGCGGGTGGTCAGTATTTGTATTTGTATGCATAGTTGACATAATGAAAGAAGAATGGGAGAAAAGTGGAAGAAAGGGAAGGAAGGGAGAGGAGAGACGGAGATGGGAGAGATGGAAAAAGAGAAGACAGGGAGGGGGAAAGGAGAGGGGGAGAAAGAGGAGGGGGGAAGGGGATTGAGAAGAAGAAAAGGCGGGGAGACACGCACCAGGTAACCCGCCCTGTGCGCCCACGCCGGGCCCGCCCCCGCCCGAGACGGGCAACGGCAGCACGACGCCCTCGGCGGAGAGGATGAGGGAGTAGCGGATCTGTGGGTAGAGGGTGAGTTAGCGCGCGCGCGTGGGGGGGGAAAGAGGAACGAAAAGAGAGAAAGAATAAAAAGAAATAAAAAGAAAGTCGTAAAGGGCGCGAAGCTAAAAATAAAAACGAAAAGAGGAGGGACGAGGCTCAACGACGAAGAGGAGGAGCGCCGAGAAGTTGAGGCAAAGTCGTCAGACACTCCCAAAGCCACCGAAACGCGCCAACCGACGCGACTCCTCGCAGACTCGAAGTCCGTCTCCCCCCTCCCGCCAATACCTCCCCACTCTTTCAAAATTTCCCAAGTCTCTCCTCCCAAGACCCTTGCATTCCATCCCATTCCGTCGGGAACATTATTCCTCCTCTCCCCTCCCCCTCCCCGCCACCCCAAAACGGGCAAAGTCCAAAGTCGACAGGCAAAAACCCCAAGGCACAAAAAGCTCCCCTCCACCCACCAACAAAAACTCCAAATCCAATCAAGAGCAGAATCGAAATCCACTCTCGAGCAAAACAAGAGCAGAACAAAAAAAATCCACTCACCAAACTCCTCGTCCTTGCATAATACTCCGTGTACCCCACGCCCTTGACGGCGGGGTGCTCCGCAAAGGCGGAAACGGCGGCGAAGCCCGACTTGTAGTACTTGACCATGTCGACGGTGGCCTGCGAAGGCGGGAGTTAATTGAGGAGTTAAGTGATGAGGGGGGTGGGGAAGTTTTTGAAATAAGGGCAGGTGATATGGCGCGGCCAGAACCGAGAACGCAGCAGAACGCGACGCTAGACTCGGCCCTAAGACTCCATCCACACGCGACTACTAGACAGACAGACAAAAAAAAAACGCGCACCTTCAACGCCTGCTCATGCATCGTCGGCGGGAACGCGCCCGTCTGCCCCTGCGCCCCCTTCTCGCCGCCGACCCCACCAACCAAGATGGCGACGTCGAGAAACTGGTCCTCGCTCAGCCCGAGCTCCCCGAGGATGCCGCGCTTGGAGAGGAAGGTGAAGCTCGGCGCCGCGTTCGAGTTGTTGGGGTTAGCTGAGGAAGACGGCAAGGCAGTGGAAGGAGAGGAGGAAGAAGAGGGGGAGAGGTCGAACGAGACGACGAGCTTGTCGACGCCGGGGTAGAGGAGCGTGTCGGGGGGGCCGTAGATGGCGTGGATGTACTGTTTGGGGTGGCGTTGGAGGTAGATGAGCTGCACGCGAGCGTTAGAAAAAAAGCTATTGTGCATAGCGCGACGACAACACCCACCTGCGCCCACGCGACATACGGCGCCACGATAAACTCGACGTTCCGATGCCTGAATATGCGCAGCACCATCCGCCACAGATCCCACTGCGCGAACGCGCTCCGACCCTCGAACAGCCGCGTCGCCGCGTCCTCCTGCCCCGCCTCGTACTTCGCCCAGGCGTCGCGCCGGTCGCGGCACGCCTCCGTCTCCGCTGCGGCGGCGAACGCCCCCGCACCCGCGTTGGGGCCCGCGTTGGGGCCCTTGAAGCGCCGATTCGGCGAGAGGCCAGGGAAGACGAAGACGGGCTTGATGCGCAGCTTCTCGAGCGCACGGAGGTCCGCCTCGATGCGCTGGGTGAGCGCGAGCGGAAGCCCGCCGGTCGCGGCCAGCAGCGGCTCGCGGGCGGGTGGGGCGTCTGTGAGCTGGGAGAGGTAGTAGGAGGCGTCAATGCCGAGGCGTGAGTCGGAGAGGGCGGATAGGGGCAGCGTCTGCTGGTGCTTGCGCTCCAGGAGGAAGTCTACATAAGTCAGTATGCGTCTATTCACTTATTGGACACACACTTTCCAGGTGCTTGATAGTCATGGCCAGCGAAATTATTGTCACCGTCACACAGTCACACCAGGCCTTGAGGCAGAACACGGTCACCTGCAATTCCTTTCACGCGTCTATACTCGTGTTTGGCAATAGTCTAGCCTTGCCACCCATAAAAAACCCCGCCGCGTTTCACCTCCTGCACCCTCCCATGTCATCGCCATCCCTGCATCCCTGCAAGAGGTATTTCGAGCACTGGACGCGGTCACCTCATTGCTGGGTCTCTTCCCAGCTGCATGGACCCCTGCGTGTGTGTAGATTTAATTCAGATCCGGGTTAACGTCAATGTGCCCAAGTTCAGTGCGAGTCGTAACTGCTAACATCAGCATCCGACCTCCGTTTCGTCACCGTGCCCGAAATCTCCGCCAACATTCAAGCCACTAAAAAGTAGGGCAACAACGTCAAAAGAAAGGTTCTGAAAGGACCATGCACCAGCGGGGAATCGAACCCCAGTCCACCGTTGATTGCCTCTCCGTAACTTACGGCCTCGGTGGGTGTACCATACAACCAGTGCTTGTTACACCTACTTCTCCCTTCAATCTGTGTGCGAAAGTGACACAATCTTCGGCCTAAGAACTTCAAGTGATGTTAATTAACATCGCCTAAAAACATTGCTGGTTTCATCACCGTGCCCGGAATCCCCGCTTGCCGTCTCCCCGGTCCAACTTCAACATCCAGGCCTCTGCCTCCTGGCGACCTCTATATAACAAAGAAAAAGAAAAAAAGGAACAATTAAAAAAACATCGTTGTGACCCGCATATGCACCAGCGGGGAATCGAACCCCGGTCCACCATTGAACATTTGTCCTCCTCTATATCCTCGGTGGGTGTACCATGCACTGCCGGTGCTTGCTACACTGCCGGTGCTTGCTACACCTAAACTCTGCCCTCGTCGTGTGCCAGTGTAGTGTGCCAGTGTAGTGTGCTGTGAGCTTCAAGCGATATTACCAACAGCATCTGAAACACTCCATGCCCGAAAAATCAGTGACAACTTCAACTTCATTCAAGCCTCCACCAAGTATTGCGGCACAAAATTCCAAAAGAAAAGATAACGACATCAACATGGAATCGAACCCCCA
This sequence comes from Mycena olivaceomarginata, assembly GCA_029378375.1. Taxonomy (NCBI): domain Eukaryota; kingdom Fungi; phylum Basidiomycota; class Agaricomycetes; order Agaricales; family Mycenaceae; genus Mycena; species Mycena olivaceomarginata. Next base: position 85,679 of record JARKIC010001621.1, on the reverse strand, counting down.
TCTGATGGTGGTACAGATACCGTGACATACAGCACTACCTACATTCTGGGTGCAGATTAATTTTCAGTGCTGTGGACCCAGAGCTCAAGCAATATGAACATCTGTCAAACATCTGCATCCGAAAATATTGTTGTGCACGCCTTGGTGTTACTAAAATGTTCAATCCAGCCCAACAATTAGTGCAACTAAGTCAAAAAAAAAAATTCCATCTTTATTTGGGAATGCACCAGCGGGGAATTGAACCCCGATTTGCTGTTATTGAGATCCGGCAAGTAGGAACACTATACCAGGAGGACCACTGGTGCTTGCTACACCTACTTCTCCCTGTAATGTGTGCACAAATTCATTTTCAGTGCTGCGCCAAGGGCTTTAAACAATACCACCATCAGCACCTGAGTGCCCAATTTCTTCACCATGACAGAAATCCCCATTGAAAGCAAACACTATACCAGCAGGTGTGCCATACACCACTGGTGCTTGGTACACCCACTTCCCCCTTCGATATGTGTGCAAAGGCAAGGCAGCAGTATTTTTGGTGCTGTGAACACAGCACCAACATCTACACCTCCACCTCCACCTCCTGGCGACTTCTCTCTAACAAAGTAAAAGAAAACAGCTACAATTAAAAAAAAAACCATCAATACCAGCCATATATGCACCAGTGGGGAATTGAACCCCAGTCCACCATTTATTGTCTTTTTTTTATAATCCTCGGATGGCCTCGGTGGGTGTACCATACACTGCTGGTGCTTTCAACACACAACCTCTGCCTTCAATGTGTGCCAGAATAGCAATGTTTTTGTGCTGTGGACGCAGAGCTTCAAGTAATATCAACATCAGCATCCGAAAACATTTTTGAGCTTCCGAGTCCGTGTCTGAAATCCCCGCTTACCGTCTCCCCCTGGCCAAATTCAACATTCAAGTATTATAGCACAAAAATTCTGAAAGAAAAAGCTATACGATGATGCATGCACCAGCGGGGAATCGAACCCCAATCTGCTGTTACCAAATTGAACGTGAACTATACCAACAGGTGCCATTTACACCACTGATGCCTGCTACACCTAAGCTCTGCCTTCAATTTGTGTGCGAAAGTGACAGAATCTTCGGTACCAATTAAAGACTTCTAAGAACTTCCAAGTGATATTAATTAAACATCACCTCAACATCATCTGAAAACATTGCTGTATCTCGGTTTTAGTAACATCTCTGGAATCCCACTTGTCCTCTCCCCGAAACTTCAACATCCAGGCCTCCACCTCCTGGCAACCTCGATATAACAAAGCAAAAGGAAAAAGGCATAAAAAATGGTCAAGAGGGTCCTCTATGCACTAGTGGGAATTGAACCCCAGTCCACCGTTGATCTGTTCTCTCCTGACCATTGCTTCAGTGGGTGTACCATACACTGCCAGTGCTTGTTGTACATGAGCTCTGCCTTCAATGTGTAATGGTGTTTTGGTGCTGTGGACCTTTAGGGGTGCTCAATTCTTAGTTCGAACGGGTTCAGTTCGGATTTTTAATAATATTCGGGACACGCGATTGGCTGATTAAATATTTAAAATCTGAACTGAACAGTTCAAACTGAGAATTGAGCACCCCTTTTGAACAAAATTAACATTGACATGAAAACATTGTTGTGCTTCAACTTGAAAGTTGGTGCCCGAAATCTCTGCCCACTGTTCCCCTCCACACTCAACATTCAGGCCTCCACCTCCTGGCAACCTCTATATAACAAAGAAAAAAAGAAAAAAGGTACAAAAAATCATCAATGCAGGCCGCATGCACCAGTGGAGAATTGAACCCCATCCCACCATCGATCAACAATTCCTCGATTATTGCTTCAGTGGGTGTACCATACACTGCCAGTGCTTGCTACACCTATTTTTTCCTTCAATGTTTGTGCCAGTGTAGTGTGCTGTGAACTTCAAATGATATCAACACCAGTATCCAAAAACATTGCTGGGGTTCTGAGTTGGTGCCCAAAATCCCCGTATGGCTTCTCTCTAGAACATTTAATCCAGCCCAACAAATTGGTGCAACAAAGTCAAAAAAAATGAAAGGTTGGCCAACTGAATGCACCAGCGGGGAATTGAACCCCAATCTGCTGTTACCAAGCTGGTCATAAACCACATATACCAGCAGGTGTGCCATACACCACTGGTACTTGGTACACCTACTTCTCCCTTCAATGTGTGTAAATTAATTTTCAGTGCTTTAAGCAATATGAACAGCACCTGAAAACATTGTTGCACCTCAGTTTCATTACTGTGCCTGGAATCCCTGCTTGCCCTCTCCCCACGCTCAAAATTCAGGCCTCCACCTCCTGGTGATCTCTATATAACAGAGTAAAAGGGAAAAGGTACAAAAATCAGCAACACAATCTGCATGCATCAGCAGGGAATTGAACCCCAGTCCACTGTTGAATGTCTGGCCATGATTTATGGCCTCGGTGGGTGTACCATACACTGCCGGTGCTTGTTACACCTACATTCTCCCTTGACTGTGTGTGCCAGCATAGCAATACAGACCCAGAGCTTCAAGCAATATTAACATCGACATCTGAAAACTTGTTTGACTTTGGTGCCCGAAATCTCCGCTTGCTGTCTCCCTCCAACTTCAACTTCAACATTCAAGCCTCCACCAAGCACATATTACAGCACAAACTTCCAAAAGAAAACATAAGGACAACAACCACTCAGCCACCCCCAGGGAATCAAACCCCAATCTGCTGTTGCTGAGATGGCATACAGCACTGGTACTTACACCTATATTCTGTGTGCAGATTTATTTTCAGTGCTGTGGACCCAGAGCCTCAAGCAATATTAACATCTGTCAAACATCTGCATCCGAAAACATTGTTGTGCCCATGCCCAAAACTCCTACTTGGCTTCTCCCTAGAACATTCAATCTAGCCCAACAATCATTAGTGCAACAAAGTCCAGAAAAAAAGTCCTCCAAGTTGCATATGCACCTTGCATGCACCAGCGGGGAATCGAACCCCGATCTGCTGTTACCAAATCATAAATACTACTGTAACTATACCAGCAGGTGTGCCATACACTACTGGGGCTTGGTACACCTACACTCTTCCTTTGCTGAGACCTCGAGACCTCAAGAGTTTGAAGCAATATGAACAGCATCCCAAAAAACATTGCTGTACCTTGGCTTCATTAACATCTCCGGAATCCCTGCTTGTCCTCTCCCAAAACTTCAACATTCAGGCCTCAACCTCCTGGCAAGATTTGCCTCCACAAAAACCCTTGTTTCCCTTCCAACACACAATTGGAGAATTGAACCCTTGTCAGTGTTCTGCCGCTGGCTAATATATATCATACACCACTGGTGCTTATTGCACTTAATTTCACACTACAGGTCTCCCACCGAAATAAAACCAAGAAACGCGAGAGAGAGACAAAAAGGGTAGTGCTGGACAACGAATGCACCAGTGAAGAATTGAACCCGGATCCACTAATGTAGTTGTCAAGGCTATCACTGATCAGCGGGTGCACCACATACCACCGATGCTTCTTGGATCTAAATCTTTGTCTGAATGGTTGCTGATTAGCACAATCTGTTCTATTATATATGTATGTCCATCTCAAAAATCCGTGCATCCTCCCAACCGTTAGAGTCGAGCTTGAAGTGTCACTTGTTCAGCCTGAATACCCAATGGATACCCAGCAAAAAAGCTGTCCGTTCCTGATCATGCACCAGTGGGGAATTGAATCCAGTCCAGCATCCCATTGGCCCACTCAATGGATGTGCGATACACCACTGGTGCTTATTTACCTGTGAGGATGCATCCCCTGCATTACTTCCTCAGTGTGCGAATTGATAGGCTAAATGATAGCGTCAGGAGGCAGCGCGTTGTACTAGACAACACCGATGCCAGCGCTTTCTACATACAAAATTTTCCCATTATGTAGTCCTGAGTTCTGGTTAGCCACCTGGTTTCGTCATTTCCTCTCTCAGGCTTCAGTAAGCCAACTCGTAATATCGGCAGATGCAGTTGACATTTGAAACACATGTATCTGCTCGGAATTTAAGCGACCCTCGACCGTGTACTATCCAGTCGACTGGGTTCCTTCCTTCGTTCCATTCATACTGTGGTGTTGACTTGTGTTGAGCAATTTCGGCGAGGCGCTTACCTCCAACAGGCTGTTTCGAGGTACGCAAAAATTCCGTGACATCTGGTAGCGCTCATCACGGAAAGCTTTCAAAGCAGCACGCTCGCGGCTGGGCCGTTCCCTGATGGGTGGTGGCCATCTGTCCAGTTCAACGGACATCTCGTGTGAGCTGCATTCTTTTTTCCTTTCAAACTTTCGGGTATCAACACCGGTCGCTCATCGCTAATCAAGAAGTGAATGGTCAGAAAAGATCCCACCGGGGAATAACGGGGAATCCGTAGCACCTCGCTCCTTGGAACAGTTTAATACGGTAAATGCCGAAAATGGACACTAGGTCCGCTTGTATAACACCGACGTGGATCTCGTTAAGGTGCTCAAATCTCACTTTCAAGTTCAACCGAGTACAACCGTGGGTTGATTTTGATATTCATTTTCGGGTGACTCCGGCCCATCACGGAGTTTCCCGCGACCCTTCGCCACCATTCCAACACATCGCCAAGGCAGCTCAAGGCGCTTTGTCTCGTCTTGGATATTCAACGGTTAAATTCGACCAATCGCGCGATGTGCGTTGATCGTGCGTATCCATATCTTATCGGCAATCCAATGGCTTTTGGTTTGGAGTCGAACTCCTTCTTTACTGAGGCGGGCTCCACTGGGGCTACAGTCCCGCCGAAGTCGGAAAATCCTTGCGGAACCGGCCGCATGACCTTGGCAGGCATCCCTGAGAGTCTGGACCAGGGCAGGACGTGTGCACGCGCCGCACACCGCGCGACGTGCATTGACCCGAACTTCTCTGCGACGCGAGCCAAAGGCGCGGAAACCCCGCACATCTCTGTTTGCCGAGCTGCGATGGCTTCTGTCTGCGAAGCGAAGTCAAGAAGATCCCACTCCCGAAAAGGTGCACACGACGTCTATGTTCGATATCCGATCGCGGATATCGATGCAGCCACTAGTACAAAATGGTACATCGGTATATTTGCCGACCGCTACAGTCGCCGACCTCATGATGCCGAAGACCCGCATCCCTTGCGACTCCGAGTCGTTCTCACCATAACCACTTCCCATCCTTGCTGTCAACCGTCTATTTGGGTGTTGCCCCACCACCAAACTTGAAGCAGCTTATCGCCCGACTCACCGCACAATCCGAAGAATTGGAGTTCTAACGCTTTGGAGTCTCGGACGCACTCATCCAGGCGCCACTTACGGGCGCCTTGCAGCTGACATCGCCGATGTGGGAAGGTCCGTCGGCCCCGCTTCGCCTTTCCACTCGGAGGTGCAGAAGGATAATAATCAGATTCCCATTGCGCCGGTGGATTACACGGGAGGCGAGCAGCTCGGGCTAGCCGGTAAGTAATAATTACCGTATGTGATTTGACTCACGGTTGCGTCGGGGTTGGCGTCGGGGGATTTACATGGATATCCAAGCCTTCCTTGGTACTGGTGCACGTGCATTTCTCTGTTGCAAATGTGGAGACATACATCGCGCACAAAAATGCGAGTATGAGCCTATCTACTGTAGGTGGAGTAAATTATCCGACGAATGCATCTTTGTTGGTGGAGCATCTCGCCGCCTCGACTTCTTCGCTACCGCTGCCGGACGACTCGGATGTCCTTCTGCTCAGTAGACCCCTCCGGTCGTCGGGTTTAAATTTCCTGGTGGTGAGGTCAGCCGACTGAGCTTGAAACGCTCGTCGTCTACCAACCTCCAACCATAAGTCTCAAACAACCGATCCGAGCTTCTTTACAGCTTTGTCGTCCCCGATAATCAACTTTCTCTCGCGATGCTCGGCGATCCAGCGCGGATCGTCCGCATCGGCCATGGCGCTTGGTTGAAATCCTTGGTCATGAACTCCGTCATCGAACAGTCATCTTCAAGTGGCTCGAACGACGTCCGACGTCTCCATACGGTTCAATTGCCAGCGACGGCTAACGACGACGCCCCGCCACTGGTTATCAGCTGGTTAACGCTCTCATCGCGCCCCCCATCCGTCCCTGCGAATACTCCCGACGCGTTTGAACCTGAGGCCTGAGGCTGCGCACCTGCCAGACACTTGCCATGGGCTGCTAACGACCACGCCTCCGCCACCGTGTTGACATCCGGCGCGTTCGTCGTTCTCATTGCTCGCTTCCCCATCTCTGCGAATGCTCCCGACGCGTTTGAGGCTGCGCAGGAAATGGACCTGCCAGACGCTTTTCTGGCCGCCGACAGATATCTACATATGCATAATATCAAACATCACAACAGACATTCCAGCAGGTCTCGGTTGCGATTGCGACCCTGTCTCGATGCGTGCCCAGGCTTTTGTTATATGCGCCGAGAACACTCGACTCAAAGTGCATCTGGAGATCTTCCATTCCGAAAAACGCTGGCGTTGGATCCAAGGTACGCGGTTCCGGGTGAATCGATGCTGTACGCAAATGCCCGGCGATCCTACCTGTGATCGGTCGAGAGTTCGACTTGGGGCAACGTTCGATGGCAGGTTCTATAGATTTGGCCGTGTTGGCACACGATGGAAGGGCCTGACGCAGATTTGTAAAATGAAACTTGAGTTGAACTTGGAAGTTTTATGTACGCATTGGATTTTCAGTTAGCTGCCAACTTGAACCATTCTATTTTCCTTGTGTCTGCTTGCGGGTTGAAATGCGACTTTAGCAGGTTAGAAAAGTAGTTCATACCTGCCAACTTGAACCATTAACGTTCACGTTTTGAGATTTTGTTGACCGCTCGCCGCCTGTCTGCGCGGATAGGTACCCCAATTCTCGCGTTTGAGGGTAATACGTAGGAAATGAACCTCCAGACGCTTTTTTGGCCATCGACATAATATCAAACTAATCCATCCCAGCTCTCGGCTGCGATGGTGGGAGTCCTGTCTCGATGTGCGCCCTCGATATGTAGTGACCAGACTACAGCACCCACCGAGCGCTGATCCAAATTTCGAGACAAGTGCATGCGTACCTTCATCGACAGGCTTCTGGTATTGGTCTCCGACAAGGCCAAGGTACGCATCGGTTTCGGGTGAATCAATGCAGTATGTACGCAAATGCCCGGCGATCCCAACTGTGATCGTCCGAGAGTTCGACGGCAACGTTCGATGGCAGGCAATATAGATTTGGCCATATTGACACAGGATGGAAGGGCCCGACCCAGAGTTGTTAATTGAAACTTGGGTTGAACTTGGAAGTTTTATGTACGCGTTGGATTTTCAGTTAGCTGCCAGCTTAAACCATTTTATTTTCCTTGTGTCTGCTTGCGGGTTGAAATGCGACTTTAGCAGGTTAAAAAAGTAATTCATACCTGCCAACTTGAACCATCAACGTTCACGTTTTCAGAGTTTGTTGATCGCTTACCGCCTGTCTGCGCGAATAGGTACCCCAATTCTCGCGTTTGAGGGTACTACGTAGGAAATGGACCTGCCAGACGCTTTTTTGGCCCCCGACATATCAAACTAATCCATCCCAGCTCTCGGGTGTGGTCGTGGGAGTCCTGTCTCGATGTGCGCCCTCGAGATGTATTGACCAGACTACAGCACCCACTGAGCGCTGATTCCAGTTTCGAGACAAGTGCACGCGTACCTGGGCTTCTGGTCTCCGACAAGGCCGAGAATAGTCTTCGAGTGCATCCGAAGATCGTCGCTGCTCCCAAGCGTTAGATCCACGATACACCGACGATACACGGCGCCAGGTGAATTCTCGGTACCGATCTACTGTACTAGGGTGGTCTCCAGAGGTCTCCAGATAGCAATGCGAAGTTGGCTTCCTACGCTCAGAGTAACGTTGATCCCGATTCGCCCCGACATCTGCCAATTCAATTCCGCCACTGTCGAGTGGTGGGCGCTACTATCGTCCCGCCAGAACTCGGACACCTAAGCAAAATCTGTGAATATCATTTTATCCACAAGATCTGGGCTCAAGCTAAGTATCTAGATCGTCAGTAATTTTTCTTTTAACCAGGTCTCAGTTTTTACTTCATGAGAAACGGGAAAGAATTGAGCAAACTACACTGTTCTTTCCGGTGATGTCCGGTGTCCGAGTTCAAGCCTGAATCAAGGTAAGACATCAAATACTGATTGCCGGTCTCGTCCCAAAGCCGCCCTGCATCGTAGCAGCCTAGAACTTTGTGCGGTGAACCTTGCGTATATAGTGAATGTTTGCTGCCCAGGAAAGGTCCAAGCACTCCCTTGGCAGGTTGGTAGATGACAAGACTACAATTTGATCAAATTTAGCACATCCACCACACATTTTTGGTCCACCGTGATTTCATTATTGATATACTTACATGGACACCACTAATTTTCTACCACCATGACCTAAAAACGAGGAACCACAGTAACACCCAGATGCAAAGGGATATATAACCCATGCACAAAAGGGATACCTGTCGTACTCTGAACGGTCTCATTCATCGCACTTTCATCGCACTCCGGCCGTCCAATGCCCGTCGCACACGATAGAAATTTGCGATGGACTAGCTACTGCCATGACCTAGAGAACGAGGAAACCAGTACTGCCCAGATGCATAGGGCATGTAGCCTGAGCACAAAAGGGATACATGACAGTACTCCCAACGGTCGCAGATATCGCGCTCCAGCCTGCGTATGGCCGTCGCGCACAATAGGGGCTCTCGATGGTCCTTTGCTTTCAATCTCCCTCCCCGCTCACTGCGGGACTTATGGTGCATGGCCAAACACTTCTGAAGCCTCCCAGGCCTTTCGCTGTTATATTGGCTTGAGCTGTGGACTGGACTCCCCCTGCCCCTGTCTCTTTGGGACATTCAGGGTGATATTCCCGTCCCCCGATTCTACCCGCACCTTCCCCAAATCAGCCAAATTCCCCAAATAACTTGACGACGGCCGGAATGCTGTTTTCCTAATGGCAGATTCTCAGACGCTGCCCGATTTGCTCTATGTTTGTACTATGTATAACACTCTTTCTTGCTGCGCTCTACTGTGCTGTCTATAGCGTTCTACATTGTCTACTAAGCAACCAACCTACCTACCCTTTGGATGAAGCTCTATGCGGCGGGGGTACCAGGCCCATTATTCGATTGGTTGCGGATGCTATACGCGAGGATGTCATATGTTGTGAGACAGGGCTCTGAAGTGACAGATGCCTTCAAGTCACTCATAGGCTTCCTCACAGGAGACACTGCTTCTCCCGTTCTGTGGAACATCTACTTCGCCAATCTCGCTACTAGATTCGGGGAGGACGCCGATGATATAGTCTTGGACGGAATCGCGGTCTCCCACCTGGAGCAGGCGGATGACGTTGTCCTCTTCTCCACGCCCGCTAGTCTCCAGCGGAAAATCGACTAGTTCTTTGCATGGTGCAAAGTAAATTTCATGGTGGTCAGCGTCTTGAAGACGAAGTGGATGATCTTCAGCGCAGTACCAAGTCTCATCCCCACCATCCGCATCGGCGATACAGTCATATCTATTGTCAAGCAGTACAAGTTCGTGGGCATTCTCTTCACCAGCATCGAGAGGGATATCTTCTCCACTCATTATGCAAAGAAAGCGTCAAAAGCTCGTGCCGTCGCGAACATGACCTTTGCCGTGAAGGATAGTGTTGATTGCCTGCCACCCCCTCAGGGGATTCAGCTTTATCTGGCTCGTATCGACCCTCACCTCACCTTCGGATGTGAAGTTTGCCTGGATGTCACCCACGCCCACGTCTCAAAACTCGAAGATGTCCAGAACAAATTCCTCCGTCGTCTCCTTGGCCTCAACAGACGGTCTGTTCTCGCGGTCCTATTCTCCGAAACTGGTATTATCCCCTTACACTATAGGTGCCTGTCCCTCGCCATCGGCTATCTCACCTACCTTATGTCCCTCCCGCAGAATCATTTTGCGAGCGTCGCTTACTGAGACTCCGTACAGCTCGCAAACGACGGTCAGCCGTGCTGGCTTACAGACCTGTACTACACGCTGTCCCACCTACCCGTCCCTGTCCTCATGCCTACAACCTGGATCGAGGCCCAAATTGCGACCATGATAGGACGACTGCCACTTATCCAAGGTCGAGTTGAGCGCACCGCTGACGAACCCTGAAGTCCGCGTCGATGAAATTGCGCCTCTACCTCCGGGTCCCAGTCCCTGCCCACCACAAAGCCCTGACTCGCATCCTCCTCTCCTCCCATGGCCTGGGGATTGAAGTACTGCGATCCCAGGAGCGCCTGAGACCCGCCGTCCCCAGGCACACGAGGTTGTGCAGACTTTGCCTCCTTGACGTAGAAAGCGAAGGACACACACTGATAGGCTGCAACGAGACCGGACTTGTGGAACTACTAGTAAGGCGCGCTTTCCTTACCGACATCTTCTCAACCCTACCCACCACACCTCGGAGCTGCCGATCCACGGACGATTTGATATGATACCTAATGCAGACTGGAAATTTCGACATCTTACAGCGGCTAGCCAAATATACATACGACGTCCTCACACATTACTCTACCACCCCGATATTTAGACCTGCAGGTTATGCATATAGCACATTGGGACAATACTATAGGACACAAACTACCTTCATATTCGATTCTGGACACCAGGCCGCCCTGGGGCTCTGAACACTTCTCTGTTGACCCACCGGTATTTTTTCTCGTTTTATTACCGATCTAGCTGGGGCGATTGTTGACGGGTACTCAGGTTGTAAAATGGTGAAAGGGAAAGATATCCGTAGCACACAAGTGACGCATGTGTGTAGTAAGGGCCCCGGCTGTTTCTTAACGGGACTGCGCCGGTATACACCTTCCTTCCTTCCTTCCTTACTTGAGGCATCTGGATGCTTGAAGTTTTGCATGAGCACTTGTATGCTATTTACGCATAACATAAACATGCTATCACGGTATCATAACTATAGATGAAGTATTCTAAGGCTCAAAAATCGGAGAACATACGTATACTTAGCAGAAAGTTCACGAAGTTCGCCGTGAACTACGTGAAGTACTAAAGATTTATCGACTGTCATAAATGTCGGGGAGTCTGACTACAAGTGAGACTATCAATTCAGGAAATCGTACTTGAAATGACCGAGTCGTTCTCTAGGGATATGATTTTCCGGTCCCATACAGTGCCAGCTGGTTCAATGAGAAGGCGCAGTTTGGAATGGGGGCGGGCTTGGGAGGGGCGGTAGGTATAGGCCCGAGGAGGAAAAAGGGATGTCGATGTGCTGGGAAGGATTGAACCTGTCAGTGTTCAAGTCAGTCTAACGGTCGGCCGATAGGAAATGAACCCAAAATCTTCGAGCCGCTAGCGCTATCCAAATTATGGGAGGCAGTGGTGGCCGGAGGGCGTGTTGAATCAATGCAGCTTGACGATCAACTGTGAGTGAGTATCTTCCGACTCGGCAGATTGGCATAGGCATATGTATCAATAAATTGAAGCTTGAGTTGGAAGTAGTTTTACTTTCACGCATCGGATTTCCAGTTGCTGTACCTGCCAATTAGAACCATTTTCCTCGCGGGTGAGATCGCAACTTGCAGGGTAGTAAAAAGTGATTCATGCCCTTGTACCCAGCAAACAGACTTGTCGTTGGCTGTACAATTGTTGCAGCGGTTCGGCGTCATGTACCATTAGCGCTGCTCGCACTTGGTATTATTGTTGTATTATTGTAATTCAGTGCTTGCGCTGCGTTGGCGTGTCGCGGTACGACCAGGTCCCGGGATCGCTCCTAGGCTTGGCCATTCCGTCCGTTCAAAGGCCGAACTCGAAATCCCAATTTCATCCCTTCAGCTAGCGCTATTGCAGTTGCAAGTCAGCCGTTGGCGGGAGTTAGGCCCCAGTCGGGGACTTGTTGGACAGCAGCGTCAATCGACGTCAATTCGCGACGCGTCGGGTATTGCCTATTCTTCAACGCCAAGGAAGGTCGGAGCACCAGCCAATCTCCTAAGCACTGTCGAAGGTTCATCTGAGGCACTGAGCGCTGAGCGCTGAGCAGGCAGAAAGGGGCCGATATCGAACCACAATTGTTTTCCTGGTCCAAAGCTTCAATCGATCTAAAGACTGATCACAAAGGCCGGTGTTTCATCTGTCTGGAGGAAACGGTGGCTCGTTTAGGCGAACACAAGGCGCGCGGGGAGGTTTGGTTGAACTGATGGCGTCAAATCGGATGTTTGAAAGTGCTCTCGTCGCCAAACACCTCCTCTCACTTGACTTCCCAAAGCAGCGACAGCCGTCTTGCTCCTCTCTCTAGTGCTGCTCCGTCTCTCTAGTGTTAGTGGAAGGCTCGGAACTTGACTTGAAAGCAAATCACTCGTGACTGTGTCTTTGGGTGCTCGTGATTGTCTCTCTGGGTCTTTGCGCGCTTCCGGTTCAGCCACTGCTACTTCTGGGACATTCCTGCGGGCGCTTCGTGTTCTCGCCATTTAAGCAGTGTCCACAGGCCTAGACTGCGCATTACCAATGGCCGCCATTGGTATTTCATTCCGAGACAAATATGACATATGTACTGACTCGCCCGGATGCTGTAGACCAATCCTCGTATGCCGTCGCTTTCCCCACCACAGACAAGAACTACCAGCCCGCCCCGCGCCCCCGCCCGCCCCATCTTCCGTTCCGTCGCATTTCCCTCCCAACCAACCCCCGCCACCGCGAATCCGTAGTCAGTGTCGCTTCGTTCGACTCGCTGGCCGAAGAGGGAGATTCCCCAGTCACCCCTTCGCTCCCGGCAGTCATGCGCAATCTGAACTCTCCGAGCAATAACAACCAGAGAAGGTCCAAGGTCCGGCCTACGTCCAGCCGGAGGGCCACGAAACAACTCGACGCGAGAGAGGCCAAACGCCGGAAAGTCATCCAGGAGTTTTACGAGACGGAGAAGGCATACGTGGACGGCCTGGAGCTGATATACTCTGTATGCTCTTTGCTCCAGATTGATCAATGCTCATTCGTTTGCAGCACTTCCTGACACCCATAATCGCCTCCCTCGAGACGCCCCAGCCGCTGCTCCAGCGCTCAGACCTCGCGTCCGTCTTCTCCAACTTTGTCGACATATGGAACCTCCACCGCGCCTTCTACGCCTCGCTCTCCGACCTCCTGTCCTCCTCCCCGCCCGACGCCGCCCCGCCCCCCCTCTCGCCCGTGCTGCTCTCGCACTTCCCCTACCTCTCCCTCTACAACCCCTTCGTCACCGCCTTCCCCTCCACCATCTCCGCCATGGCGAACCTCACCGCCCCGCCCTCCGCGTACCACCCCGCCGCGCACCCCCAGTACAGCCCCGCGTTCGCCGCGTACCTCCGCGCGCAGGAGGCCGACCCGCGCTGCGGGAAGCTCAAGCTGCGCGACTGGCTCCTGACCATCGTGCAGCGCTGCCCGCGGTACCTCCTGCTGCTGAAGGACCTCATCGGGTGCACGGAGCCCGACGACCCCGAGCACGCGCAGCTCGCCGCGGTGCACGCGCTTGTCTCCAAGAGTGCGTTCCATCTCTCCCCCATACGTGAGACTGATTTTTGGTGGCGCACCAGTCACACTCACGCTCAACACCTCCATCCACACGCACGCGCAGACCCTCGCGCTCCTCGCCCTCCAGCGCGCCACGCCGTCCCTCCCCGCGGACTTCCCGCTCATCGCCCCCGGCCGCGCGCTCGTGCGCCGCGGCCCGCTCGCGCACGTCGAGCGCGGGAAGGCCGCGCCCAGGGAGCGCGAGTTCCTGCTCTTTAGCGACTGTCTGGTGTGGCTCGAGGCGGAGGACGGGGGCGGGTGGGGCGGGGCGGGCGAGGCGGCCCCAGAGGCGCCTGTAAGGCCGCTGATGGTGCGCTCGCGGAGCAAGAGCGAGGCGGAGCTGCCGCTTTTGCGCGGCGCCGGGGAGGGCGGCACCGCGTCGCCCTCGCCGCGCAAGTCCGCGTACCACCACCCCGTGTCGCGCATGAAGCGGCGGCACGCGAGCACGGGCGCGGGCGACGAGGGGCGCTGGGCGTACAAGGGCCGCGCGGCGCTCGTCGACCTCGAGGTCGTCGTCAGCGCGCCGCCGCGCGAGCGCGGCGAGGAGCGGCGCCTCGAGGTGCTCAGCCCCGAGGGGAGCTTCGTGCTGTATGCCGGTGCGTGCTTGCGTCCCCTGTGTCCCCTGTGTGTGTGTTATGTGTGTTATGTGCTGACGGCGCGTCGGGGTAGACTCGGAAGAGGAAAGGGACGCGTGGACGGCGGCGATCCGGCAGACGAAGGCGGCGCTGTTCGTCGCGCTGAACGCGACGCACCCGGACTCGACGCTCACGTCGTCCGCGAGCACCGCGCACCTCCGGCGCTCGCTGCAGGCGCTGCCGTTCCCGCCCGCCGACGAGCGCCACCAGGGCAAGCCGCCGAAGGGCAAGGACCGGGACAAGGACAAGGACGGGGGGCGGGAGCGCCGCGGGCGGGTGGAGCACTGGGTGCCCGCGATATGGATCCCGGACGAGAAGACGGAGGGGTGCATGCGGTGCGGAAGGCCGTTTGGGTGGCGCAGGCGGCGGCACCACTGCCGGCTGTGCGGGCGGTGTGTGTGTGCGGCGTGTTCGGAGCGGGTGCGTGCTTTCGTTTCGCTTTCGCGATAAGTTTGTTGATGCGGTGCTGACGGGGTACGGACTGGACAGACGTTCTTCATCACGGACCCGAACGCGCCGCAGGGCGCGGGCGCGAGCAAGCCCGCGCGCGCGTGCAACGCGTGCTACGAGACGGTGTTCCCCCTGCTCGACAGCCCCGCCGCGGACGACGACGACGGCGACGACGCGGGGACGACGACGACGCACGCGGGCACGCTCACGAACTCGCTCTCGCACTTCCCCTCGTGGCTCTCGATGCCGTCCCTCCCGCTCGCGTCCACGACCGAGGCGCTCATGGCGCTCGACCGCGACCGCCCGAGCGCGGCGCAGCAGAGGCAGGCGGCCAAGTTCGAGCGGCTGCTGCGCCGTGGGGGCGGGGGCGCGGGCGGGGATGCGTATGCGGGCTCGGCGGAGTGGGACGGCGAGGAGGGCGGGGGCGGGCCAGGTGGAGATGGGCCCGCGCGAGCGCGTGCGCATGGTGCGCTCGCCGCCGCCGCGGCCGCGGAGCTACGTGCAGATCCTCGAGGACTTTGAGGAGAACCACAACGCGCGCTTCGCGGCGGTGCAGGAGGAGGACGCGGATGCGGACTCGTCCGCGTCGGGCCCGGGCTCGCGCGCGAGCTCGCGGCCGCAGACGGTCGTGGACCTCAACGACCGCGACGACGACGACGAGGAGTTTGTGCCCCCGCGGCGGAGGGAGGACACGGCGCGGCGGAACAAGCGCTTTTCGCTGCCGGCGGTGGCGCTGCAGACGACGAGCGTGACGGCGCGGACGCAGGCGCCGGCGCCGGAGGGGCGGCTGCGCGAGCGGGACGGGCCGGGGCAGGGGCGCGCGCCGCGGGCGAAGCGGTTTTCGCTGGTGCTGGGGACGCGCCATCACCAGCACCAGCCGAGCAGGACGCAGAGCGAGATGGTGGCGGGGCGGGGGCGGATCGAGGAGGAGGATGCAGCTGGGGCTGCGGCTGTGCAGGAGGCCGCGCCGGAGCTGGGGAAGGGCGTTGCGGCGGGGCGGCTGAGTGAGCTGTTGGGGAGGCAGCGGCCGCAGAGAGCTGTTTGATGGAGGGACATATTTGCATGGTTCGGGGACATACATAGACACTATAGCTACTTTATTCGTATTAACGTTCGCGCTTAATGGTGTGTACACTGTACATAGGAGAAGACGATCCTTGATTCTCGAGCCGTGGGGGCAAAGTCAGCACAGAATCTGTTCAGGCGAGTTGGCATTCTTTCTTCGTCGTTGACGCTTATAAGTTACTGAGAACTGGGTTCTCTTTCAAATTGCTACAAACAGGAGAACGCAGAACTCCAACTGTCAGTCAGCTCGCCGATCGCAACACTCGTTTCCTTTCTCCACCACTTCCATCCAGCGGACTCTACACATTCCTTCAAACCACGCTCCTTTCGATTCTCACATCCACTATGCGCCTGTTCGTCCGCTCGCGCCCCCGCCACGCCTCATCCGTTACCCCCTATCCAATCGCACCCCACCTGGAGAATTGTATCCTCGATATCAGCCGCGGTACGCGTCTCGCCATTTCGCCGTCGCGTTTTCGTTGACGCGCGACCTAGATGCGAGCGCCCACTACGCCGGCGGTAGAAAGGCAGACTTGGAGACGGGCGTTCTCGCCGGTAAGCCTCCCCGCTCGCGCTGGCATCGACAACGAGTATCGACCGACGCAATCTCCAGGTCCAAATGTAGCTCGCCAAGCGATACATGGCGATGTTCTCGGCCAGAGCGGCGCGATATTCAGCAAACCGCTGGAAGCCGCCTCCAAGCAGAATGCCCTTCCTACCGCCCCTCATCCTGTCTTTAGCTCTGTCGTCAAATCGTCACCGACCGCAAAGCGGGATCCAATACCACCGCTGTCCGTGGCAACCAATTCCGCTCGCATTCCTGGTCATCCTCGCAAGACCATCCCGCAGGACGAGAATACCAACCCCAGCGCGGCCCAGCCCACCCGGAGGCACCGTTCCCCCACAAAGTCGCGGTACTTGTCTTTCATTAGAAGCTCGCCTACCAAGTCACTTGGCGCTAAAACCTCTCCCGACAAAACCCACATTTTTCGCCGACCGACGGATCGCGACGCTCCTTGTCAATTATTTAGCTCACCTGGCGATGGCGCCATTGCTCCTCTCAAGCTCGAATCCGGCGTCCCCGATGAACCGATAGACTGGGCAGCGCGTATTCGGAGCGTCTTCTATAAGAACCGGGAGGGAGATGAAGACCTGTCTGAGAGCGTCCGGAACTTATTCAACCGCGATTCGGGCAGCAGCATTGGACTCGACCATTCGATGGACATCATCAAGGACGGCGATTTGTTGGACGAGAGACGCGGCTGGTCCTCCCGCCAGGCGTCTTCAAGCGACGCAGATTCCTTTTCTGGTCCATCGTCTCTATCGCCTTTTCCGTGCTCCAGGTCGTCTGAGCTTCCCTACCTCGGCGATAGGCCCACTCATCCCGGTATCTCGGCGTCGAGCTCATCATCTTCCGGTGCCTTTAACGACCTCCTTGCTTCTGTGGAGCGCAAGTACCCAGGGCAGCGCTGGAAGGACATTGTCGAGTTTTCCGCGGAGGAGAGGTGCAAGGGTTTCAACCCGTATAGCGGGATCGATGACGAAGAGAAGCAGCAATGGAGCGACGTATTCTGTATTGACGACTATGCCCATTGAATCCGTCGGAATGATGTATGCTGAGCTATTCACGGATTACCCATAATTGTCAGGTTGTTCAAGTTTGGGTTCACAAGGGTCGGCACTGGGGATAATTTGCGTCAACAGAGAATCGAACAAGAAGCGCGAGTTCGAAGAGTTCTCCTGGCGTTTCGGAAGATGACTCCGCCACAGGCCGCCATGCGGATTAATCCGAATGGACCGACTGAGTTTCCGCGGCCAGCTGGTCATCCAAACCCGGTCACTTAGTGAATTGACGGTAGAATTTTACTCCACGTTGTACAATTCAATTGCCCTATAACTCGGGCAGCAGAAAACTTGTGTACGTATTGCTGTTGACGGCCGGATCCGTCATACTGAAGTGAGTAATTCTTCCCATGTGCTGTATGAGAAACTTGGCTGACACTCCAAGAATGTTGATGAGCACAGACTTTTTGTGATACTTACGAGGGAGGGTCTGGATTCGAACTTCACATATCTCGCACTGGTGTCATTGTGTCTGCAAAATGTTATCGAACATGCCTACGACGACGGCCGACGGCAATTCCCTATAATTCCCACTTCATCCACCGCGGTACATATATTCCATCTCGACCACGACTCCGGGAAAATTTGAAGAAGATGGTCAAGATCGATATTGGAAAACATACTCACTGCGGATGAATGTTCTATCTTGGATCCGTTGAACGCGAATGTTACCAAATTGGTACATATCTGCAGATTCGATGGACTTGCGGCAAATTTGATGAACGATGCCTTGACAATATTTCACTGGTTCGCTGTTGAACGTTGAACGCCGCGGCTCTAGCGATGGGCGAAAATATTCCGAGTCGCAGCTTCTTCCGGCAGTAAAATGGATCATATCTACTCTTGTATGGGAATTTCCAGCTGACAGCATGGTAAAACACTGATTTTTATCGTGTGGTAGGTACCCTTGACTTGGAAGGAACGAGGGAATTGAACCGTGGGAACCGAGATGATGGACCAATCATCTTACCCACATTCGGTGTGCTAGCGGAAGGAGACAAAAATAGATGGGACCTCCTGGATCATGCCTATTCACGCTATCGACAAGCCCGTCAGGGCCCAGTCCGGAACAGTGAACGGGAGTCCCCTATTACTGATCTCGGGCTCACTTTTGACATGTCTTCTAGATGTTCCTTGACACATGGACGGTGTCAAGTTAAGTAGGAATATTTGCCCGTCAATCCAGCACAACGAAAAGGCCCTCGCTCAGGTACTATGTATAAGATCAAACCTGTCGCTGTATTAGTCCGCTCGTCGTTTGGAAACTATATTGGACTTGACCTTGACGAGCATTTTTTTTTGGCTGCGACAGTTGCCAGTTTGCTCCCATATCTATCTGTTTAGCGCCGTATCCGTGGGATTACGATGGTGGGTAGGTAGAATTATACGGCACGGTCCCCCTTCGGAACTCCAGGGCCCGGGAAGTATAATATAAATTACCGAGCTCTCATGGATGTCCTGGCGAATCGAATCGTGTTCATCTGGTTTACCATCACCGCTAGTCCTTACGGATCCTTGATACACTTGGATCGTGATAACTTTTGAAACCCTAGCCGAGACTCACTAAGCTTCGGCGGTGACAGTGGCTGATACGCAGCCACGTAGTCTCACGCAACAATATGTATCCCATTCGTTTCGATCTCACGTCATCGGCGATATCACCTTCGAGGTATGTACATATTGTCCGACGCATGGGCAGGCATGCACGGTATGCACGGCCTTGTACCGTACACCCATCTTCCTTAGAGAATCTTTCATGCCATCTCCGGTAGTGCTTTGGCGACCGTTGGCAACTGTGTGCGAAAGCATCAAAAAAGTTGAAGATAGCGCATGCGTTACCAGGCTCAACATTTATTTGCCGCTCGACAGCGACCCGAACTTGAGAGACCCGACGTAGACAGGTCTGGGAATCCTCTCAGTGAATATGGGTCAATCGAAACAGCTGAAACCGCTTCCTGTTCTCATGGCTTGTGCATAGCACATATGGGGCCACTTTTTCACCCAGCATTCTCCAAATTTCCCGAGGTCGAGACGCCACAAACGATCCGAATATTCAAAGAAGTCCCAGTAGCGTCGTTATATGGCCGCATATTTGTCGGTCGGACAACATGTTATTTTCCATTGCTGCCGGAGGTGTAAAGATGTGCTGCACGTATTACTCAGCCTTCCTCTCTCCGTCCCGCGACGTTTGTGGAAAATGGGGAGCAATGCATGCGGTGCTCTCACACCTAGTCAGCCCGATGGGCACAGAATGGGCGATAATCCTAGGGGAAAGGGTTCGAGTTCAAAAGCGCCCGGAATCACGGCAAGCGAGCTGCCTGTCGACTGAATCCGTGCCATCACTCCAAATTCACCGAGCTCGGTCTCACCCCGGATGGAAACCAAGGGTTCTTCCGAACTTTGGCGGTAGTTGAGGTTACTGAATAATTCGAGATTCTAGAGAGGAAGAATTAGACTCAACTGTTTTTAGGTCGTTTCAAGGAATAATGCCTCCTCACTTGAGCCTTGCGTCGATTAGGTCGTGAATGTGCCGCGAGCGAGGTATCATCCTTGCTCATCCGTAGTCAACGGTGTGGGAAGTGGTTACGATGAGAGCAAAATGGTATGTTCTGCAAGTATGATAATCAGGTGGCTTGGTCACGCTCGTGCAAATCTGAATGGCATCCAGAGACTCGCCTTTCTGGGGTAAGAACACCATTTTTTTTTTGTGGATTTCGAAGCACTTCCGCACAACTTCCGCAGGTTAGAAGCATCGCTCCTCCGCAAACACATGCGCGGGGTTTCCGCTGGCCGGAACTCTGGCTCGGAAGAAGTGATTTCTATGTCGGGGTTTCCAGTGGGTAACTTGAAGGCGACAGATTCTGAATCAATATGGATAGGCCGATAAACGGATGTGCAGATGACGGCGAGAAAGAGATTACTGGGCTTTGCCTGGGCAATTAATTGATTCGGAAGGATGGAAGGATGAAGGGACGCGGACAGTGGGGAACACGCTCCTGGTTTTTCGGCACTGGATGCGCTGCGGCGCTGCGGCGCCCTGCAATTCGCGTGCAATATGTCTGTAGTTGGGGGAATGTTGCCAGTGCGTATGAGAAATTTGACTCCGGAGTCATTGAGTGCAGTACTAGTGCGAGTGCCGATAAATTTAAAACATGATAACGTGCGCACGGTCAGCGTTGAACACCGTTGTCAGAGCCTTGGCAGACGTTGAGCAAATATTGATTGGGGGAGCTTGCGACCCCGATCTATCAAGGTGGTCCGATTTGCGTGTCACGTGGAAAAACGGCGTCTTTGGCTTTGTTTACTAAGTCACGTGTTGATTCGCACGACGGCGCTGCCACGCAGCGCCGGTTCGTTTCGGCCGAAATTGATATCTCACGAGTTGATTCACACGACAAGATGTGCCGCCGCTTCGCTCCGGCAGCCTAAGAGCTGAAGGGAAGAATAAATTGCATCTAAGCTTAGGGATCCAGGGAAATACAGCACTGTAAGAACTAATGAAAGATCAGAAATTACAGGAGGCGCGCTCAACCTAGCAACATTTGCAGATTTGAGTGATCTTGCAAAAGGAAATTTGCATACCGCAAGTAAATACTGGTGTATTTCTGAGTGAAAGGTTGTGGATGGTCACAAGTGTGATCATTTACGAAGCAATAAGTGGCCATAATGAACAGGCTGTCCCAAAAAAAGTGCCAGTTCTCAAGTGAATTTGACTGGTAATACCCTTGAGAATATTATTGGTAGATCCTAAGGATTCCCAAAGTAGTGCCAAAACTGTCCAAAAACGACAAGGGATAGGGTTGAAGACAGCTGAAATAGTTCGAATAGGATGCCGCAAAGACACGTGAGTTCACCCATGGTGAGAGATTGAGATAGAGCTCGACACAAATGATCTGATAACTTCCAGTGGAGCAGAGGAACAGATGGTTGAGGGCACATTCGGAATGAGTACCAGTAAAGAAGACATTGAGGACGGTTGAATTCAAGAGCCAAGAGCAAAATGATTCAATAAAGAGTGGGCGGTTGCAGAAATTTGGATTGCCCGTGAAACTTGGGGCGTAAATTCAAAGTGGGAGCGGGCAAATGCAGTGACAGCAAAGGTGCTGGAAACTGTCTTTTTATCTTCGCCACGGGGATACGGCCAGAGTGAGAGAAATTGAGCGGGCTTGCAGCACAGTGAGAAGAATACTGCGGCACAGTGAGAAGGATACTGCGAATTGGAAATGTGAACGAAAATCTGAAGAATAAATGGGGCAAGACTGCAAGAGCTCAACCACGAGACGGGAGGCAGGAAACAGAGAAGAGCCTGGATGAGGAATATACCACAGCCGAGCGAGTCAAAGAACGAGAGAAGGAGAAATATGTCCATGCTGATGCAGTGCCCAGAATGATAGGATTTTGCAGATGACAGAACTGGAAAGTCACTGTCAAGGACACAGTTACCTCTTACCCTTGCATGGGCTATTGCAATTCACAAGAGTCAAGGAATTACTCTTGAAAAAGCAACAATTGACATTGGCAACAAGGATTTCTCTTCTGGCCTGTCTTTTGTTGCTATTTCTAGAGTCAAAACACTTCGCAGCATAGCTTTCCGGAAATCATTTGGGTGGGCCCGGTTGCAAAAACCAGTTACTGAATCAATGAGGATGCTAGAGCAGGACACTGCCCACTGGGCTGGACTTGGTTTTCTGTTAGATACTTATGGTATGGACCTTAGCGAGTATGTATTCAATGTTAATTGAAAGTAGTAAATCTTCATAGTTCACAAATCATAACTGGAACTCTGTATTAGCGAGCTCCCCTTACGTATCCGGGCACCGGAATACAAAACATATTGAAGTATCACGGGAGCTGCCGTCTGACTGCCGTGATGGCCATCACTCATCAATTCTCCAGTTGAACCGCACGCGCTGGCTCGAAATAAGGTTGATTCAATACGAGTTGTACTTGAGCATTTTTTTTCAGATGTCCGGATGCCGATCAGTATGAGTACAAGTTTGATCATACTAGGAAGTTGCAGAACATTCAATTTCATGTTGACCGGTTCAAGGGAGAACTAGAAAAAAACTGTGTTTCGGACACACCGCTTCTGTTGAGTAAATTGACAAGTCTGCTTCCATTGCTGGCCTGAGCGGCATTGTGACCCGGAATGTTGTTGGTGAGCAGTTGTCTTTTTACTATCATGTTGTCATTGTTAAGGCTGATCAAATGATCAAACGACCAAAGGTCGTTTGATCAGCTGGTGTTGTTCGATCCGAACCTAAAAGTTTACTAAAGATGCACTGGAGAGATCTAACAAAGAGTCTAGATCCTAACTGGGGCCGTCGTGAGTCGCAAAAGCTGACTGAGAATCGAAGAAAGAGTTGTATTCGTGCTACTCAATGTACAGAATGCAACTCACATCGCCCGGATGGTCTAGTCGTGTGATTCCTTGTTAGGGTCTGTGACCTTAGTGGTCACGTGATTTCGAGGAGGTCCCGCGTTCAATTCGCGGTTCGGGCCTTTTTCCTGTCAGCTAAAAGTCCTCGTAGAAAGCCTTTTACTTCTCCCAAGATGATACCGAGCTGCAAAAGTTCCCGATCACTTGATTTTCTGCACAGTTTTACCTGATGGCACTTCTCCTCAGTAATTTCTAGCAAACGCACTAGTCGAAAGTTAAAACATTCGTGATTTTAGCAGTGGGATTGGGATGGATTGATGGGAATTAGCACAACCACACAAACTCGAATTTTGTGCGTGGTAAGTAGCACATAGCGTAGAGCACATACTGCCCAAAGCCGCTGCGCCATCTCATGAGATTTATATGATGGGCAGCTTCAAAATTGATATCAGGTGGGATCAGTGCACCTTTGAGAATGACAAGCCTGAGCAATTTCTTGGTTTTTCTGCCATTAGCAACACAGGGCACTCCGGCACCCCCTAAGTCCGATAGTAGATTGAAACTACTACCGGACTTTAGAGACTTTTCTTGCAAGCTGCAAACTATGATTTCGGCTGCATTTATATGGAATAGTTTCTCCTTGGTAGGACCCAACGGGCTTGACCCAGCACACACCCTGCAATGGCAAGGTTTTGGGAACTGACAGGTTCTGACACTCCGAGGACCACTGCTAGATGCCCCCTAATACCCATGGTTCAGGTGTTGCTAGCTCCGCACAGCCACATTCACACGGTTCAAGCCAGGTTTATTCTTTGTGCGTGAAATTAGCGGACTTGAGAGAGGAAGAGAAAATTGTCATACGAAATCGGAATCAGGTCGGTGAACACCTCACATCTAGCACAAAGAATTTTCATGAGGAGAAAGGTCGTTCAGAGATATCATATCCATTCCTATCAGTCTTCAAATGAGCTTCAATCCAAAGAATTTTAATCTGTGCATGTGAAGTGGAGTTTTCTCGATTAGCTCCTTCCCCCCCTGCAATTAAAATGCGGCGCCCATACGCCTAGTGAAAATAGTTGCTCGCATCCGACTTCACGCTTTCCCAAGCCGCGTCGAGAGCCGCCACCACTTCGTCCGCTGTTCAATAATTTTCGTGAGATACAATTCCTCGGTGCCATTGCCCTTGTGGGATAAACTTACGCAACGGGCCCTTCTCCAAATCGACGAGATTCTGTGGTAGTCGTCACATTTCTTCCATTCACTTAAAAGAACGAAAATGCAAGCCGCACCTGCTCGATATGCGCCAAGCTAGACGCCCCGATAAGCACCGAGTCACCGCACTCGCGGCATAGAAGAGAATGGTGCGAGATCCAACGCAGAGCAACCTCCGCCATGGTAAGTCCGTGTGCCGCCACGACGGGGCGAATCGCCGCGAGCGCGTTAAAGTAAGCAGGCGTCCAGTACCGCTTGCGGTAGTTCTGTAGTTCGAAAAACAGAAGGATCAGTGAGACAAATGTCATCGAAAACAAATAAATACCTTGCCCTGGTTTCCTCCCCGAAACGCGAGCCATCCTCGGGCTTTGCGTCTATGGACGTGTAGCGGTCGGTGAAAAACCCACCCGCAACTGTGGGAATCAAATCAACATACATTCATATTCCAGGCAGGTCAGAACATACGGGGGTTGAACTCGTAGAACGCAATGCCGAACTTGCGCAGGGCGGGGAAGAGCTCAGGTTCGACGCCGCGATGAATCGCGTTGTATATTCCCTGATACACTGTGGGCTGTACATATCCGTGTTGCTTGCAGATGCCGACAATCTCTGCAACTTCCCACCTGTAAGAAGTAGTCGATGTTCATTGAGAAGGGAGATTGGTTGTTTGAGAAAACGTACGCCATGTAGTTGCTGATTCCGAAACGCTTGAAGTGCCCCTCACGGTACAGTTCGTCGACGGCCTTTAGAGTGACCTCGTAAGGCACAGTGCGGTCAGGCCCATGCAGATACCACATTTCCAGTTTGCTATCGTGCAGACAATGAAGTTAGACACGAATCCACCCATTTTCGACGCTCACACACTCCGTGTTGAGTTCCTTAAGCGATAGCTTCAGGAACTTGCGTAAATCCTGCCCAACCATCGATCAGTGTTGAAATACTCATGAACACCACAAATCCCACCTCCGGCGAATGAGTGCCGGTTATCGTTGCACCCTGCGGTTCCAACACAGTCAATTCTGTCGTTGTTTGATAAAGTCAGTACTCACTGCTGCTGGATAGAGTTTCGTCTCCATCAGAATGCCCTTCTCCTTCCAGTTGGTCTTGCCCAGAACCCCCTCGCCTGTTCCTACGCCGTATACACGCGCGGTGTCGAGCTGCAAACAAAGATTTGTGAACATTAAGTGTGACAGGAAGGCGGTAAGCACCTCTCGGTGCCCGTGTTTGAGAAATACGTCGAGGATCGCCTCGATGTCCTTCGTCTCGTGCACACGCGCACCATCGGCGCCTTTCGCGCCGAAAGTCATCGCGCCCTGCAGCCCTTGGTAAATTACGAGTCTTTGCAATCCCAGAAGGACGCACCATGACGATGTTGAGGGCACTCTTTTGACTAGGAATTGTGGTCATGATCGTAGGCGATAGTAGGGATGGTTTCGTCGCACTGTCAGTTCGTATTTATACCCGCTCCCGCGTCTTCCTTTACCCCCCGGCCGCCAACACCGCGCGGCTCGAGTAAGCACATTTCGGTTGGTGTACCGATGACCTGAGGATTTTTGACTTGATATCCAGGTTGCACAGCCAAGGTTCAAAAAGACCTCGGGAATTTGCAGCGTTCCCACGGTTCCGCCGGAACCAGATTATTCGCTCGGGCATCGCTTCATTGAAGCTCTCAGACTCAAACCAGCCAAGATTCAGTGCTGTAGAAACTTAATTGAGTAATTGCTGCCACTTTTGGGATGTCTGATCTTCAGTTTTTTTTTTTTCAAACTTCAACGCGATGGGGATCATTCGTTCAACGACACTTGCCCTGAGTCGCCACCGGACCCAAACTGGCGTACGAGCTTTGCAGTGGGAGAGCGTCAGCCCACTTTGTTAATGTTGGATCCGGAAAACACACTTGCATCTATCGCCGCCCCAGACGACAAATTGTTTGCAAGTAAGTTCTTGACCTAGTAGCCAGTTTGACAGTGTGACCAGGGCCGCTGAATCGAAACCGTAGTTTTTGCAAGTTATCGTTTATCTACATAAATTCAACATTCCTTCTGATCAGCATGGGTGCTCTTCAAATCCCTCCGTGGCTGCACAGACTTTACACTCAATGATAATAATTGCTGGCATATGGCTTCACACGCTCCCACGCCGCGTCCAGTGCCGCCACCACCTCGTCCGCTGTTAACGAAAATAATTTCGTTAGCACACATGCGTATTTAAGTGAAATTGAAGCAGACACACGTAGCGGGCCCTTCTCCAGATCGACGAGATTCTGCAGTGGTCGTCAGCAGATTCCTTCCCTTGGACAATATGCCCACAACGAAAACGCAAAATGCACCTGCTCGATATGCGCAAGGCTAGACGCCCCGATGAGCACCGCATCCCCGTGTTCACGGCGCAGTAGCGAGTGGTGCGAGATCCACCGTAAGGCAACCTCCGCCATCGTCAGTCCGTGCGCCTCCACCACGGGTCGGATCGCCGCGAGCGCCTCGAAGTACGCCGGCTTCCAGTATCGGTTGCGGTAGTTCTATGGTTGATATTTTTCGGGGTGAGAAATATGTAGACAACACGACACGGACACAAATGCATACCTTTCCCTGCGTGCGCTCCGGATCGAAGCGCGAGCCGCTCTCGGGCTTCTCGTCCATGGACGTGTAGCGATCGGTGAAGAAGCCACCCGCGACTGAGAGTCGGTTAAGTTAAGCATGTTTCTCCATATCGTCGGATCGGAAAAGCATTTCACAGAAAAAACGCACGGGGGTTGAACTCGTAGAACGCGATGCCGAACTTGCGCAGGGCGGGGAAGAGCTCGGGCTCGACGCCGCGGTGGATCGCGTTGTATACCCCTTGGTATGCAGTGGGCTGTATGTACCCGTTTTGCTTGCAGATACCGACCATTTCTGCGACTTCCCAACTGTTGGAGGTTCGTCATTTAGCATTTGTATTCGATAGCTGGATAGAAGCCGGACGCACGCCATATAGTTGCTGATACCGAAACGCTTGAAGTGGCCCTCCCGGTATAATTCGTCGACGGCCTTTAAAGTGACTTCGTAAGGCACGGAGCGGTCGGGGCCGTGCAAATACCACATCTCGATCTTACTGTTAACAAGGTCAGCGCCATAGAAACAAAGTTGTGCTCGAAACGAGCACCCACTCAGTGTTGAGCGCTTTGAGCGACATCGCAAGAAATTTGCGTAAATCCTGCACGCCTGTGAGTGGTGAAAATTCAAAACAAGGTTGGACGAAACTGACCTCAGGCGAATGCGAGCCAGTGATCCCGCCGGCCCTGCCCTACAGTTTTGAGTACCATGGTCAGTTTTTTCTACGAGCCGCGTGGTAGGCACGCACGGGCGCGGGATAGAGCTTTGTCTCCATCACGATCCCCTTCTCCTGCCAATTGATCTTGCCTAAATACTCTTCGCATGTGCCGGCGCAGTACACGCGCGCCGTGTCGAGCTAACGATTCCACAAGACGCCTGAGCACCACCAATTTGAAACCCCAATAGATGCGCACCTCGCGGTGTCCGTGTTTCAGAAACACATCCAGGATCGCTTCGATGTCCTTCAGGTCGTGGACGCGTGCACCGTCGGTGCCTGGGGCACCGAACGTCATTGCACCCTGCCAACTCAATGACGTGCTGTCGCGTTTGGTACATACCTACGACCTACCATGACAATGTTGAGGGCGCTCTTCTGAGCAGGAATGCTAGTGGCCATCGTAGTTGTGAGAGAGGTGGTGTGGGGCCGGGCCGTAGAATGCCGCAACTGCGGCTCTCCGTGTTCACCGTCCGGAACGGGATTGCCATCCCGTCGGCGTCCCCGGGGGTTGAGTTATTGAAGTGGTTCCAAGGACCCTGTTGGTTGGCCGGGACTCAAATACATTTTAAAATCCAACTGATGTCTAGTTTTGAGTAACCTCGATGGGTGTGAATGGATCAAGTTACTACAGTCATAGTAACATTCATGAATCTCGCTCAGACTTCAAACCATACCGACCCCATTCAGTTTCCCCACCAACCCCCGCCCCGGCTCTGAACAAGGAGCATCTCGGTACTTTGGAGGAAAACGTAGTTGAAAAAAAAAAAAAAGACAAAAAGGTTTGCTGATGGATGCTAGACCTCGGCAATATGGCCTATAGTTCTGTTGATCCAATGGCTATCACAACATTGCAGTGCCTCTTTTCTCTTTCCTTCCTCAGCAGTAGAAGCGTTTGGTTGCGCCCGGACCGGGCTATCTCGGACTTTGCCTAACTAAGGTCATGACGCGGTTACTGAATTGGGATCTTTTCCAGAGGCTTCAAGACTTCATGTTTATGTTTTATGTTCTCAGCGGGAGGATGGCATTGGTTGCGGCTGCGTGCACCTGATAAGAAAGACAAAAAAGCTACTGGGGCACAATCTCGCACGCTGATTCAAGAGCCGAACAACTGAAGGAGCTAGCCAAGTCGTATCACGGCAGACCCGCGATGAAGTAATATCATCATGATGCGCTTTTTCATGCGGGTGTCAACATTTCGGGCACGGTTCGATAGGCGCCAGATACCGGAGGCTTCATTGAAAAAACGATGCATCGAGCACGGAGTTCTGCTAATTCATTCTGTTCTTGCCGGATGTCGCGCCGGTCCGGAGTTGAACGCGCCGACCTGGCTTCGGTGTCGTTGTCGGGTGAGTTGGTAGATGATTCTGTACTTGAGTTCACGCTCCACAGATCGGGCATTCCCCTTGGAACAAGTAAAAAAAAAGTTTTTGGAAGCAGAGCTAACGAGAATTCATAAAGCCACGCAATTTGTAAACTAGTAAACCGAATCCACTACTGATTTGAGCATTACTCCAAAAATCCAACGTCAGGGCTAGACTAAAACGGATAAATTTAATGAAGACAGACCTGGTCATCCGCACTGTGTGCACGTCACAGGCAACACATATCCGGCGATCTCGATGTCAGTGTAGCCCTGGTTGGTAATGAAGTCCAGTCTCTCTGCTTCAGAGATGGTATAAAAATTGTCCAGCTTCGTCTTGTGGAACAAACGGTAGAAAGGGACGCTTCCGCAGACCTGGGTCGGATAAATATAGGTCATTGGATCCCTGGGGGCGATGATGTATCCATTCTGCAATGCGTTGTCTCGCTCTGTGGTTGAAATCGTGTAGAAATTGTCTGTTGCCGCGGCGCTGGAGAGCCGGTACAGGGGGACCGTTGACTCTTCTTGGGTGACAAAGACGAAGGCAGCGACGCATTGCAAGGGATACGATGCTGAGGCGGTATTGAGGAAATCCACACTGGCGGTGTAGTAATGGTCGACGAAGCTCGGGTTATAACTCCTATAGAAAGGCTGGGCATCGGCGGGATTCCCACAGGTTTGGGAGGAACGTCTCTGAGTGTGCAGAATGAGTGTGCGGTCATGGTCTGAAACACGGTAAACAAACCTCAGCCGAGGCAGACTCGGAGACATTCAGTGCACCGGTCAAAGTAATCGCGACGGAGAGAACTAGCGCAGATAGAATATACTTCATGGTTGGACGGGGGGGAGATACCATTCAAGGTTATTAATCAGCACTTATATACCATGGAAATGGCCCAGACTTCAGAATCGAGCTGAATCTTTGGTTGTCCTGTCGGAAAGTGTCTGGTGGAATGTGCCTGCGCTGACAACGGATGTTATCGCACTTAAAATTGACTTCCTCGCTCCAATTCCGCGATTCGATCGCGCAGACCGCTGCATTTGAAAGTTGACGCCGTGGAGATAGAACATCCGATGGTTATGGAAGTCGTCCTGACTTCGAGGTCAACGGTGTATCGGAGGCAGCCGTCAACTTGAACGTTCGCCCCTGGGTCGCACACAGAAATTAATGTCTGCTGGAATCTGCCAACGCTCACAGCGGACGCTATCCAACTTGTAGTCGAGTTCCGAATGCCGACTAAGCGCCTACACCGCAGAGACATATCTTATGCAAGTTCGATCATCAGAAAGTTGAGAAGTTGGGTTAAGGCACTTGATATAGAGCATTCGACAGTCCCACCTTTGAAGAGATCAGCTTCCCTTACATTCAGTGTCAAACATGAACACTTTAAGGAAGTTTGAAACGCACCCGAGCATTGGCGCCCACTCTTTAGCGCTTCGACAGGCGCTTCCCGAATTCGGCAATTCCAAAGGTTCGAATTCCCGGTCGCTCGGCATTGTTCGTCCTCTGGATAACGCTTCCTTCAGACATTGCCAACTTAGGACAGATGAATTAGGTAGATGATTCACACAGACTCTACCGAAAAAGACCACGTCCAAATATCATCAACCCCAACTCAGTGACACCGCGTGCCTGGCCCTGGGCGTTAGCCTTAAGACCACGAATGCCCGCATGAGAGAACGGACTTTGGCCATGCTGCATGTCTCGACGGCGAGCCCACTACTTACGCTCTGTCGACCGTAAGTAAAGTAGGTGTGCGACTCCTCTCGTGATAGTACGGCGTAGCGTATAAGCCGCTTCGGCATTTCGGGCCGGAGACGGGGTGTGAAGAAGAATATAAGTACTCATGGAAAAGAAGACGTAAAAACACCTTACTTATTCGAGGAGGGAAGGACTCCATTAGCATCAAAAATAGAGGCAACCCCGCAGTGGCGAGGGTGATCGCAAAACGGTCTGGATCAGCGGAATCGCCTCGGATCAAAAATGAGGTTTCCCGGCGTCGGAAAGGCCTCGGAAACCGATTTTTCAACTTCAAGACTTGAGGAAATTTTTCGTTGGTTGCCGACTGCCTTCGGCCCAAACAAATCAACAACCTCCCTGTCTTGCAACCTTCCTACACACTCTGCCTTGCTTCCTGGAAAGCTGATGGCGATATGGACGCTGTTCCCTTTAGGCGCCTAATTGATCTTCATTTTCCAGTTTCCGTTCCAAGCTATAGAATGGCTGCGGTCTCGACTACTAGCAGCCCTAGCGCCGGCGGTACTACTCTATACCTTTTCAGCCTTCCAGAACAGTTTCACAAAGAGCCTCTTCAGAAAAAACCGCCCTCCCAGTTCCCACGTGTACCAACCTGCATTCCTCATGTTGTCGTGTCACAAAGAGCAGTCAATCGCGATGTGGACGCGAATAGTGCGATGATTACTCTCGGCTGGTCCCTTCGGGCGCCTGCTTTCTGTTAAACTAAGAAGCGATTGAAGCGACCATGCTGTGAACCGTTGAAATTGGAGTTCACGCATCTCCGGCGGATCTCAAACTCCGGACAGCTATTCCGGGAGCAGGCGTCTCTTCGAAAGTGGACCCGCTTCCTGGGCGTTTTAAATACAGTGCCGCTTTCAAAGTTGTCCCTTTTTTCGAAGCATTCTGCTTCCCACTCGTGTCGGGAGTTTCTAGAGATGGACCAAATGTAATGTGTCTCTTGTCAACGAGTAAAAACCGCTGGTCAGAAACGGTGGAGGGTCAGGAGCTCGGAAGCATGCTATCTTTGGGGTTCCACGGCGCACTGTGACCGGTAGAATCTTTCTTGACGGAAAATACACGCCAAGGTGTCTGGAACTGGAACTGGAATTCTATTGTTACCGTACCTGGCCAGGTGGCTATGCGAGCACATATCTACAGTGAAGTAGCTCTGGGTTCGTTGGGCTAAGCGAACGGGTCTAAGTACAAGGAACTCTTTAGGATGAGAATAGAAAAAAAGTAAAGATAAGTAAGAGTCGGGTGGAAAGACAGTTTTTTTAAAGTAATACAGTGGGTATAAGTATGTGATGCAGTTGGTGGTATATGACGTTTGACTGCGGGGTTGGTTATGGAGAGAGAGAGATATTATACTAGGTGATTGTACAGTAATATCTACGTAAGGAGGAAAGAGAGGAAAAAAGAGAGAGAGAAGACTCAGCTCTACGTGTTTGAGTGATCAAGGCAATCACGGGCTTGACAAGATCGGGGTGAT
Organism: Mycena olivaceomarginata; assembly: GCA_029378375.1. Classification (NCBI taxonomy): domain Eukaryota; kingdom Fungi; phylum Basidiomycota; class Agaricomycetes; order Agaricales; family Mycenaceae; genus Mycena; species Mycena olivaceomarginata. Next base: position 53,860 of record JARKIC010001621.1, on the reverse strand, counting down.
TAAGCAGGGTGAGCACGTCGGCTGTGCTGAGGACTCCCGCCGTGTACAAGGCATGCTGCACGGGAGGGCGAAGGTGTTCCCAGGCCGGGCAGTGGAGAAGGAAGTGGGCACGGGTCTCTCGGGGGGCTCCACACGCGTCGCACGCAGGGGAGGGGACCAGCCGGCAGCGGAATTTGTGGGCGTTGAGAGAGGAGAAGTCAGTGCGGAGCTGCGAGAGAATGTAGATATCCCCGCGAGCAGCCGAGGACGTATACGGCGACCGTAGGATGAGAGAAGGGGGCGAGTCATCAATCCTTTACCCGGTGTCGCAACCTTCCACATGTCGGCCCAGCGCACCAGCATCAGGTTGGTAATAGCTCGTTTGCACGTTGTGAGGGAGACAGGGACGGAGGGTGAGGGAGGGAGAAGGGTAGCGGCCTTGGCTGCATCGTCGGTAAATTCATTACCGGCAGTACCAATCACTGCGTTCCGGTCCCGAGTCGACCGAGGGAGGAAGACAGAGGGTAGACAAACCCCTTGCACTACCTATACATGGTAGGTGAGATGAATATATGGCGGTACACAGAGGTAGACAAATCTAGCTGGGGGTAGACCAAGGCTGGCCACCCCCTTAGCCGAAGGTAGCCAGGGGGAGGTAGCCAAAGGCAGACAGAGGTAGACCGAAGTTGACCAACCCTGGTCTACATGCTGTGGTACAGGTACGTGTACCCGGGTAGACGAAGGGTACACCGAGGTACATCAAGGTCTGTCTACTTTGAGGGGGAACGCAGTGAATGTGACCGGGAGTCCAGAGGTTCGTGATTCGGAGTAAGTACTGGAAACTGCATCGCCGCGGCGCGGACGAACTGGTCATAGAGAACAGCTCGGAACTGGCCAGATCGTGGAGAAGTCAAGAGCACGCCTCTCAAACCGGCCTGCGAGTCCGAGACGATCAGAATTTGATCCGCGCCACGTGCTAGAGCCCGTTCCGTCGCTCTCAGCAACCCTTCCTCCGCGACCCGCCCTTCGCCCAGCCGAAGGAGGATCCTCTCCATGACCTTTCCACCGACCACTATTACTGCTGCCCCACTTGCACGTCCGTCAAGCAGCGACCCATCCGTGTACCAGGTTGCCTGTGTGAAGCGCATGTCATTCTGCAACTCCTTCAGGACGGCCAGTGCGCTCGTTCTCCAGGGAATTATGGTATTGAACGGGAGCGGTTCGACCCAGGGTGGAGAGTATACTGGGAGGATACGTTCGAGCCCCAAGGTAAGATCCGGTTGCGACAGGACTAAGCTGGATTGCACGTAAGATGGGACTGGTGACTCGGGTAGGGGGGAGGCTCTCAGATGTTACAAGGGGAGCAATCGCTGGTACTTGCCTGTCTCTCGGAGGCGGAGACTGAGACTGAGGACGAGACTCAGCGACTGCCCCCCTCGCTTTCCATGGACGCCGCTACCTGCGCGCGTACCCCCTCGATCGCGAATGCGCACGCCACGGAGAGGGACGGCTGCCGGCCAACGTACTGCAGGGAGTCGCTCGACATGGTGGAGGGCAGATGCGTGGTGGGCGTGCCTTGGGGCGACGAGGATGGTGTTCTGCACCAGTGGCGTGATCCCGTGGGATGGCGGAAGACAGAAGTAGCTGGCAAGTCGGTGTAGAAGGGACCTTTCCAAGCAGAGTGGGGCAGGAAGAATCCTTTTCCAGCGCAGCTAGTGAGGCTGTACGGTATCCACCGGTAATACATCTTGTCTTATTAATCTTGTCAAGAGGCTTGAGGGCTGCGGCTGAGAGTGGGAAGAACGAAAAGACGCCATAGTCTGCTCGAGGAAGAATGACAGTGTTCGCCAAGTCTCGGACCATTTGAAATTTGAGGTTTCGAAGAAGTAAGCGCAAGCGCCGCATTGAGAACCCGGACTGCCGAAGCCGCTCTGGATTTAATGTTTATGTCGCCTGTGAGCTTGAGTCCAACCAGACACCGATCCACTTGACAACGTCTGAAGGATGAACAACTATGCCGTTGAACGTCACCGCATAGGAAGAAAGATCAACACGACCGGGCGAATGATGCATAAAATGAGCCCCGGGCCGCGCATTAGTCTATGTTGCAGAACCGATATATTGATGTCGAACAGGTGGGGATCAGTATAGCCGCGCATCGTAAATCGTGATGGTAACCACATCCAAATCGGGAAATGCTCCTCCGCAACTCCCGTTGCGGGGTTGCCTCTGAGTTTGTAAATTTGGAAACCTTGGAATGAAGCGCGCCCGATGCTCGATACCCGCGAACTGCTTCAGTTTCACTTATCCCGGATGCTTGTGTAGGCGCAGCGCCCGTGGGCCCCCCTGAGGTCGTAGTAATACAGGTACTTCCCGAATCTTTTCCATTTTGATAAAACATATGCAATGCGCGGAGATGATTAGTATGATCCTTTCTTCAGAGGAAGGCTGCGAGTCGGAGGTCCGCTGGTGGCTGAAGTCCGGCGCCACTGCATGATCGCTTGACCCTTTCCACAACGCGCACAGGTGGTTTCAAAGTCTTTTCAAACCATCGCCCTCAAACATGCGGTGCATGTTACTCCACGTTCACGTCTCAAGCTTTGATCAATTGAAGTTGAGGTTATCTCCGTCGGCCACAGCACGGGACGACCCGAGGATGCAACACTTGGTCACGCGCAGCCCTGCACCGAGATGGCAGAATCCCGAAACCGCATGGGTAAGGGTCAGGGCCACCGCTACGTTGTTGTATCATGATTCATTGGTTCAGGAAAGATCTCGTGTCGTCATGCGGCAAAATGGATATAAAGCATCGACGCAGCTGACAACCAGCTCCCACCGCACAAATGCAACTCCTCCATCTCACCCTGGTATCTCTGGTCTCGTTGGTTGCGGCCCAGGACCTCGGAGTGCCGCTGTCGTGGCGGGTACGCCGTATTTATCCTCACTCCCCGCGCATATGCTCATTCGGAACAGAAATTCAGCAACACTCGTCCTATAGCTGAGCGCATCACGATCGCACAGAATGCTATCAACCAAATGACCCCCGCAATTGAACGCAGCCACCGGAGAGTTCAATGGTGCGTCCTGGTAAATTGAAAGGGCTCTCATGCTGACTGCACTAGGCATCGGATACTGGCAGTCTGGGAACGTGTGGTCGGTCCTTGCGAATCAAGACCACCTGGCGGGGACGACGACGAACAAAGCCTTGGTTGTGAATAACCTCAACCTCGTGTTCCGTCGGTGGGCGCACTATGATCAGTTTGGGTGCGTTACATATTTAATCTAGTGCTGAGTTGACTGACGATATAATTCAAGGGTGAGCTACTTACTCATCGACTCTCAACCCGAGTTCAATTGATCTAATTCCCCTTGCCAAAGTTTAACGACGATGCGATGTGTGTTCATGTTCATATCTACCCTTATTTGTTCAACAAAAGCTTATAAACCCCTCAGGTGGTGGGCTCAGGCCGCGTTGTATGGATACCGGGCATACGCGGTACGTCGGCTCTTTGTGTTCTGTTCGGCAATAGAACTAGTGACAGGATACCAACCTGCTCGCCCATGCCGTCGATGTGTGGACACATGTCACTGGATAGTAAGAGCATACTCTGTCGTGGATTTCATCCAAGTTCACACCTGAATACTTAGTGTGATAACCCCCGCCCAAGCGAGCGCCAGGAAGAACCCCAATAAGGCGTTTACGCTCGAGTCTACATGTGGCGGAGGTAAGTTCTATCTCATAGCTGCACTCCAGCCGCTCAATTTCGCAGCAACCATGGCCGGGGGTGTTTTCTGGGTGAGCGAAAACTGGTTTCACTTGGCCCTTGCTCATTGGACGACTACAACCAGCAAACTTCAACAAGCGACCAATCCGTCAACTCCATCACGACTGGGTGTGTTTGTTTTCTGTCCTTCCTTTAAATGTTGCTGAGGTTGTCTTTCATTCCAGCCTGTACATCACGTACGCCGTATTCTGACATGGAAAAACGAACAACCACTAAGGATTGAGGACTGAATTTTAGGCTGTCCGCATTCCTCGCCGAATACACCAAGAACGCAACCTACACCGCAGCGGCCATTCAAAGCGCGAATTGGTCGGTTGAAGCGACTTCTCAAATTCATGAAATGATTTAACAGATGCCGTCGATTTAGGATTAAAGCGCACAACATCAACGCGAACGACTTGGTGCTAGACACAGTGAACGCCTTCGACTGCTCGACGTCGCCCGCGAGCTGGCTGTTCACGTACAATTCAGGCAAGTACATTGAGGGGCTGAGTGTACTTTCAGCTGTTACAGGCGATACTCAATGGAACACGTTGTAAGTTACCGTGTGTACCCGCTTTTCTGGTACAGATGCTGAAAATTGAGTGCAGGGCGATAAACATCCTGAATGCTGCAGTCAAGACGACCGCGTGGGAAGGCGCCGACGGGATTATTACTGAAGGTGTCAGCACTACGTCTAACAACGATGGGGTTGGGTTTTAAAGGTTCGTTCACTCATTCGTTATTATTATATTCAACAAAAAAACTTAAAAAATACCACTTTTCACCGCTAGCTATCTTCATTCGCGGAATCCACGAAGCGTGGACCAGAAATCCCAGCAACACCGCTCTCCGGACCCTTATTCACAGCTACGGTGACGTTCAGGTGCGTCGCGTTACAAGTCTTTTTAGTCCTTCCGGTTCCAAGCTAATTCTCGTACATAGTACAATGCCCTCCTTGACCTCGCCGCGACTGGCAGCACGTATTCCTCCAACTGGCACGGGCCACCGCAGGCTTTCACTTCGTGGGGGCAGCTTGCAGCATTGGATGTGTTGACGAGTAATATCGATACAAACTAGGCATCTATACGAATTAGCGAATTATGAAACTAGCCAGAGTCATTGAGCATTCAGCCAGAGGACATGTATATATATTGAGTATTAGGAGCGTAAAAAGGAGCCGAAAAAGGGCTGCTGTGAACGCACCAGCCCAACCATGCACAAAAAGAGAGCAAAGAGGTCCTCTTTGCTGCTGCGGCAACTCCTGGCACTTCACAAGATTCCGAGTCTGACATATCGGATTTGGAGGAGGCAGACTATCTCAGTTACGAAGGTCGTTACCGTGCTTTACTTTACTGCCCTTCTTTTTCTTCTGCTCTCAAAGGAAATGCGGTCTAAAAGGAGACGAAAAGGAAGTGAAAAGGCCGGGAAAAGGAGCGAAAAAGGGCAACCGTGAACAACCCTACTTATTGTAATTTATTGCCTTGACCAAACAGCAGGCAAGCATATTTGTGGGATTCCTACCCACAACTCACTGAGTAGTCACGGTATGCATGACACTCCATGTAAGTACACGGTCCTCAGGAAATGAGTGGATTGGCTAAGGCTTGGCGTGTTTGCTCGTCATGTGATCGTTTCTCTTCTTCGCTTCCGCCGCGACGTCACTTCGTCTCCGTTCCCGTCTTGTGCTCAATGAGGAACGAAAACGAAACTGAGTCTGGGTATGTTTTAATGCCCAAGTATACCGGGTCCGATCATGATAAGTACCAATCCAGAGCTCCAAGGAACCCCAGCTTGCGCTCGACCCAAGCCAAACCTGTGGATCTCATCGTGGTGGACGACTCTGCCACCGAAGACGACTCTGACGACGAAAATATATACCCTATACTCTCCAGCAATAGAGCTGGAAGCTCCGCACGCTCTGCAGTTGTCTTGAGTGCCACTCCGAAACTACAGACCTCCGAGCCCATTGTAGTCGACGATTCGGAGACGGAGGACGCGGACGCTGAAGAAATAGTCGCGAAGAATAGCGCAGCATCTGTTACAACCTCTGCAGGTCGCTCCGCGACCCGCGCTCGCCAGCAGTGTCAGCCTCGGAAAGCGTAAAGAAGCGGATTTGCCGGCCGCCACCGTTTCTGCGATGCGGAATGGCCCCCTCCATTCCCTTCCTGACCGGGCGCAGATGGAAGCCGAACGTCTCGCTCGTCGTAAGCGTGTACTGCAAGACGACGACGAATCGGCCGGGGATTCCAAACGCCAACGCGTATCCGGCGCCACCATTTCCACCACCACCAAAACTCCCCTAGCTTCAAGACTTTTCTACAACGGCGCCTTCTTCCCCACCATGACACTTCATGCAAATCCACGCGCAGATGGACGCGAAGCGATTCGATTTGCGGACATCACTGGTTCCACAACCTCCTCCGATCTTAAGCTCGCGATCATATCGTCGTTTGGCATTCAACCTGAATGGCTCGCACCCCACTTCAATAATGAGGTACCGGTGATAGTTGTGACGCAGACTGGCCAAGAAGGAAGTGGGCCGACTATGACGCGTTTATTTGAGAACCCGAACTGGATCCAGACGTGTCCCAAGGTGGGCACAGGAGGGTGCTTCCATATGAAGGTCCGCCCATATTCCTTTATTATATTACATTCCAGCAAGGCCTCTCAATTCGTTCTGCGTGATACACAGTACATGTTTCTATTTTACAAATCCGGACGTCTCCGGGTTGTCGTTAGCACTGCAAATCTCGTCTCGCTCGACTGGGAGCACTTGGAGAACATGGTATTCATTCAAGATGTCTTTTTGCGCTCGTCATCCGGTTGTCGTTGGCAATGATTCCGAATCTAGCGCTGGAAAGACGAAACAATCGACGGACAGATCTAAAGCGGAGGAGAGTTTCGCGCAGCTACTGGAAACGGTATTGAAAGCGACGAATGTGGGCCCTGCATTAGAATCTGTGAGGCAAAAGGTGAGCATTATTTCCATTTGCCCCGGATTCGTTCTTGGATCCATTTTCAGGTTACGGTCCGCTGAGTTACGAGTTCTAGACCCCTGAATCTGCCTTTGAAGTCAATCTCGGACCTGTCTAAACTATGGGACTGGAGCGGTTGTGACCGCAGAGTTGGTACCTAGCATCGCGGGGAAGTACGAGGGCTGGAATAAAATCAAGACGTTCGATAATTTTGCCATCTTGGTGAGCTATCTGACGACCTGAGCAGGACCGGCCATCCGCGTCTCATGTGCTCCGTCGAGAAGTTGGGGACTCACCACCAGCAAGACTCATAATCTGGTCGTCGAATGCCAAGTGCGATTCTGCGATCAGCTTTCTGGGCTTGGGCTAACCGTAATTGCATATAGGGCTCGAGCATCGGGACGTATACGACGCAGTGGTTCAACCAATTCTTTATCTCTGCCTCAGGGCATCCGTCTGTGCTCAAAGCACACATGGAGCTGTCCGAAGGAAAGCGCAAGAAACTCGAGTACCCCCGGGGCGTCAAGGTGGTGTTCCCGACCGTCGCGACAGTCAGGAGCACCGGCGGATATGTAAGTACGGACCGCGCAGCTATTTGGTCCCCGGTATTAATGGCTTCGGTGATAGGGCTCGACCTCGCTGTTCTGTACACGCAAGAAGTGGGAGGCGAAAAGCTTTCCGCGCGCAGCCTTCTACGACTCGAAGAGCAGCGCAGGAAAGGTGTTGATGCATACCAAGGTGATTCACGTCACATCCCCCCATTTTACTACAATTAATCCGACGAAAGATGATCATCGGCTCCTTCACGCAGAAAAAGAACGCGACAATCAGAATCCTCTGGCCCGGCAGGTTGGATGTACGTTGGGTCCCATAACTTCACAGCGCCAGCGTGGGGAAATTTATCTGGCTCCGCTGACGCGCCGGTGTTAAATGTACGTCGCCGCATCCCGACCTCCTCTCTCAAATATTGATCTCCATAGGTCAATAATTACGAACTAGGCGTTATTGTTCCGTTGATGACTCCGGAGGAGGTGAACACAGCATCTGCTTGGGAGCGGCCACCCCGTAAATACACGGCGGACGATGGCCCTTGGGTAAGTGTATTTTGATTGAGCTTCGACTGGATCTCAATTTTTGCGAAAGATCCAGGAGGAAAACCGTTAGACTATGTGTGTGGCTTCTTGGGAATGCTCTGTAACAGATGAACCGAGTTTGATGTATTGTATTGTGTTTCGATGAAGGGGTCTCTTCTTCCTGTATTGTGTTAACCCCCCTTTCATCTCTTCTGCGGGCTGAAAGCTCTTCTTCCGAGAAATCAAAAACTATGCAACTCAGAAGGTAACTCCGATAGCGCATCGGAAGACCGCTTTCTGCTATAAGACCTCGCTGATGCTCACACCGCTTGGACATGACTCATCGCGGGGTGGATCTCGTGGTTTCTTACTTACTAACCCGCTCACCTGCCCGAACGAGCGTGGTGAGTGATCGTGATGCGCTAATGCATAAAACAGCGCTTCACAAGATGCTCCGTCATGCTCCCTAAATCCAGGCTTTTCCTTCTCATCTCTCTCTTCCCAGGTGTATATAAGCCTCGCCCTCTACTTCAAGCTAATCACACTTCCCGCATCCGCAGAAGATACACTGTCTTCTCTCCTCAAACTCGCGAATTCTAATCTTCGCCGAGCTCAGTTTTTGACCACAAAAGCCTCGATTTCAGTCATCTCTTACCGATATGGGCGTTAAAATCGTACCTCGTCCGAGCCAAGAGCGTGACCACGCGGACCCACGACTGCTCAAGACCTTCCACACCTTTTTCCTTTGCTTCGTGAGTTCTACTGCACGCTCAGATAAGACTAAGGAAGAGCACGGGTCTACCGCGGGTCTAGCCCGAGTAGTACCGTACCCGTACCCCTCTACACCCCACCCCTACAGGGGTACGGGTCTGTACCGTACCCCTCTACACCCCCACCCCTACAGGGGTACGGGTCTGTACCGTACCCCTCATACCCCCGGCTGATCTCAACACCGCGGTATTTGTACCCGCGGGTCCATCACGCGCGTATAACTTGCAATTGAGCGGCTAATCGTGGACTACAAGTATAATACGGGTGAAAAATTGCATATATAAATGATTGGACATCATCGTGGACCTCCTCCGCCTCCGTGGGCTCCTCCGCTTCGGCCGGCCGCTTGGAACGGGCAGTTATCGCCTCAAGAAGAATATTGGTACTGACGATGTTGTTTTTGCACCATGAACCGAGACACATCAGGCGCCGAATTGACTCGGCAGACAAGCAGTTTCTGGTGAAAGAAAGAAGCCGCCGTCCTCCGGAGAAGGCGCGTTCAACGTCGACTGAGGTGGCTATGCAGTTGGTTAGCCTACAGTTGAAGTGGGGATCGAAATACTCACAAGGGATGGAGAGATAGTCGAAGGCCATGCGGGAGAGGGTAGGATACGTCCTACGATGTTCCCACCACCATTTGAGGGGATCCTTGACGTTCTCAACATCCACAGTGAGATAGTCCTGCAATTCCGAAGCCGTGGGACGCGCTACCGATGTTAGCGAAAAATTGCGGAAAGTGTCCATAGTGATATCGTCCTCGTCCATCGCGGCCACCTAAAGAGCGATTAGAATGGCTGATTGAGCGAATGAATGAAGAAATAGCGATACAGAAGATGAAGTAGAAGGTGTCCCCGGCAACGGCGAAGTTGTATCGATCGCGTATGCCGCAATGCGCCGAAAGCAGCCCGCACTAAAGATTTAGCTTCTTCATGTATTCATCGCCAGCCCACCCAGAATGCCAAGAAAACACCGGAGAAATGACTAGTGAAAGCTTAGTGTAGCGGCGGATGAAGGGCCGAAGCTCCAATGGGTTAGACAGTGATTATGAAGGGATACCCGGACAGCTGAGGTGGCTCGCGGAACGCCTCGCGTTCTGTCACTCATCACGCGACGTGACAGTCATCCAAACACACGCGATGAGACGGAACAGGCGATAATCAACCAGTTGTCAAGATAAAAACTTGTTTTGAGGCGAATAGTACAATTTTGATCCAGACCCGTCCCGCACCCCCTAACCCGCGGGACGGGTCTGCGGTATGTCGCGGGTCTGGAAAAACACACACCGTACCCGTACCCCTCAGACCCGTACCCCTATACCCCTCCTCGGACCCGCGACCCGTGCTCTTCCTTAGATAAGACTGCCGACGACTAACAGGAGTTTTTTAGGTATCAGGACCAGACACACTCTCAGTTTGGTGCTTTGAGAGTCATAAATGAGGATCGAGTGGCTGCCCGCAACGGCTTTGGGACTCATTCGCATCGCGAATTCGAGATCTTTTCGTACGTCATAGCGGGTCAATTGGAGCAGTGAGCATTTCTTGAATCATTTACAATGGCACCATCTGACCTTCTCTGCAGCAAAGATTCGATGGGGAACACCGAGATCTTAAAACGGGGCGATCTCCAGCTCACATCCGCCGGGACGGGGATTTCCCACTCCGAGAAGGCGCACGGATCCAAGCCAGTCCACTTCCTCCAAATCTGGTCCCTGCCATCCGTATCGCGTCTCCAGCCCAGATACTTCACCCGTCACTTCACGGACGCCGAGAAGCGCGACGTGTGGGCGCGCATCGTGGCACCCGTCGATGCTGAGGGTGTGCTGAAGGATAGCCGAGAAGGCGCGGGGCCAGCGCCGGTGCAGAGCCCGCTGACGCTGTACGCGACCCTCTTGACGGACGGTAAGAGCCTCAAGCAAACGATCAAGGGCTCGAAGGGGTACATTCACGTCGTGCAGACCAGTGGATATAACACCAAGGCCGCTACCGGTGCGACAATCAAAGTCATCGGCGCCCCGGGTGTTGAGGTCGAGCTCAAGGAGGGCGATGGAGCGTATCTCCACTTCGATAACGGTGGCGAGCTCACAGTGGAGAACGTCGGGGACAAGACGGCGGAGGTCCTGCTATTTGACCTTGAGTAGACGTATTCATAAGATTTCCGGGACTTTCCGTTTGAAAGAAATATTGTAAATTCATGTACACTAAGGCATTGTCAGTAGATGAACAATACTCAATGCCCAAAGAACTCCTCCGCAACAAACTCCCAGATCTTCTGGGGCTTGTTAAACTGGTCATGCGTGAACTGATACTTCTTCGTGTCCGCCTCAAACACATACTCCAGAATTCCGTCCTCCTGGTCGATGTACGGGATCGCGTTCCGGAAGTTCACGGTAAACGCCGCGGAGATGGGGAACGGCTGCGGCGCGGCGGGGTCCGTGTCTAGCCCCGCGAGCTCCAACTCAAACAGGATCTCGTCGTAGCTAGTAATCTCCGACCCCTTGACAAGGCATTTTCAATCTAACGAAGAGGACGCGGTAGAAGCCATGTACCTTGACACCGCCGTCGAACTGCGACACTGTCGCGCTGGGCGTTCCACCAAAGACCGCAGAGCGCATACCGTGTTTCTGGAAGAGGTAGCTGCTGAAAAGGGAGCACGTCGACGCGCAGATGCTATTCGCGACGAAGACGTAGTCTTCGCCTGCGAACGGCGGCGTGGTAAAGTTCGTCACGGCGGCGGCTGTCGCCGAAGTTGTCCAGGAACTGTTTCGAGTACGCATCCTGGACGCCGTTGACGATTTGCGGCACGGGGGGATCCAGGAACTGCGAGTTGTTCTGGAACGGCTCATAATCTGTCATGTCGCGTCAGTGGGCCGAGAAGATGATGGGAAGAGGAGGGTGTGCGTACTCAGGTCCCGATAGAAGAAGTAGCTGTACTCGGACTCCAACAAGCCAGATGCCGCAGCGACGTCCGACTCGCGTCTAATCAGATCGCTATCCCTATACACTGCCGGGAATCCTGGGTACAGATCCTGCAAGCGCGCGTGAGCGATTCCTTCCAAAGTCTCGGCGGCCTCCGCCTCTTACCTGCGGCCACAGCGACCAAAGCGCAGTCGCTCCAGCAATGACGAATCCTCCACGGTTCCCGGAGTTGTCGACGATGATCTTCTCGACGCCGGCGGCCTTGAGTGCATTCAGTCCCGAAAACAAGGTGTCGGAGATGCCGTTGAAGTATGTGTTCGCGCCGGTGCCATCGGATGGCTCGAAGTGCTGGAAGTAGACGACACCGACTTTGGGGTGGTCGGCGCGGTACTAACGAGAATCGAAAACGAAAACCGGCCAAAGCACGGCGCCATCATTCGGCAGGTCCGGCCATCGAGCAAGTCAGTCACAGCTCTGAATTGAACTTAAACCGCAGCCCGTTCTCGCTGGGACTATGGAACACACGATGTTTAACCTTCTGAAGTGTGTAATTTCAGTCTACCATCTTTCCTTAGTTGTTCTGTGGACTCTCTGGGGGTGCCAATTCGTGAATCACGGCACCGAACCGGTCAAACCTTATTCTAGAGGCACAATTTTTCAGCGCTTTTCAGTAAAACAACCAGTGGATTCAAATGACTAATGAACTCTGGCCCTGAATTATAGGCTCCCCACTGATGACGTCGTAGGATACCTTAATATTTTGCAGCAAGTTTCTGGATCCAAAGACGCCCGGAAACCTCAGAACCGTTGATGTTGTGCGTCCTACTTTGGGACTATACTAGTAAGAATAGGTTATTATGGGACATGACACATGCTAGCGGATAAAATATGCTTAGAAGCAACCTAATTTGTTGGTACACAAGAGACTTGCAGGGAGGGCTGGAGGTGACCCCCTATTTTAGCCGAGGTGTTACCCGCGGCCATCAGCGGCAATCCTCCGGCTGTCTATATATATCCGTTTTCATTTTCGTTTCTTGTATATACCCTGGTCGGCGAGCTGGTAAATGTCGAGGGTCACGAAGTGTCCGAACGACGTCACTGCGGCGATTTTTCAATATCAAGACAGTGCAAGACAGTGAAGAAAGGCAATGGCGCACGATTTGGCTGGACGATGTTTGCAGCGAGCGCGACCCGTGCTCCACTAATAGCCGCATGCCGTACGGGATCCTGTGCTTCAGGAGCAACAACCGCCTTCCGGCGCTGGTTTATCGGGGACGCGTCAATCGACCGCCGGGTGAGCTTGCGCTTGTGCGCAACGGAGTCCCCCGGCGAGACACGTCTCCGAGATGAACGACGCGGTCGTGTTGCCGCTCCCCAGGAACGTCGCTGCCCACGGAATCGTCACGGTCTTCTTTGCGCCCTGCGGCGTCTGGAGGGTGACCGTGACGGAGTCCGCGCCGGGGTAGAACGCGCGCTGCCCGAAGCTGCCTACCTCCTGCGTGTAGAGCCCGGCGACGGTGTCCGCGCTGTAGCGCGACATGAGCCGCATGTACCGCGGGTTCACCGTCTCGTATGCGCCGACGAGGCCCTTGAAGATGCTCGAATCGGTGGCGAGGTTGACGAGGTACGTGCTGGCATCGACGCCGTCTATGGTGAGGACGCGGGAGCCATCGAGGGGCCGGACGTGGACGCCGATGCTTTCGAAGTAGTCTTCCAGACCTGCGCGGCCCTGGTTTGGGAAGTCGTAGTTGACGAGGAACGTCGGGAAGGCGGTTTTGTCGAAAGGCGAGTCGGCCAGTGTGGCGATGGAGAAGGGGAGATTCCAGCTGAACGACTTGGTGCACGCGGCGGCATAGAGAGTGTGCCCGTCCGCCTCTTTGTTGAACGCATCCGTGATCTGTAGGACGTCAACTTCGTTCCTTCAAACGTGGGCTCAAGATGGTCGTACCGCAATGTTAAAATCCCAATCCGACTTGTACCCGGTAGTAGCAGTCGTTTTGTTAACATCTACCTGAATATCAGTCCCAAGTGTTGGCAAACGAAAACAGAAACGCACTTTCGAGGAGAGCGCGGACATTGACGTCGTGAGGGATCAACGGGTTGGGGGAATGGATGAACCAAGTCTCCAGGGAATAATATTGCAGCGCTTTGATCGTCGAGTCCACAACCGACAAGCTACGTGTCTTGTTGAACGGCACATTCACCTCACACGCGTGAGCGACTTTGCTGGACACCCAAGTTGACACAGACGCGAGGCTACACGGGTCACTGAAAAGGAGGCCTTGTTACAGACAACCGGGAACATGAAGAGAGAAACGAACGTCGCGTGCACAATGCCACTGGCAGCCGATAGCACCAAGAGCAGGAGAGAGACCATGGTCAGAAAGGCGCGTGCTGCGTTCTGCATCTCTTTTTATATCAACGCTAATACATCGGCGGTGGATGCCTAGAGCTCCGACCCCGTCTGCGACGGCGACGGGGTCCGTCTGACGGGGACGGGACCCGGCAAGCGATACAGCTATTTTCCATTCAGATAAGAATACGGCAACGCTCCATGTTCGTTTTGCTTACAGTTGTTTCAAACTTGTTTGACGGTGAGTCTTCCGTCTTTCCGCTTTCGGCCAATAGCCGAAACCGTACCACTCGTTCCAAATGTCTGCACGACTCGACCACAACCGCCATGAGGTCTGTACCCTGCTCGTCAGGGGGCGGACTTGGAGCAAGGACGGTCCATCCACTCTGTTGCCGAGTATGTTCTCGGTAGTGAGATGAGGTTTGCTTAGACATGGTTTACTGAAGAAGAGGAGGACAAAAATCGAGTTGTGCGTGTATAAATACATTTGTATGGAGATGTGTCGAGTCACAACACCGCGTATCGCACTATGACGCGTGCGGAAAGAGACTCACTGTCAAACAACTGTAAGCAAAACGAACGTGGAGCGTTGCATCAAAATCCGTATTCTTTTTTGCAGCCATCTTCAAAAATCGTAGACGCTTCTGAAAAAAAAAGTTGACCTGACGAACCAGCTCCAAAGTCGTCATATCGGCGCAAATTGGGCTCGCTTGCAGCAGCATCCTTGACATTTTGGGGCCATTTCCGGTAGTTTGCAGTGCTGTTGGAGTTCATTCGACAGATGTACTTTTTTCTCGAAAGCGTCTACAATTTTGAAGATGGCTGTGAAAACAGCTGTAAAATATTGTTTCGTGATGGACGGGTAGACCCGTCAACGGGAACACCCGTCCCCGGCCGTCGCAACAGACCTGTGTTGACAGGACCCCGGAATTTCCCCTTGGAGGTTAGATCCCAACTGACCCAAATTGCCCAATTTTTTCCACAGATTTCTGCGAGATGGGGCAGTCTTTGTCCAGACAGGACCTAGCCGAGCCATCTAAAAAGGGGTAATCTTCTGCTCCCACGACCCTCAAAATCCAAAATCTCCGCAAACATACCCACTTGTGCCTTTGAAGCGACATGCGAGTGAGTTGTACGCATTCTGGATGCCCCGAAGCGGCTCGGAGCCCTATGGATGCCCCGCGTGGCGATGTCTCGGGCTTCTAGGATGCCGGCCCCGTCATCGTCCAAGCAAGATGTCGCAATTTTGAAAGGCTCCGGGTATTGACTCTTGAGAAGAGTCATTGGCAGAGCGAAGGCAGTCAATTATATTCCAGTGGCCACATTGGAGGGCTGTCTTCCAGGATAGTCGGTGCTCTAGCGACGCGTCGACGCAAGACAGATACAAATGCAGACTCTGTGCAGGCTCAGAACAGCTGAGAAGGAGAAAACACGGTCAGTCGCATGTGCATGGGAGTTCGGAGCAAATGGTTATCAGCGGATCACTGATGAAATTTCACGGTCTCGAGGCATGTCGACAAAAATAAGCCTTCGGTTGGTCCTCCGACATGGAATTGAAGAATAACGCTTCAAATGTCGACAAGCTCAGAGGTTTGGAAGGTGTCCAAGGACCACCGTAATTGGGATTTTTTTTACGGCAAAAATCAGCCCAACGAAAATTGACGTCGAACGAGGAGCGGACCGCGGTACAACAACTTACTGTAGCTGTTGGAGTGAAGATACGGGAGTCTCAATCCCCGGCCAGAGTTCTTACATCTAAATATCATGCAGCACTCCACCACTCTCATGAGAGGCACACATATCGATCTACTTCAACTCTTGAAGCCGATTCAACCCCGCTGAAGAAACAGTTTTAAATTCTCGAGCAACGAGGTTGGGCAGCGGTTTCTTGTCCGGAAGGATCATTCCCGTCTTGGCCTCCAGGCTCATGATAACTTCTTTCGAATAATACTCAACCCATAAATTACCCTGAGGAACGAGTTAGAATCTTTGTTTCGGTTTGAAAAGCAGCAAATTATTGTCCGCGAGGTGTGGATTGGTCAGAAGGAAGCGCACGAACTGGTCGTTCGGCTTTTCGTCCTCGCGAGATGTCGGCTTATCGTAATTTATCCTGCGGCACTTGACATAATATCATCGCCAATTCTGTGTGCGCATTGATCAGCAGTTGTGTACCCACAAATCGGACGCGAACAGTTGATCATTGGTACTGAGCACATCGAACTATCAGTATCGAAGGTAGACAGACAGATGCAAAAGCATGAGCTACATACCTAGACGGTTAAAGCGCCCAGGCGTAATGCTCCCAAGCACCCATTTCCATAGACGCCGCAGGTCCTTCAAGGTGCAAGAAGTCTAAACCCTCCTGTCGGAGCGTATGCAAACAACGAAGTGTTGCGGGATCTAGTCCGGAGCCCGACTCTGTAAGTAGTACGGCGCTCTTGAGTGCGCAGTCTGCGGCTTGCCATCGGGAGTTCACCATCTCGAAATAGGTGTTGTAATCCATATAATTTGTTTGTGCGCACATTAAGAGCACAAGAGATAAATGCGGAGCAATCGCGGTGCTCCCTGTGGAACTTGACACGGCGAGGGCCGCCATCAATGTGTTGGCTCTTTCTCTGGTGGTGGGTCCAGCGATACTGGTTCCAATCACAAGTTCGATGATGGAGGAGAATCGCCGCAATATTTGGGAAGTTGTATAAGCATCGGGGCGTCGAGTTGAAGACGGGTGAGTTGGTGTACGGGGAGTGTGATTGGTACAAAACGAAATTCATTCTGAATGCCAACGTCAACCAGGGAAGGAGCGGACGCGAAGGAATCCAAGGATGCGACTGCTGCTTGGCTCTGTGGTTCATCCCACTGGATCCACAACCTTTCCAGGGATGAAAGTTGGTCACGGAGGGCGAATAGAAGCGGGATCATTTTGGAAGTTAAATCAACACTGAACTCTTCCCAGCGCGAAGCGTGTTGTGACAAGAGCTGAAACATCCGAATTTGGGGGCGAGAGTCAGCTGTCTCGCAGCCGTAAAAATGAATCTTCAATTTTTGGGCACGTTGGATTTGAGTCTCGATCAGGGAGACAGGATAAACATCGTCCGCATCGATGATAACCCGCGACCACAACGAAGGCCGTCGCGAGAGAAATTGCTCTCCATCGGCTGCTGACGTGAGTCCATATCCATGGGCTGCCTGCAATATCGAACTTGTGCCGGCGAGCCTCTGTGATTGAGGGCAACGACCATGCGAATATTTCGCCCAGCACCTCTGGGGAAACTTCCTGAGCGGCAAGAGTATCGCTCGATTGCGTGCCCGGTAGCTGGACAGCGATGCGCGCTCTTCCTCCAGCAGTCTCAGCTTCTCCTCGAGGTCCAACATCTCATCGTCGAGACATGCTAGGCGTGCATCGACGTTTGATACGGCCGAGCGGATGAAGGCGAAGTCAGAGTCCTCGGGCGGGTCATTACTGTTCAAGAGCGTGTGATGCCGGGTGCCGGGTGCAGCATAAATATCAAATGCTTTCGCTGGTAGACCAGCGGATGAATTGCCACATTTCGAGCACCGAGACGTGTCCATCTAAGCCAGGGATCCTGGATGAGTACGATGGGCGAAGAGAACAAGGACGACCATGCGCACTGAGATCGTCGGGGGATGATAGATTCTTCGATGAAGAGTTGGTGGATGTGGCCGTTCCAATGAACTACTGTCGCGTTTCGACCAAAGGTTCAGGTGACGGGTGACACTGACCTGTGAACTGAACAATTTTGCACTAGGTGACGGTGACATTGCGGTTTTTTGGGCCCAAATAGGCCAAAAAATGCCAAAATTTTCGCTCCGGCATCCGCCGGACTGCCATTTATGGTAATTTTCCCGTGATTGCCGGGTAATGAACAATTTGTTCAGTGAACAATTGAGGGTGACGGGTGACACCCCGTGAACCTTTGGTCGAAACGCGACAGTATCAAAGGTCCGTAGTGTGCAGTGGTGCAAGTGGAAAACGACGGGCGGCACAGCCACACCGCGATCTTCGGAAAGAAATTGGCGCCGCCGTACGCGCGACCGAATTTTTCAGTGGCGTACAAAAAAATGTGTCGTGAGTTGTGGGAAGAACGAAAAATATAATAAAATGTCCCAAATATCGTACCCTCCGTCGATCGGATATCGAGTCTGGGATCAACACGTCTTTTATCTTTTACAAGAGAGTGGCCGCTTAGCGACCCACCACTCTATTTCGGTCGAATAAGCGGATTCAACCAGATACTGGAATAGCTTTGGAGACAGAACCCAACCACCTGGTTGAGCATACTTATTTGAAGTCGCAGCGCAATTACTTTCGCAACGCCGGCACATTGGCACAACGGATCTTGAATAAATATGCGGGCAGAGGTCACCAACGTGGTCGCGGGGGTCCAAGCGGAGTTTTAAAAGGCTTGACAGAGAGACAGACTAATTGTATAAAGAGGGTAATATGAATGCACATATAACGGCGATGGATCTCTGCTCCGGGGACATCTCAAGGTTCTAGGATGCCGGCCCCGTCAGCGTTCGCCAAGATTTCAGGGTTCAACAATTGATGTTCGAGTTCGGTTGGTTCAACTGAGATTCGGAAAAAACAATCCACGCAGGAAGAATCCCAAATTCAGCAACAGCGGAAGACACTTTCTTTGGACCCGACTCAAAGAGATCGGAATGGTGAAGTCTTGGAAACTCCACCGTTCATCGTGCCTTGACGAAATTCCAGAGTGCTGGCAAAAGTAGAGGCCAGATTAAAGGCCCAAGTAAAGCTGAAGGTAGAAGAACAGAAAGAAGTATCGCGAACATTCTCGTTACTAGTTAGTTCCCTTGCAATACCTTGCTGGAAGCCAATGCTCGGAGGAAATCGACGGTAGTCCTCACCAGGATTCGGATTGAATTTCCCAGGTTTCCCGTCCGTTAAACAATGCGGCATTGATTACAAGGTGGCAGAAGACTGGTGTCAAAAACGGACATAGTTTCAAAGAATAATATGACAACGAGTACGTCGAGCGAACGATCAGCAAAAGAAGGTCTGCATCTCCTGCTCGTTAGCAGCATCTATGGAGCCCATAAACCCTTGCTCCTTCGAAAGCCGCTGAAGCTCCTCAGAAACGGCGGGGTTAAGCTCGCGTGCTGAGCTCGGGTGCCACCGGATGTGGCTCTCGAACTCCGATCCTTTGCGGTGGTCTACACGGGATCGCACAAAGTCGAGGTATACGGCCTCGTCGAAACGAAGGAGCGAGAGGCACCCGAACACCGCAAGCTCGGGAATCAGACGCGGCGCAGGCGAGTGCTCTGCCAGCCGGCGGAAGACCTGGTCGGTGAGAAGGATGTGCTCAGGAGTGTCACCGACGGCCGGATGGTCTGCCACGACGAACTCCCTCAGCACTTTGAGCTCCGAGAGGCACTCGAAAAGGTCGGCGGGGGTAATGGCGACGTGCAAGAGGAAAGAGCGTTCTGAGTGTTTTGTAGCTTTCCGAGCGCATGCAGAATCGATGGAATGCCATTTGATTCCAGACGACCGGGGGGTTCCATTGTAAGGCGAGACCACCGCCACTTCCAGAGAAGAGAGAGACGGCAGTGTGAGACGCTGCAGGGTGTCTGCCATTGCACCGGATGTATGCCAGGCAAACTCGACGGTCAGGTCTGTGAGATCGGAAACCACGGGTTGTGGGACCAGGGCCAAGCCTTCGGTCAGGGAGGTTGGCAGAGACATCAGCCTGCGCAGCTCGAAGTGCATGGATGGCGGAAAATATTGTAATATGGAAAGAGCGCCGGAGAGTTCGGAATGATGGAGATCCGGGTACTCGAAACGTTGGAGTTGTTTCCAAGGCAGATCCTGCAGGGCCTTCGCTGGTCCTGCATAGGTCACATCTACGAGCCGAGGCGCCACGGCGAAAAGCCCCACTGCCGCAGTAGCCATACTGGCCACCTGAGCTGAATCGTCCCAGTCTCCGACGATGTGAGCGCACTCCAGGAGAGGGAGATTCCCACGAATGGAGGAAAGAAATCCATAGGACGCGAAGCTCATGTAGAACAGCACGGCCTGCCAACGGTCGCAGTGCTGAGCGATCAGCTCAAGCAGCGAACGATCTATGTCAGCCAGCTCTGGCGCGCCGATTCTGACCACAAGCGGCGAGTTCGCACTGCGCTCCAGCGCCGTGTGAACCAGCGGCAGCATTTTGGGCGACCAGAACGCCAAATCCATCTCTAGCACCCGCCAAAAGGCGGGCGTTCCGAGAGCCAGTGCACGCCAATTGACACACACCTGCGCGAGCCGCAGTAGATCGTGGTGCGTGAGTCTTTTTATCTCGGTCGTATAATCCTTGGAGTTCAATTCGTAATCCGTGGGGATGGACAGATGAAAAACCTGGATCAAGACCTCGGGTGGCAAACGCCGGATTGGGGAGAGGGCGCTGGAGCAGACGGTAGAGTATTCCGAGAGCATAGTAGCCTCTGTTCGCATGCGTATAAGCGCCTGACGAATGGCGAGCGGGGACGGAAAAGATGTGTCGCGGTCGGAGTGTGGTGTAACGATTCCCGGGACGGGGGCATTCGCCTGCACCAAGCCCAGTACAGTCGCATATTTCTCGTACAGTGCGATTTCCGATGGCGCAGAAGAGACAACGGCACGAAGACGCGTCGTCTCGCGGGGTGTATGATTCGCTCGCAGATCGTTGCGTAAGTGGCTTGTTTCCTGCGGATTTGGCAGCAGCGGAGATGTGAATGTGAGAGCATCACGTATCGTCTTCAGGTCCCCGGGAGTCGATGGCATTGAGACGAACTGAAGCACAAATGGTGCAGGTGCCACTCAGGTGGAGAAGAAAAGAAGTTACGTCATTGCACGTGACCACATGCCCTTCTCTAATCTGCCCTTCGTTAAGTATTCCCAGATCTTGGTATGGCGTCCCTGTTTTATTCACGCTCTTTTACTCATTTCTGCTTGGATGGAAGCGACTCAGTGCTCAAAATGTAGTACTTCTCTCCACTGCCAGCCCACTCGAATGACAAAAACGCCCTCGATCTACTTCAAGTTATCCATTACTCCTGCCAGAATACTACATTACCGAGCGTAATATAATGGGACGCCTGAGGTTTCAGAGCTTCCTTTCATACACTTAGCCGTCTCCAATGCGGATGCACGCCTAGTCGGCCTAACATGGCTCACCGACAAAACTCAGATATCGAAACTCGAAACTGTTGGGGCCGAGTCCACATCGGTGTCCAGATTCCAAATCCATGATAGAGCCATCGTCTCCCCGCTCGGGCGGGTGCCACCCGAGGTGCCTGGCGAAATATTCTCGTCATGCCGCCGTCCAAAGGATTCCGCTCCTCGCTCTACAAAATGCTATGAACGCCATCTGGAATCGATATCTGTCCGGAGTTCGAAACCCTGTGCACGAGAGAGCGATGCGTTCTCGAACCTGGCGTGGTCGACTCTGGATGCCCCCGCTGCCACTGATATCTGTTCTGTTCGGAGCTCAAAACCCCGCGCACGAGAGAGCGATACGTCCTGGAACCTGGCGTGGTCGACTCAGGATGCCACTCTCCGAATCTTTTGAAAAGCTAGTCAAGCCAAAATGTTCACCTTCCCTGTGCCCACCCTGTGGGTTTAAACAATATACTCTTCCGAGCAGCTGGCCGATCTTTTTCCCCAATCTATGTGTTTCTCCCACCGCACCTGCTCCTCATCGCGTCTTTCTGTTCCTCGTCCTATCTGCGAACCAATCAAACTTGTCCTGCAAATCAATTGCCCCCAGACAGGTTCCTATCCTGCATTCCACGGTGGAGATTGAACGTTTCAGATGCACAAAAATTCGGACACGGTATGTACTAAAGAGCGGCGCCAGACCTCCGGTGCTTGCATTCACCAGACCTCTGACACCGCAAACTGTGAGACGACCCGTGCACATTAATTGAAAAAATCTCGGCACCCTGGTCCGCAGAGAAACACCCACTACGTGAACGGATCCGACATTTTTTCTGCAATTTTTGTGAAGGAATGGCCCAAGTTGACTAAAATTATCGACTCCAATTTCGTTTAGCGAGCGTCCGCCGGTGCCAAGGGACCTAATTCCGCTGTAGGAGGCAGCTTTCATATAGCTCGAGTGCGATTTTAGCGCTGTTCGGCGGTACCCAAAAAGAACGTGCAAATCAGAATATTAGAAGATGCGGAAGGAAGGATACCCCACATGCGTTTGGAAGATTAGTAAACTCAGAAAACGATTCACACAGAACGCCTCGAGCTTTTTGAGTGGGGCCTGAAGAATGGCCGCCGGCGAGAAGGATCCGTATCGCGACGTCTAGACCTGAATTCGCCACCAGATGGCCCACCGAGACAAATCAATCCGCAGCGCCTTGTTCTAGTTGGCCAGTGGATTCTTTCAACTTCACAACTCGGAAAGATACAGGTAAGACTCGGAAATAGGTTGGACGTCAACTTCACGGCATGCCGTATATGCCCCAAAATAGAGCCTTAGCGTCATTCGCCGCACCGACCGGATTTAACGCTGCAAATCCTGAGAAGACTTCTCCCGCATATCAATTGTCCATATATAGGTTCCTAATAGCCAACGGATGATCAAGAATGCACACCTGATGAAAGAACGATGCTGAGGCCCCCGTATATTGGCCGTACCAGCACCGCAAATTGTTGGGAACACTCTCCCACATATCAATTGTCCTCTGAGATACATTCCCAGCCTCCTAAGTGACTTCAACTCTGGAGGGTGATTGAACGCTGCAGGTGACCTGGGTGAAGAAACCCCTGGACCACGCGGATCTGCTGATGTACACAGGCTTGAGATATAACTATTATGGCGGCTAGATTTGCCTCCAGATGAAGGGACCAGCCTGAGGTGAATCTCGGAGACCCAAGCTCGTAGAGCACAGCATAATAAATAACGCTTCCACTTTTTTGCGGACTTTCTGTGAAGGACTCGGCGAGGAGCGTGTTTTACGAGTTACAATGAAGGGGAGCCACACGGCCAGGTATGGGCACTGTCTAATTGAAGCTTAGCGGTGATAATTACATCGGTGATGTTGAATCCACCGCTGACTCTAGATCATTGCATCGGATTATTTAAATAGAACAAGAGCACTTCATTTAGAGATAAACTCACATGTAGCGCCAGCTGGAGGACAAAGTGCGGAGCGCATGACCGCAAGTACAAATGCCGATCCTGGTTGAACCCAGCCGTCGTTGAACCGACAGCGAGAAACTGAGAGGCGACATTTCGGCGAGTGATGCCAGGGCGGGAGAACGGTCGGAGTTCAACCGACAAACGTACAGAAGTAATTTTATAAAGAGGGTAAAACTTGCTGGTTGTCGAGAAGGTTTTCCTTCTTTCGCGCGGACATTCGAGCAACGGGGGAGCTTTGAGTTTCGAGAAAGAAAATCCGATGGACAAGGGGCAACGACTTGGCCGCGGCGCCGCAATAGCGTCTGCATCCAGGGAAAGATCATGAAGTGCAGATAGATGGCTCGGTCAACACGGTTAGGAGAGCAATGTCGAGGACAAGTTGACAGAGAAGCAGATGGGATAGTTGATATCATTAACAACGATATGTATGATTCACACCATGGCTTTTTGGAGACAAAAAGTCTGATAAATTGGGGAAAGATTATTGCCACAATAAAAGGTTCGGGCGTAAAGATGCCGCGTGTGTCGGGGCTCAAGCTTCGAAACGGCACTCGTGGGGCTATGTATTTTCAGGGGACAGGAACCGTCAAACTTGTAGTATGTACGAGTCCCTGACTCGGGCTTCTGCGCCGTTGTCGACTCATATGTGGCCCGCAGCAAAAGCACCGTTGTCGGTGCTCGAAACGACCCATGTTTAAGTTAACTTTTCCAGCATGAGATTAAAAGCTCTCTAGCATTGTTCCTACTAGTAAGCCTGCGAACTTACAAGAGTCGGACTACATGGATTTCGGCAACCTGAATGATACCATGGCCACTCGTGGGGGCTAGCTATTCAATTGCCATTTTGCAGATTTCTGTCGACCAGATCTAATGTAGCTAACTTAGTATCTCCTCTGGAATGAATTTCTGGTTCATCTAGGCCGTAAACGGTTGCTGGTTGGTGCCACTTCGGTCCGAGGCTTGTTGCCCACCACACGCTGTCGGTGTTGGAACAAGTTCTCCCGCAAGAACATTGTTAAAGGAAGAGGACCAGTGGAATAGAATTTCCGAGTTAGGAATCAATACATCCGATTCTATGTGCACATGGTCTGGACTCTAGAATACGTATTTGATGACAAACGTTCGGTAGAAAGCGTATAAATGCTCGTCCTTCTGGAGGGTTTTCACCCAGCTCCTCTTCCTACTTTCGATCAGGTTAGTAGGGCCCTTCTCTCCAAGCGTCCTCTGCAACTCACTCCACTTTTTTTGCTCTTTTAGAAGCTGCTCGATCCCCGCACCATAATGCAATTCAACGTCGCCTTTGTCGCCGCCGCTCTCCTCGCCTCCGCCTCTCCAGCGATGTCGGCCACAATCACCTTCTTCACCGGGGCGGGCTGCACTGGCTCGACTATCGGCGGCTCCCTCACCGTATCCGGGACCGAATGTGTCTTCCTCACAAACAGCGGGTCGGGCAAGTCGATCAGTTATTCTGGTGTCACCAATCAAATCCAGTTCTTCTTGTCTGGCGGTCAGCACGACAGGTGCACCAATGGCGCGAACTTGGTGCTTGGCGGGGGCTCTGGATGCGGAACTGCGCCTGCCGGGGTAAGGTCTCTGAGTAAACACTGAGTGATGAAGTGGTGGACTAATGATGTTCATTGTAGATTCAACTTCGAGAGCGTCTTGGTCTCTTAAATCCCGGTGCTAGTAGCACAGCACAGAGATAGCTATCGAATAAGTCTTGTTTATGTGAAGCCATGGGTTGTGGGTATCAGGTATGGGAAGGCTCTGCTGAGGTGAAATTTTTGTACTACCACTGTGAACCGTTTATGTGTGAAAAAATATTGTGTCCAGAAGTTTAGCTCACGGCCACGTTCAAACGTTGCAAGAAATAAATCCAGACAAAAACCTAAGGTCCACAATTGTGCTTTTTTTCACGTTAAATACCCTGCCAAAGAGCTGGTCAGTCGGGGTTCCTCCCGGTCCACACACGCAGACCTCGGACCGGCGTTGGAAAGTGCTGAAAAGCGATGGCTGTTCACGCGTTCACGAGCGATGACTGTTGCCAAAAGACTCGAATCTCGAAGCCACAAGCAGTTGAAGACATGCCACCGAGATATGAAGAGATCCATAGTTCCGTCAGTCTCTCTGTGATTAATCAATGAGCAAGTATGATCATAGCAAGTCGTATACAGGACTCGGATGATCGTCCCGTCAGCAGCGGAGGAAACTGGGGCTGTCAAAAATAACATCCAAGTTCGCTGATAGATGGACCAATAATAGTCATCACAGCCCTAGATAGCCACAAACAGTGCCTGCATTCATAGTCCAGCCAGCGCCTGCCAGTAACGAGCCAGTCGTGGCCTCCGAGCCAGTGAGCCAAAGCCGGCCACGCGCTGAGCAAAACGTGACCTGCCCAGAGCTGCCTTCCAAGAGACGGGTGCCTTGCAGATCATGGCATGGAAGTTGGAAGAAGAGCAGATTCGGGTGGTGGTGCGACTTCCATAATCTATTTTAGGCAACCGACGAGTTTGAATTGGCTGGGCATCAATGATGTGGCGTGGCCATTGTTTGGTCACGATTTCTGTTACAAGCGGCTACATTTTCTTGGCATTTTCTGCTACTACGCGATCTACGAAACTCGTCCCTGAATTTCTTGCCTGTGCAAGACGGTGCGACTGGATCGAGGGCGAAGTAACCCCCTTGTGCCTCTTCCACCTCCAGAGCCAACTAACCTGGTCCGTGCGATACCAACCATCCAGATTCGACTCTTCGAGATTTTTCTATATCAGCCGCAGAAATCCCAGGTTCCGGTTGAAACGTCGCCATATATCAAGGTGAGCTCAACTTTCGATTGAAAACGGTATTTTTTTCTTTAATTTACGGTGATAGTACAAAATTTCCCACAGACGGCGTATTTCCAAGAACTAAATAGCAAACTGATGGAAGTCAAATCCTATAGCAGACTTCTGTGAGTGACTCTCCATGACAATATAATTACACACACCGTTCATTCAGGAGGGGACGGAGATGGACTTGGTGCCCGGGGTGAAGCAGAAGCCGTCATCCAACTTCGTGCCACAAGAACTGAGCACATTGCAGGGCGTCCCCTTGCACCCCGATTTGTCGCAGAACGCGACGTTCGACGTCGCGGAGAGGCAGGCGGTGCCCGGCGCGTCGAGGCACGTCGCGCCGCCGGTGTACACGGTGCACGGGCCCGAGCAGAGGTTCGCAGTGCGCGTGCTGCAGTAGGTGACCGTCGTGACGAACGGGGAGACCCCGAGGGTGGAGACGTCGCCGATGAAGGTGAGGTTGGCGTCGGTGGTGGCGAGGAAGTTCTTCATCTCGGCGACCGTGAGGACGGAGAACGCGGGCTGGAGGCAGTTTAAAGCTCGTAAGTTCAAACCATGCACCGAATGAGACTCACCACATCATCATTGGCAGCATCCACAGGGGTCTAAAATGAACATGAGTCTCATACAGGCAAAGTGCAGAGCAAGACTGACACCAGCAGCCTTCAGGGTCAAGGCAGTGAGGAGGAAAGAAGAGAGTGTTTCAAAGCGCATATTTTTAAAACTTGAACTTGTCGTGGAATGGGTTGAGGTGAGTAACCGCCTGGCTTTATACTTCTCCGATGTTGTGCAAAGTTTGTTCCATAAATTTCAGCGGCCACAGTTATGTCGCTATGCAGTATTACATCCGTATGCTCTAGGTTCTTTGCACAAGCAACCGGGAACCTGCAATGTTCAGCCACAGTCACTTGGCAAACTATGAATGTATTGGATACTTGACACACGACAGAGTATGTGCGATAAATCTTACGGATTTCCCCGTCCGAATCGCGTACATATCTTGGGTAACGTTCACAAACATTTAAACCATATAGAAATGGTTTGTGAATTGTTTGTGACTGAGCTCGAACGGGAAATAGATGAACGTTGATGCACGGAAACGGTTGGAACGTTATTAGGCTTCGGTGTCAAGGTTCCGCACTGTTGCACAACAACACTTATCCTAGACCATATTAGACTACATATCCACACCTTCCTGTGGCTGACGGATCCTCGCCGATCTTCCTCATAATAGGGAAGGGGATATTTACTATTTAAATTCGATGGTTGACGTGTGCTAAATGCCTTTCGCGGGGGATTTAGTTCCGAATTTCTTTGGCGCCACAACTCACTTGGCTCGTCAAAACTCCTCAATCGATATTTTCGCCAGTGGATCCAATCCAACACCCTGACAGGGCTCTGGAGTCTGATTGACGTTGACTCGACCATTGAGGTTGAACGGTCACGTGAAACATGTTCAAAAACGAGGCCGCACTCGGTACCGTAACCGTACCGTACCTCCCCAAAATGTATACGGTATGCGGTCGTAATTCTGACGGCCGTACCGTATACGGTACGGTGAGGGTCCCTATTGCACCCAGCGCTAACGACCACGCGCTCGGGATTGTGGCGGGGTTGTGGCACCGCAGGGTTTGAGATACATCAGAATTGTGTGTAGCTCTAGACTGGCTTATTTTAGTGCAAGACAAGCAGGAGAATATATATTGTGAGGACATATAAACACACCCATCGTTAACGACGGTACTACCTTGCCTCGTCCACGCGTGCGACTGGGTTTGATATAGATATCGATGAATTGTAATGTCCATAGTTACTGCCTGGTCGAGAAAACTCGGTGGAGAGTGCCGCGGAATCAATCGAGTTTGAGAGGATGGACGAGAAGGAGAAGGATACATCTGATTGTGAATTAAAATGTATCTCCCGCTTTCCACCAATCGCCGGCGTGCTACTGCAGCTGGTAACCCCCCAAGAAACAGTAACACAAAAGTAAACCGCGGACTCGGAGGAACCTAGAGTCGGTTCTAAAAGCACTTGAACGAACAGATTCATTCAAATTCAGAAGTCGATCATGGCACATAAATATGAGCAACTTGCGAGCCGATCAAGTTCGAACAGCCGACCTGGAGAACTTGAACTCTCAAAAGAGTCACCGTCAGAAAACCTGGTGCCTTGCCGACCCACGAGAAAGTCGTTTTGTCGAAGTTTGAGAAGAAAGCCGATGCAAGTGGCGGGACTTCCATTTGGGCCAAGGCATCCTTGATTCCAACTTCTGCCGTCACTGCAGTATCAAGCTCAGCCACTGAAAACGGAATCAACCCAGCACGTGCAATGTCGGACGCGGCGTGGAACCCACATCTACTTGCTTTTTATCAGTGCCTCGGGATGGTCTAACGAGTGGCGAGAATATCAAGGCCCGCTGTATTGGCCAATTTGGCATGTCACCCAGACAGGAATCTGTCTGCCAGTATGATCAACTTGGACGTACGACCAACAACTTCTGGAAGCCTCACCACCCACGCTCGCAAGTATAAAACCGTGTCCGCTATTGTTTCTCTCGTTCTCCAAATATCTAACAACCATGGGTCGCTGGACACAATTAGCCTCAGAAATCCCAGCTTCCGTTTGGAACGTCGCCCATTATATCAAGATAAGTCAACTTTCGATTGAACATGGTATTTTTTCTTTAATTCACGGTCATGGTACAAACTTTCCCACAGACGGCGTATTTCCAAGAACTTGATAGCAAACTGATGGAAGTCAAATCCTAAAGCAGACTTCCGTGAGTGACTTTCCACGACAATATAATTACACACACCGTTAATTCAGGAAGGGACGGAGATGGACCTGGTGCCCGGGGTGAAGCAGAAGCCGTTATCCAACTTCGTGCCACAAGAACTGAGCACATTGCACGGCGTCCCCTTGCACCCCGCTTTGTCGCAGAATGCGACGTTCGTTGTCGCGGAGAGGCAGGCGGCGTTCGGCGTGTCGAGGCGGGCGCACAAAGTAGCGACAGGCCCAAGCCCACTGTGTATGTTTGGCAGGCAAGAAATCACGAAGCTACCTACCAAAGCGGATTCTTCTTTTTTGTTTTTGTTTGCAGAATTGAGTGCTGGTTTGGTTTGAGATACCCGAGCACATAATTCTATAGGTGCTGGTCTCATTCTCACTGAATGAGGCTGACATCGGAGTTCCATGACGGCACGATCTGCAATCGAACACAATTTGAATCTTGCTGCACCCTGCTAAGCCTAGGCTGGAGGTCGAGTTGGATGGTTGGTCACAAGGGCAGGACAACCAATATATTACGACCCTGCAAGGGCATACATGAATTACACCCAGCGTTAACGACCACTCGCTCGGAATTGTGGCTTGGCTGGTTGAACGTTTGAACGTTTGAGATGCATCACATCCATGGTGTGTGTGTGCTGTTCGAATCCTGGATCGCCGGCGCGCACCTTTAGACCAGACGCAGAAGTGGGTTGGGTCGAGTGTGAGCGGACGAAGGTGAAGATGTATGCGCCGGCATTCTAAAGCTCGTAACTCGGCAAGAAATCGCAACACGGACGCGAACCAGGGCAGTGCGAAGGTTCTAAAAACACTTCAACTGAGGTCACTCGAAAGTCACCCAGAGCCGGCCCAATCACAAATCTGCAGGATTTCTCTAGACTGGTTTAGTTCGGAGTCAAAAGAAAAGCAGGAGAACATATATTGCGAGGGCATACATTCATACGTAAATTGCACCCATCGTTAACGACCGTACTGCCTTGCCTCGTCCACGCGTGCGACTGGGTCTGATTATTATAGTTATCCACGAATTGTAGTGCCGATAATTACTGCCTACTCGAGACAACTCGGTCGCCAGCGCCGCGGAATCAATCGAGCTTAAGAGGATAGATGAGACGGAGATATCTGACCGTGAATTGAAATGTCTCGGGTCCTATTTTCCGTTTCCCACCGGCGTGCTGCTGGAGCTGATAAACCTCCACGAAATAGTAACTCGATGTAAATGAACTGCGGACTCGAAGGAGCCCGGAGTCGATCCGAAAAGCACCTCGACGAACAGATTCATTTAATTTCAAGCCGACCAAAGCCGACCGCGACTCGGAGAGTAAACCAAAATAGAACTTGAACTGCTCAGAAAGCCACCTTCCAAGCGATGGGTGCCTTGCAGACCCCCGAGAAGGCCAGCAGGGAAGGAAGAAGAGAGGACGATCATGAACAGCCCAGCTGGCATCCGGACGGAAGAAGCAGATCCAAGTGGCGGTGCAACTTCCACGACATCCTTGATTCCAACTTGCACTGCTGCATCAAGCTCAACCGCTGAAAACAGAATCGACCCGGAACGTACAATGTCGGACGCGGCGTGGAACCCTCATCTAATTGCTTTTTATCAATGCCTCGGGATGCCTAAAGAGTGACGAGAATACTTATCAACGCCCGCGGTATTGGCATGGCACTGCCAGCCAGGCGGGAATCTATCTGCCAGTATGATCAAGGCTACGATGAACAGATTCTACATACCAGTAAAGGTGTACGACCAACAACTTCTGACAGTGCCACCGCCCACGCTCGCAAGTATAAAACTGTGTCTGCTGTCTTCCTCCCGTACTTCACGTTCTCTAACAACTATGGGTCGCTGGACACAATACAACGAGGTGGGTCCCTCTCTGAATCCCGTGCTTGTCTTCAAAATCAAACCCGACGTCGGATTCGCTGGTAGGACTCCACACGCCTTCCCGTAGGCATGCAGCGGATCGGCTACGACGCCGACACGGCGCGGTACACGTTCTCCGACGAAGAGGGAAACATCTACACGGGCCCGGCGCACGAGGAATACGGGGTGCTGTCCCTCGTCCGGACGGGCTCTGCTGACGACGTGGAACGACCCCATGCGTTTGCGTCCGATGGTGAGTACTCTGCTGGGAACCTACACTACGCTACTTGCACACTGCTGATCGAGCTCCTCCAGCTGAGGACGTTCCTGCTCAAGCCATCGGATCGCCATCGACGTCGACCTTCCACGACCTGCTCCCGCCGCACCTCATCGCCTCCCCCTCTCCCACTTCCTCTCGAAGCACGCCCACCAGCGAGAGCTCCTCCCGCCTCCGCACCGCCGTCCGCCGGAGCGCCCTCCCCGCCCTCCAAAACGCCGTGAACACCGTCCGCCGCTCTGCGACGTCCATATCCGGCCGGAATTCAAAGTCGTCTCGTGCTAGGGACGACGAGAAGGATGCGCTGATATCGTGATCGAGCGTTGTCTGGCTAAGTTCTCTCCCACTGCCAGGACTAATAAATATCAGACTGCACTGTGCACCGCACTAGTGTAACACATTTCTTTTCCACTTGTAATTGTAATTTAAATTTGGAATTCTTTCAGCTTCGGTAGCCGGATTCCCGTTCCCCTCATCAACACACCTACAACGGCCCAGTAGATCACCTACCCATCCGCTCAACGCCCTCCTTGAATACACCTCACCGTGAAGTACCAGCCTCAAGCCTATCACGCAATGGCAACAAAAATGAAAATCGCGAATAAGCATGCAGTGATATAGCGTCCCAGCGTCTCTATGTATGCGATACATAACTCAAATCATAGATATACCCGCCGTCTATAGTATTTGACAATCATAGGTAGCCCACCGCACGGGCTACGCACGTACGCCCTCCGCCATACATCATACATACCCCCCACGACCGTCACCCTACCCTAGCGACTCGGGACGCCTGCAGGAGGAGGAGGAGGAAGGCTGAGGAGTAGGCGGAAGGGGAGGAGGCTGAGCGTATCCCCGCACGGGATGCCGCGCCTCCCTCGAGCTTCTATCATTCATAACTCCGCCCGCCAAGCAAGGGTGGATGTCATATATATCCACTCCCCTGCCGCTCCGCACCCCCTACTTTCCCTTCCCACCACAGATGCCAGCAATGAAGTAGCCCTCTCCACCACCCGTCCCCAGCCCACCTCCCCTCCCCTCCCTCTCTCCTCTCTGCATCCCATCCCATCGCCCCTCACGACACTTACACCCGCACCAGCCGCGAACTCGCGCGCGCCTGTACCGGCGAGCCGCGCCCCGCCGCCGCCGCCGGGGACGCCGCCAGCGTTCGCGGGGACAGCGGCGACACGGGCGAGCTCGGCGAGAGCGGGCGCAAGAGCAGGCGCGGGGAGGTCTGCGTTTGCGGCGACGTGGGGGCCGCGTGTGGTATCGACGGCGCGGGGGAGGTGGAGGTAGGCGTCAACGGGGGGGATATCGGTAGCTTCAAGTCCGTCTCGAGACTCAGCGTGAGCGCAGACGGCGTGGGCGACGTCTGCGTCGCCTTGTCGTTTGCCCGCTGCCCCTTGCTCGGGGAAACGAGCTCGTCATTGTCATCATCATCCTCCTCGATCTCGACCACCTCGTCGTTGATGAACATGAAGCTCTTCTTCTTCTTCTTCCCGCCCACAGTCGCTGTACTTGTGCTGGGTCCGCCCATGGCCGCCGCACCGGTACTTGAACTGGAGGAAGCGACACCACTCGCCCCCGCGCCCTCCCCCAGCATATCCCGTCTATCCCGTTTGTAGTCATACAAACTCGACCCAAACGGCGGCGAATACGCCGCCGCCTCGGCTGCGCGGTACGCGTGCTCGTACCCTCCCCCACTCGCATGTGCGGTCCCCGCTATCGGAATCGCTTTCCGCATAGAGGCGAAGGCGGACCCCGGCGGCGACCACACGCGGTCGGGCTCGCCGTCCGCGGCCGAGCGCGCAGGGAGGTACTCTTGTTCGGGGAAGTACGAGCCTGCGTCCGCCTTTACCTTTCCAGCGGGGGAGGAGGGCGCAGACGATTCGGGCGTGGGCGTGGCGAGGAGGGGGAGGAACGCGAACGCGGGTTTGGCGCGGGGTGGGGCGGGCGCGGGGGGGCGGAGGTGAGTGAGGGAGGCGGAGGCCATGCGCGTGGGGACGGGGGCGCGCGACGTAGTGCGGCCGGGGGGCATGACGAAGGGGGCGTGGGGTGCAAACGCAGACGAAGGAGGCGATTGCGGAGGTGGGGAGACGGGTGACGAGGAGGAGGTGGAGGTGGAGTCTGACGCGGCGAGCGGAAGGAGGCCAATGGGGACCATGGAGAGGAGCTGCTTCGCGGGGCGCAGCGGGTCCGCGGGCTGGGAGGCGTGCGGGAGGGATTGCTGAATTTCTTTCAGCTCCAGGAGTTCCCTGGATAGAAAATAGAAAAACAATGAGGTCACGACAGGGGTATAGCAAATAGACGAGACGCAACTGGTAGGAAAGTTTTGTGGCGGGTTCTGTGGGGGTGCGGTCCCACTCGTCTGCCCAGTGGACCTCTTCGGAGCCCTCAGCATTGAATGCGACGCATTTGCGGAAAAGGTGGTTAGGATCGGGTGATCCGGGAGTGATGTGCCCTTTAGACAGCTCTTCATCGTAGCAGTACCAGGTCAATGCCGTTCAGCAAAAGATATGGGGCACAGAGACGCAAGCGGCGAGTTCTGGCGGGTTACTGGCGGGAAAAAAAAACGAGAAGACGACAAGACACCCTAGTGTGTGGTGGGTTTCAGGCTGGCGAGTATCCTATTCCTTTATAGACCGAAAACAAGCCCAGTCAGACGGACTAGACGGCCCAGTGCAGTAGGTGGGGGTAAGAGACAAGGAGGAGTGGATGTTCCTTTACGTATTTGCATTTTGCTGTGGTGCAGAGGAGGCCGGATCAGGTCGGGCGGGCGCCCGCGTCGATCATGGTGCATCAGTTCTGCTACTGGGTCGCGTGCCATTTCATTTCGGTTCGTGCTCTGGTCTGCCTGTCTGCTATTACTACCATTCCTCCTCCATATTGCTTTAGCGGCGAATATCCCTCGCTGTGCATTTGCATTTAGCTGTCTGTGAAGAGCCGTGCATATCGCAACCTCCGAAAGAGAATCAGTCCCCACGTCGGCCGAAGCACCTTTCGGAGATATACCGAAACTCCGAACATTCACCTCCTCCTCGAGGTCTTTTTGCCAAAGGTCCGCTTGCCCGACGCCTAACTGCAATGGAGCCTGACGAACAGGAAGGCTCTGAATGCCAACATACCCTGGGGAACGACCCTGCAGAAGAGCAACGACGTCCGCCCCACTGGAACTCCGTTTCTTATTCGAGCCCAGACGGTCCAGACCAGTGACAGACATCGTCACACTTCGTCGGTCCGAGGTGGTTTCATTCTCACGTTGGTTAGTGGCCGCTGGACCAGGACGCCCGCAGGCCAGATGCTCCATTGGAGCAGTGGAGTCACGAGTCTCAGTCTGGTTCGGAGTACTCTGTAGACGACATTGGGTTGGATACCTCAAATCCGGCCGCCCGCGGTTCCCGCGCGTGGAGAAGGTGAGGCTGAACCGTCGTTGACGACGGGTACAATTTTGGTCTTCTCCCTAAATTTAGCCCCGGCCTACGGGGCCGTCCATGATTGGCTTAATTTGGGTTTCTCCGCCGTTCACTTGCACATTAATACCTTTACAGGCAGTGGGTTACCAGCCCCAGCAGGGGCGGCAATACAATTAATGGGTCGTATCGATCTCAGACCCAGCCACAACTTCCCTCGCGCGCGTGAACAAGACGAGGCAGTAAGTACCATCGTTAACGATGGGTGCAATTCAGGCCCTCGCCCGGCTCGCAATATATTTCTTGTCCTTGCCCTTGGCACCAAAGTCGGCTGCAGCCTAGCAGAGTCCTTGCAAGTTCGTGATTGTTTATCTCAAACCCAGCCACCGACGTGCGAACAGGGATATCGTCGTCAACGATTGGTATTATTTATTTATGCTCCCAATATATTTTCTTGTCCTGGTCCTTAGCAGTGGGCACTCGAGTAAAGTCACTAAACTAAAGTTAGGTGCAGCCGAGGCCCTACAGACCGGTGGTCGTGTCCGAGTCTCATGAGTGGCTTTGTTGGTTGTATTATTTGTGCTCACTTGCGTGTTACCGTTTTTTGCAGACTGGGATGTCTACTAATTCAAACCCAGGCATCCGTAATTCCCCCACACGCGTGGACAAGGCGAACGGTGGTCGTGAACGGTGTGTGCAATTTCTGACCTCACTGCCTCGCAATATATTTCTCGTCCTGGTCTTTGACACTGGATCAAACTTGGCTGCGGCCCAGTCCAGAACAGCCCTACAGGTTCGTGGTTAGATTCTACGAATTTTGGCGGTTGAATTTTATTACTTAGATCATCTTATGCGATCGCGGTCCCGCGGTTCACTTGCGCATCAATCAAGATTCCTCGGCAGCGGTACTATGTGCGCAGCTGCAGACAGTGCGCAGTCCTGTACCCGTGGAAAGCGACGAGATGTTTGAATTCGGCATCCCATCCATTTAAACTTGGACACTCACTCTGGGCGGGCCGCGAGCGAGATTTCGAACGGGAATCGCCATCCCTGAACTACAATTCATGCAGATCTCTCTCAAACCCAGCCACAATTCCGCGCAAGACAATGGTTGTCAACGATAGGCGCAACTTATGTATGACCTCGCTCTCATCTTTATATGCAACCTTGACACCGAAGCCCAAAAAGGCTCCGACCGTTTCCGTGCATCAATGTTTATCTATTTCCATTTCGTTCGACCTGAGCCTCAAACAATTCACAGACGATTTTTGTATGGTTTAAATGGCTGTGAACGTATATGTACGCGATTCGGATGGGGAAATCCGTAAGATTTACCGCAAATGCACTGCCGTGTGTCAAGTATCCGATACATTCACAGTTTCCCAAGTGACTGTGGCTGAACATTGCAGGTTCCCGGTCTTGTGCAAAGAACCTAGAGCATACGGATGTAATACTGCACAGCGACATAACTGTGGCTGCTGAAATTTATGGAACAAACTTTGCACAACATCGGAGAAGTATAAAACCAAGGCGGTTACTCACCTCAAACCATTCCACGACAAGTTGAAGTTTTAACAATATGCGCTTTGAAACACTCTCTTCTTTCCTCCTCGCCACCTTGACCCTGAAGGCTGCTGGTGTCAGTCTTGTTCTGCACTTTTGCCTGCATGAGACTCATGTTCATTTTAGACCCCTGTGGATGCTGCCAATGACAATGCGGTGAGTCCCATTCGGTGCATGGTTTGAACTTACGAACGAGCTTTAACTGCCTCCAGCCCGCGTTCTCCGTCCTCACGGTCGCCGAGATGAAGAGCTTCCTCGCCACCACCGACGCCAACCTCACCTTCATCGGCGATGTCTCCACCCTTGGGGTCTCCCCGTTCGTCACGACGGTCACCTACTGCAGCACGCGCACTGCGAACCTCTGCTCGGGCCCGTGCACCGTGTACACCGGCGGCGCGACGTGCCTCGACGCGCCGGGCACCGCCTGCCTCCGCGACGTCGAACGTCGCGTTCTGCGACAAATCGGGGTGCAAGGGGACGCCGTGCAATGTGCTCAGTTCTTGTGGCACGAAGTTGGATGACGGCTTCTGCTTCACCCCGGGCACCAAGTCCATCTCCGTCCCCTCCTGAATGAACGGTGTGTGTAATTATATTGTCAAGGAGAGTCATTCACAGAAGTCTGCTAAGGTAGGCGTCAGTCACTCACAGCAAGTGATCACATGATCAAACCGTGACAACGATAAGGCTCTGGCCACAAAACACTTACATACAAAGTAAAACCAGGAAACAGTGCATTTAGGTCCCCTCAAGAGATCCCTGGTCTTAGATTTCCAAAATACTTCTTAATTATGAAGCAGTATAAGATTTTCCCAGCCCATTTTTACTGAGTGTAGAAATGGTTGTTTCGTCAATTGGACACATTTTGGTTTTGAGACCTCTCAAAATTTGCCGCTTATGTAAGATTCACACGCACCATATATAGTAACACCAGCCGAGTGGAACACCCTTGCATGCAACACAACAGTACTATAGTTGCCTTTGCATTTTGTGCGAGAAGCTTAGCTTAGGTTTGAAAAATTATCTGAACTCAACTCTTCAAACTTCCCTAGTTAAATAAGGGTCAATTTTTTTTGGACCTCTCAAACATCGAAATTGAGCAATTTGCGGCATGTTGTGTTTTGACCTCCGCCATTTTTGCCGTGTTACACGTGACATGTAACAATCACGTGGGGTTGATGTGAGTGACTGACCCCTACCTTATAGGATTTGACTTCCATCAGTTCGCTATTTAGTTCTTGGAAATCCGCCGTCTGTGGGAAATTTTGTACTACCACCGTGAATTAAAGAGCGGTTTCCAATCGAAAGTTGGGCTCATCTTGATATAAGGCGACGTTTCAACCGAAACCCGGGATTTCTGCCGCTAATTGTGTCCAGCGACCTATGGTTGCTAGAAACTTGGAGAACGAGAGAAAGAACAGTGGACACAGTTTTATACTTGTGAGCGTGGATTGTGAGGCTTCCAGAATTTGTTGGTCGTACGTCCAAGTTGATCATACTGGCAGACAGATTCCTGTCTGGGTGGCATGCCAATACAGCGGGCCTTGATATTCTCGCCACTCGTTAGACCATCCCGAGGCACTGATAAAAAGCAAGTAG
This sequence comes from Mycena olivaceomarginata, assembly GCA_029378375.1. Lineage (NCBI taxonomy): Eukaryota > Fungi > Basidiomycota > Agaricomycetes > Agaricales > Mycenaceae > Mycena > Mycena olivaceomarginata. The sequence continues at coordinate 16,544 of JARKIC010001621.1, read as the reverse complement.
ATGTGGGTTCCACGCCGCGTCCGACATTGCACGTTCTGGGTTGATTCCGTTTTCAGTAGCTGAGCTTGATACTGCAGTGACAGTGGAAGTCGCACCGCCACTTGGATCAGCTTTCTTCTCAAACTTCTATATATCAACTTGACAAAACAACTTTTCCGTGGATCGGCAAGGCACCAGGTTTTCTGAAGGTGACTCTTTTTATAGTTCAAGTTCTCCAGGTCGGCTGTTCGAACTTGATCGGCCAGCAATTTGCTCATACTTATGTGCCATGGTTGACTTTTGAATTTGAATGAATCTGTTCGTTGGAGTGCTTTTAGGACCGACTCCAGGCTCCTCCGAGTCTGCGGTTCAATTTCGCGTTACTATTTCTTAGGGGGTTACTAGCTGCAGCAGCATGCCGGCGATTGGGGGAAAGCGGGAGATACATTTTAATTCACAATCAGATGTCTCGTTCTCCTTCTCGTCCATCCTCTCAAACTCGATTGGTTCCGTGGCACTTGCCACCGAGTTTTCTCAACCAGGCAGTAACTATAGGCATTACAATTCATCAATATCTATATCAAACCCAGTCGCATGCATGGACGAGGCAAGGCAGTACCGTTGTTAATGATGGGTGTGTGTGCATGTCCTCATAATATATAATCTCCTGCTTTTCCTGCACTAAAATAAGCCAGGCTAGAGCTACACACAATTCATGGAATGGATCTGATGTATCTCAAACCATGCCACAACCCTGCCACAATCCCGAGTGCATGGTCGTTAGCGCTGGGTGCAATAGGGATCCTCACTGTACTGTATACGGCTACGGCCATCAGAATTACGACCGCATACTGTACACATTTTGGGGAGGTACGGTACAGTTATGGTACTGAGCGCTGCTTCGTTTTTGAACATGTTTCACGTGACTGTTCAACCTCATCAGTCAGACTCCAGAGCCCTGGATGTTGGCTTGGATGCACTGGCAGAAATATTGATTGAGAGGTTTTGATGAGCTAGGTGAGTTGTGCCACCAAAGAAATTTGGAACTAGATCCCCACTTCAACCATCAAATTTAAATAGTAAATACCCCCTTCCCTATTATGAGGGAGATCAGCAAGGATGAGTATGAAAGGTACGACTGTGTTTACTGGACAAAAATATGATGCAGACCCACTGGCACTTAATGCCATTGAGTGCTTCTCAATGCATATTGATGCAACTTGATGCAGACCTGATACATGCCGATGGAATGTAATGTCAGCTGGCTTGGTGCAATGCAACATCATGAAATATGATGTGGTTCAGTGCAATGTAGGTCAGCATTTGAAACCTGCATCACATTGCATTGCAAGGCACTACATTCAACCCCCCACTCAATGCAAATAACAAATGCCCAAAAGCTTGTGCATTAATTTGCATCAAGCTACTCAGTGCAATGCAATGCAATGCAGAGTCCTGACTTCCGCTTTTGGTAGTGTTTTTTTTAACACAAACCTCACCGCATTAGGAATTCTCTGCATTTCTGTGTGTATTGGACTTGAATTACCAACAATTTATGCTCTCAATGTCTCCAATAATCTGTGGTGACTGAGTGAAAATGGCATGCATGCTCAAATGCCTGGGCCTTTGCCGCATTTTTGAAGTGACTGTCAGGTGTTCCCCAGAGCACATTGGTTCCCCTCCTGCTTTGTTCGCTGAAGGGTGATGAGGAAGGGTTACCTGGTGCATATTGTTGCTGTTGAAAACCCTAATGATAATTTAGACAATCTAAAACTCAGAGCAAGGTTTGACATTCGACCCACCACACACATCCAGGGACAGTTCTGACCAGAACACCACATTCAGTGTAGACAAAGTTGAATTCATCTGGGAGACAGTTGTTCTCATACTGTGTGCAGCCTCCAACACAGTCAGATAACTTTTCTGCATGTTGATCACTTAAGTTTTGGGGAGGGACACCTCTTGTTTTAGTGGTTTCACACCATCCCGGTCCCAATGTCCACAAGACATGTAGTTGTGGCAGCAATAGAGATTGCAGGATGTGGAGCCAAGAGGGTCAAGGCCTATATCTGGGCTCAGTGCCTTGGCTGCATTGGGATCCATGACTTCAATGATGGCAGCAATGGTCTCTGCAGCTGGAAAGCAAAAAAAAAAATCAAGAACAGATCTAAAAATTGGAACTATACGGCACCTTGGCATGCTCGAACAGCATTTTCATATTGCCTGGTCCTCCACTTTGACATGATCATATACACAGTAAGTGTCTCCACAAATGCCACTCTTGTAAGGGCAACCTTAAGCTCTGTGTGGGGTGTGGAAACTAGCAGGGGAATCTGAAGTATAAATATAGGTACTAAGTACAGGAGTAGAAATGCTACGCACCTAGCGGGGGAATCCAAAGAGAAGAAAGGATGGGGATTCCCATGCTAGGCAAAATCTTATATACTAGCTGGTACTACCTAGTAGCATGTGTCCGTAAGTATCTACAATGATCCCAGGCCTGGTCACATAACATGTGCCAGCACAAGCAGAAACAGACAGAAGTTCCGGATAGACAGACAAAGTTCTAGACGGAAAGTAGGATGGGAGGACAGACAGAAGGACAGACAGGCAAAACAGGGGTTTCTCTGACAACCCTTGGGAATCTGCAACCCAATAGCGACCATGCTGCTGTATGCCCACTTCTGCTGGTCAGCACTGCAAGCCAAACTTTCCTCATGCAAAACTGCGTAGTTTGACTTCAGTAATTCCAGGAGTGCATCTTGAATGGCGCCAAAGAAAACCGACCCCACCTGCCACAATTTCGAAATCAGAGTCCAAAATTTACCCAGAATCAATTGATTGGCAGCAACAGACCTGTTTTTGTGATGCATTATTGACGAGAAGGGTAATGTCCCACTTGCATCTCCTTAAAATGTGAGGAGAATTGCAAGCCAACAATATGTGCAAATTGAGGTCCTCATGCTTGAACCACATAGTAGAGTCAGCCTTGTCAGCCCCAGGAACACCCCAATGCTTTATTGCCAGCTCAGCCGCATTGACCAATAACATGTATTTATTGTGCACCTTTGGTTCAAGTCAGTCATTTTCCAGTGCGCTGGAAATAACACATCCCTTCCGGTTTCGGACATTGACACAGCGGCCAACATGCCAGATGTGGATACAATGATCCTCAGGATCCGGAAATTTCCTGCAGGTTGGACAGTCCCTGCAGACATGACCCCCATGCTGCTCAATTGTCTTCAAAGTGTACAAACTGGTTTGGATCCAGCTTCTTTCGTCCTAAGCTCAACAACACACTGTCTTCTGCTTCTGCCTTGTGGCATGCATTGAATTGTTGCTTCTGGTCTATCCTCTTCTCTCCCAGAGCCACAGAAAGATTCCTTGCTTTGTTGCACACCACTTCGATATGGTCGCACAGCTCTTCATTCAAGTTGAGCAACAGCTAAAGTTCAGGAGGGCAGGTAATGTTTCTGGGGCATAGAATCTCTGGCCATTTTTCAGCCTTGCTTGCTACCAGCCCCCTGTAAAGCTTTGCAGTGAAATGCTTGCTTGGTGTCTACAACAGGAGTACTAGTTTAATCAAGATCCAACGAGCAGAATGCAAGTTTGCTTGATTAAGGCAAAAACACAACAGCTAACCAAATCCTAACTACTTTCCCCTTGAATGGTTTATACTGTGCCACTGAGTATGGGTCTTCCTACGTTCTTGATTATAACAACCCTCAGATCAGTGAGCATGGCCTCCTTCAAGTTTCAGGCACTATTCAGTCTCGAATGATAGTCTTCTATCCTCGGTTTTCCTTGCAGTTCTGACCAATTCTGACATATTTTTCCTACCAGTGATTACAGCTAATGTCGGAACCGAAGGTGCGACCAAGAAATTCCCAATTTGGACAACTTTTGGATTCCACAACCGATTCCCTCATTTCTCACTCATTTCGCATCGGATTACCTTGGTATGAGGCTCATTCTTTCAGAATAATTCAGGTGCAATTAGTGATAGATTCAGATTTTCGAAATATCCTTTTTTTCTGTCAGTTGGCAAGGGGTCCTGGTTTGAGCTCAACACATTCTAGCATGACGAGTTCTTACCCAATCTGGCTCAAATTTTGGGAGGGAAATCTATAGTACATTTGTAAGGGGGTGATAGAGTCAGATTTACGAAATATAATTTTTTTCTGTCAGTTGACAGGGGGGTCCTGGTTTGAGCTCAACATGTTCTAGCACAACAAGTTCTTATCCAATCTGGCTCAAATTTTGGGAGGGAGAACTACAGTACATTTCTAAAGGGGTGATAGAGTCAGAATTTTAAAATTCATCTCCAGAAACTCACTATGGCATTGGGAGTGATCTGCAGTCAACATTGTTCAAACCTATATCTCAGTCATTTCTGAACCAAATGGATCATCAAAATTGGTTATAGTGACATCTCAGACCAGCTAGTCCACAAAGACATGTACTAAAAACACCCTAATTAGAGCGTGTCAAGTCCACACACGTTACGGGCTGTCAATTTGGTTACATCATTTGCATGCACTCTAATCAGGGTGTTTTTAGTACATGTCTTTGGTTAGGAGAACCATATGGGTGGCCTAGTTGGTCCAAGACGTCGCTATAACCAATTTTGGTGATCCATTTGGTTCAGAAATGACTGAGATATATAGGTTTGAACAATGTTGACTGCAGATCACTCCCAATGCCATAGTGAGTTTCTGTAGATGAATTTTAAAATTCTGACTCTATCACCCCTTCCGAAATGTACTTTAGTTCTCCCTCCCAAAATTTGAGCCAGATTGGATAAGAACTTGTTGTGCTACACACCGAAATGGTCGCCAGATAACACCCAGCTGGACAGTTGACCTGGATATTAGCAGATCCAGCTCATGGATACCATCCAAGGTTCAGCCAGGTTCCAGCCAGACTGTGTCCTGGAACGCTCAGCTGGAAACCAGGTAATCTTGAGCTGGATGCCAGATGCTCATTTCAGCTAGACAACACCACGTTGTAAAGCTGAGGGGTATATATATTTCCAGCTGGGACTCAGCAGACGAGATTGGCTGGTATCGAGAGTTGGTCACAAATAATAAATTACCCGTTCAATGCTCTGTAATCGACGTGTACACACACTCTGAGACCCGGGCGTCTCGATGCTACGGCCTGCCGCGGCTGATTCTCCGCCTCGAAATCTCGGTTAACGTTCTCCTCGTTTGTCTCGCCTTCATCTGACTCCGAATCCGAATCCGAGTCCAAGTCCGAGTCCGAGTCCGAGTCTGAGTCCGAGCTGTCTGGGACAATTTGCCTCTGGGGAACTTGAGCTACTACCTTTCGTCTTTTTGGTTACCTCCCCGTGGTTTTACTGGTGCGCTTTCGTTTCAATCCGATTGCCGTCTTCTTCCGCTTTGGGGCAGCTCCCGAGGGTCCCAGGCTCAAGAACCTTTCTGGCAGCTGCAGCGGCAGCTGCCTTGACCTTACGAGCATCTCGACCTTCCCAAAGACGTTCGGCCTGCTGACGATGGAGGAGAACACGATCATCCCACAGCGGAGACGGTTTGATCAAGGCCGTGGGAACAACACGACGCAGGAGGTGCGGATTATGCAGGGACGTGATGTTGAGGACGAATCGACTCACAAGTGAGTCGTGTTCAATGAAGTATTCCTCAAGTCGAGTCTCCTGGCGCTCCTGAAGAATGGGCCGCTTGCCGGTTGGCTTACAGGTTCCGGATGAGCAGTCGTGCTGTACATTGAAAGCGAATCGGATTTCCTGCATCGGCAAACCTGGTCAGACATGGGCCATGCCATTCATCACCCTACTCACCTTCGGCTTCAACAGAAGAAAGACAGCCTCTTCACGGCGTCTCGGAGCCAGAACCGGCATGTTGAACAATGCATGATGCTCGGGCTGGAGCTCATATTGTTCCAGAATTACCAGCCCCTCCATTGAGTCGGTTCGGCGAAGTACGTCAACGACCTTTCCCATTACAGCGTTCTCGGGATCGATGGGGCTGCTGGAAAAAACCCAAGAGGATGTATCACACACCTCCTCTGACTGTGCGACGAAGTTTTTGCACTTATACCACTCGGAAGCAAGGTTGTAGTCTTTGCAGTTAAAGGCCAGCACAGCCTTTGTTGTTTGTAAGACGATTATCTTGCGATCCGGCCGACCATGTTGTCCCTTTATCGCCGAAATTGGTGCCAGCATTACGGAGCCTGTGCAACGATAAGGAAAGGTTAATGAGACGAATGAGACTACACACCAGCTGCGACAGTTCCGGCTCTCTTCCAACCAAACAGCCGTTGTAAAATTGGCTGGTCGAGCATCAGTTGACGTGCAGCGGGGCCGCAACGAGTCCAGACAATCTCGTTGCCCTCTCCTTTTATCGGCCATGTGCCACCAGCGACCCTGTGCTTGACACCTTCTTGAGAAGCAAGCTGGATGGCGATGTCCTGGCTCGGAGCGCGGTGATTTGAAAGAATCGAGCAGGGGCGGAAGACACCATTGAATGACTCAAAGGCTTCGGTGATTGCCCCCAGCAAGGGACCGAACATGCGAACATCTGAAGGGGCATGTGTAAGAAGGTGAGTCTTGACTTTCGTGATCATTTTGCTGGGATCGATTTCAGCGAACGAGTCCAAGAAGTTCCCGATCCCAACATGCAGGTCAGCCTGGTGAGATTCAGCTTGAGTCATTTTCGACGCCAGTGTCAGTTGAATGAACTTACGCAATACGAATCCATGTCATCGATTTCCGGGTACCACAGAAGGGCCGAGAGCTCTCCCACCGTCTTCCACGCTCGGAAGTGATTGTCGCTTACCAGACCATGAAGTTGAAAGACACCACATTGGAGCAAGATTTTGAACTGGCGTCCAATCAGCGAGTTCGTGTATTGAACAATACGCCGCGCGGATTCCCTCCACTGAGAGGCCCGATGTATCTGCGGCCTGCAGGCGAAGCTCGAACGTCTTCTTTTGATCGGCTGTCCAGGATTTGTGAGTCGCGTGCCAGACGTACTTCAATACACCAAGTAGAATTGTGTGTAGAAGCTCGATCGGTGTGTCGCGGGGAGGATCAAAGCCTGGAATTTTCGGAGGTGAGAAGCATCGCAAAATAATGCACTGCACGTACTGTCTGTGGTGAGAAATGGACTATAGATGTTGTCGTTGTGGTCCTTCACCCACTGCTTCAATGCTGCAGAGACTGTGGCCTTGCTCACCCCTCGGTCCACCTCTTTCTTGAACTGGTCCAGTATATCGTTGATCCAATACTCGGTGTACTTGTCCTTGATTCCGTTGGCGGTGTAAGTCCTCTTGAGTTCAGCTTCGTTGCCTTCACAGGCGAGCTCAACTTGTTTCTGGACCGTTTCCAGGATGAGGCTTTTGGAACGAGGCTCTGCGCACTTTGAAATTTGAATTATGAGGATGGTGTTGCAGGTCAGTTTGTTGACGATGTACTTACTGAAAATATTGCATGGTACCCTTCGTTCGAAGCTTTGTCTTCTTGGCTGCCGCCCGCTTTGCATTTGCGGCACGGAAGATTTGCCGCTGCACCCATGCAACTGCAGATTTCCGCCTGCATGGGGTTATCAGACGGATCGGTGTTGACGATTATTCGGTAGCAGGAGCATCCCGTAGAGCTGGCGGGGTCAGGCACGCGAATCGGGTCAACCTCAGATGTCCTAATGAATCAAATATGAGCTTGAGAAGGGAGAGATTTTGAGAGGATTGAGTCGAACTCACTTAATCACTTTCTGGAACTCCGTAAACTGTTCTGGAATGCTGGCATGCTGCCATGTCGATACAAAATGCACATAGAATTCGTTCTGAAGGAGGCATCGAGGGAGGGAGCGATTCGTCATGTATGCGTTCCAATGTTTGTTCCACGATTTAGAGCGATTGCCGGAAACATCATCGGAAAAGTAGTCAACGAATATGGTGTAGAACGGGTCACCCTTTGCAATGGCGCGAAGTGGGTTGGGCATACAACTGTGGTACCCGCTGGCAGTGGAAGCATCGGTCCATTTTGGGATCTGGTTTCTGAAAGTCAAATCCAGAAAGTTGAAAGTGAGCAAGGCCGTCGATACTCGGAAGATGTCTGTCTTGACATCGGCCTCGTTCTGAACGGTGACGTAATAAGTAAGACAGAAGTTGAACTCTCTGGAGATGATTGTACCTCCGCATTGAATTCCACCGAATACACGTCAACGTGCATTGCTCCGTCGACCTTGATCCAGCGTACAGGAATAACAAGGCGTCCATCAGAGAGCTGAGCAAGCTCATCAACGTAGTAATGAACACCGTGTCCCGCATCAAACATGGGAGTCAGAAGCTTCGGACTAAGCTCCACGCATAGCTTTGAGCCATGCCAAAGTTCAGACACCGAGCCGTTGGTGTTAACCTCGGGATACAGGTGCAGTTCAGAACGAATATCGGGGTTTGCGCATTCCTGGTGACCGGCATTTTAGTGCGCAATATACAATCCAGAAAACCGAACCAAGATACCATCCTGATGATCGCCCTCGGGTCATTAATGTAAAAGTTCTTGCCTTGAACAGATGTGCACGAGATCGTCGGAACACCACATTGATTCCGGAGCTTTTTTTGTGTCTTGCGGAGCGCATCCAGAGAAGGCACGTCGTTGGCACCACACTGTTTCAGGATCCAGATGAATGTCCGCATCAGGGACTCGGAGACGGGTAGACGAGGTAAGTTGTCGCAAATATCCAACAGCAGCATCTTGAATCAAATCGCGACTCAGTGAATTCCATCCCAATGGCCAGGGACTTTTCTTACCGTTTTCGAAGGATAAGGGTACCATTCCGCAGCTTTGAACAAGTCAGGCTGGGCTTCTGTGGTGTCGAATGGGTCGGAAGCATCCAAGGCTAAGATCAAGTCGTTAGACGCCAATCAAATGATTTATGTTCGGTCCGCTCACCCGCAAGCACTTCTGCCAGAAACACATCGTCTGCTGCCGCCGGGTTCGGAGGCTCGTCCAGCTCGCCATCTAGCTGCCGCCCGAGGCTTACTGCGTCCCAGATTCCCATCATATCCATCTCTCGCTCAAAACTCTTTTGTGCATCCTCTTCCGATACTTCATCACCGGCGCTGAAGTCTGCGTCGTACTTGCTGTACTCTTGCCACATACTTTTCTCCGCCTCACAGGGTGTCCCCTGCGCTGATACCGGCTGGAAACTGGGCAGATGGAGGTTGGCCAGTGTCAGCGCACTTCTCGCATTGCCTTGCTCGGCGACAACAACGCCCAGGCGCTGCTCTATGTCTGCTCGCCCGGCTTCTCGGACTTGAGATTCCTCAACCGCTTGTTTGTGCTTTGTCGAGCTGAGGTGCTCCTTGACATGCTTGAAGGCGACCCATTTGGCATTTCTGCAGACTTTGCAACGCACTTTTCGGTCGGGCCCTTCTTCGTAGCCTTGAGGTAAGACTCTCGTCAGTCAATTCTGTAATTGACCATCCAAATCTATGTCTTACAGTCAGGTATTTCGCGCGTGGGTGGCATGGTCAAGGTCAAGACTTGTGTTCCCAGAAATCTTGTGACCAAGTCAGGAAATCAAATTCAGCGGCCATTGAACGCATGCGAGCGCTTTGGTCCACAGAAATGCATTTCCAGTGGCCGCGGACGCAAGCGAGTGCACTTTGAAGCGCTCCATAAAAGGAGGTGCGCAACCATTCTTGACTGCCACCCTTCTTCTCTTCCCCCCCACCATCTGCTCTTATCATACTCTCCTCCCGTTCTGCCGATGGCATCCTCGAGCCCACCCCGCCGTTCTGACGACTCCGATGATGAGGATTACGACCGCCTCATGTCCGCTGCCACACCGGTGTCCTCTCCGGCTCGCACTCGCAAGCGTAACGCCAACCATCTCGACTCTGACGACACCCCGCTGACCTTCCTTGAACCTGGCTCTTCAGCGGGTCAACGGCAACCATCTCGAGTCGATCATCGCCTTCGCCACCCGGAAGCGTCTTCGTCCGGACCAGATCACCGCAGTCGAGATGCACGCCGGGGATCCCTTACCAGTGCAGCTCAGCAAGATCTACGTTCTTGGCCTTGCCAACGAGAACGTGCTCGCAAAATTCCAGGCTGCGAAGCCTACCTTCGAGATCAACTCGGCTTTGAAGACGAACATGACGCGGGCTGTGAACGCGACACTCTGCTCCAGCAACATCTCTCAGTATAGAGGCGAGACTGGCAAGAACGATATTCAGGTGAGTTTTGATTTTGGGTGGCATCGGTCGTATCCAATATTTGCCACCAGGCCTTGTTGCTCCGCTTCCGTTGGGGCAACTTCGTTCCCGGCACCGAACACGACCAGGCTGCGATGGACATCGTCCAGAAGTTCATCGCCGACGCTTTCACGCAGTCGCGTTCTATCATCAAGAAGGAGGTACGTGCATCATCTCTCTTGATTCTCTGCTTTACATACTTTCTATCTCTTCAGATTGTGAAATCCGTCGAAATTCCGCGTCCCAAGAAGAGCAACTCAGACAAGAAGCATGTGCCCTCTCTCCGTCCCAAAGTAGAACGCACGACAATCTATCAACTGACCAAGATCATCGTGCAGAAGCTTTCCGGCGGGAAAACTCTCTCGATTCCCATTACGGCCACCTTGTGTGCTCGCATCGCGATGATGGTACGTCTCCTTTACCCTTTCAAGAAAGATATTCAGTTGCTGATATCTTCCAGTGCAAGTGGCATGTCAAGATGATTGACGGCGCGGTGAACGCCGACTCCGACTACTGGAAACTCGTTGACGATGACTTGCGGGACATCCGAACCAAAGCCCGTCACGACACCACCGATCCGAAGATCATTGCAAAACGCGTCGCAAAGTGAGTAACATATTACTATACTCACTCACTTCTATTGACTCGTCTGTTGAGGGCATTCTCCCATATGCTCGAGAAGGATTGCACGCGCCACGGGTCCAATCCAGACGAGGAAGTCCCCGATGCCGCCACGACCACCGATGAAGCCGCTATTACATACCAAGCTGACATCGACACGGCTCTGGACACTCGCAACCAGGGCCAACATCTATCGCCGCCAGCAGGGCGCGAGGAAGAGCAGAGCCGGTCCGGAGAGCAGAGCGGGTCAGGAGCATCCACAGGAGCTCCCGAGGTTGAGAAGAGCGCTCCCTAATTTTGACAATTGTATAATGAATTTTCCGCAATGCATTCACGTATTTTCTACCTTATTTTCATGAGATACTGAGCTGGAATCCCGCAATGGCATTCATGGAATGTAGCCTGAAACATTATAAGTACCCACAGGCAATGGTCTACCTGGCAGATAGTGGTCAAGTTTGATACACACCATCTGAGCTCCCACCCGACTTCCACGCCGCGAGTAGAGCCATAGCACAGATGGCTGTCAGCACCGGATCCAGCCCTAGAACCCAGGTGAGCCTCAGCTCTGTGAAGGTTGGCCAACCAGCAGAAAATCCAGGCTGTGTTCCAGTGTGCTCATCCAGCTGGACCCAGGCCGAGCTGGATCCAGCTGGAGTCCATTGGACGGAAAGTCTGGACTCTACATAGCGGTCAGGCATGGTTCAGGTGGAGGAATCCTGTGGGACCGACCTCGGCGTCAGCTGGAATTCACATGGATTCCATTTGGGTATGTAGTTCAACTGTGTGTGTTGCGAAAACCTTTGGTCATATTCACAAACAGAACTTGTTCTGTATGTGCTATTTGGGGGGTTTCAAAGGGGGGAGGACCGAGAATGTTACAATCAGCCCATGTGACTTGCATTTATTACCATTTGGAGCTATGGACCAAATATGATACATTAAAGTTACACTGCTTCTGCTCTAACCACTGCATCAATGTCGACAGCATCAAGCTCTGAGTCGCATAAATGTCGGACGGACGACTTCATTACTGTTCCTGCACGTCCTCAAAAATGTCACAAAGTCTACGAAACTGCACAGTCTTGTGTGAATGAAATTGATATAGGTCCGTTACAGTTTCTAGATGAGGGTTGATAATTCTCGTGTATTCTCTCTTTTCTTACTTTTTATTTATTTCACAGAACCTCCTCCTCCTCCTCCTTCTTGCCTCACAAATTTTGCCTATTATTTGTCAGACGAGCAAAAGATATCTACTCTGTGTTTTATGCTAGACAATGTTCTCAATCAACCATCTCCTACTCAGCCATTGTTACCGTTGCTTCTGAACACGATTTACCCCGACATTCAAAGACAATCCTGATGTCTAAACTACGAGTTATTATCCTCCTAATTTTATATCAGCCTCATCCGTAGATCTGATAGACTTACCTGTCCCACCGAATGTTGTGACACTGTCAAACAACCTGCTGAATCTCATGTCGTCCGTGATTTTGTTGTATGGGATGTCAATGGAACCCGTCTCGCCCCCAAAGCTATTGAATCCAAACTTCCCGGAGCCCTCATTGAATGTTACTTTGGCATTGAACACCAGAGTTTTGGAGGTACCAATTCCTTTTCAGGTATGAAATTCCACCTCCAATTTCCGCTTATTCGTCACCTCATTTCCTTCTCCCAGGAATCATCAACCAAGTCATCATCCTCTGTGCAGTCCAACTTAAACCTCCAAGTCCATTCAAACCATCTGCTGCAGTGTCCAAGCCATTCAGGGCACTGATCCTGTCTGCTGAACAGATCCATGCTCAAGAACAGCGCACAGTCTGTTACTTCACCACACCAATCTCTTCACCCAGACCTTCCAATGTTTTTCAGAGTGCGTAACATCTAATCTAACATCATATATAGGCTCATCTCAAACATTTACAGCACCCCCAAAGCGCAGAGCCAGCAAGGAACCAGATGGAAATGCCCAGAAATGTAACAACACCGGTCAAGGAAAGACAAGGACGATGAAACCAGTGATGGTACATAATTAGCTACTTTGCTTGACCCTTCCAATTCATATCCGCCAATGTAATCTATAGTATCTCGACTCTCAAATCAACGGCGCTGTAACATCATTTCATAAACATTGTTAACGACCAATAACTTCATTCTTCAGGTGTTTCTGCAATATTGTAAATATTCGCACTGTCGGTATTACAAGAAGATATACACAGATAGAAGGCAAACACGGATCTCAAGGCTGCAAATAGTCTTTGCATACGGGTTGAGGCAGCAAAAAACATCCTTATCACCGAGGGGGATCTTCTTCTGCATCCAAGGACACTTCTAGAGCTCCTGGCTAGCAAAGTGAACGACACGCTAGATCTCATCGCTGTTAATCAGACGGATAATATTCGGGTTGAAGATCTTGAGCATCCTCAAACTATGCGCGTGCAAAATGAACTTCTGACAGCCCCTCATAATTTCAACTGTTACTCATCCTGTTTGTGACCCGCCGCTTGCCGGCTCTCTTGCCATCATGTGGTGCCACAAATTTCAACTACACACGTGACATGGTTCAAGTGGCGAGCAGTGTATTGACAATCAGAAGCAAACAGAATTTCTTGGGGAGCTGTCTTTGAAAAGATGTAACATAAACAAGTGTGTCTTCCAAGAAGCACCCAGAAATCAGTGCTCATATACAAACCAGACAACATTGAAACACATTAGGGTTGTTCACACCTGCCCTTTTTTGCACCCTTTTTGCACCTTCGACCTACACCGAGTCTATACTAGAAGAATGGGAGTGGGACTCGCCTATTTCCTTTTTCGGGAAGCGAGTCCCATTCTTGATCCCATCAACAATGGGACTCGCTGAAGAAATGGGACTGGGGAGACCGCCGCCAATCACATAGTGACCCGCCGTCACGCAGTCCCAAGGGGAAGAGGTTCTTGAGGCGGCACAAATGCACGTAATGATCCGATGCCGATACCCGGCAATATTCGGCACCCGCTTAGCTGCTCAGGTTGCGAGTGGAATATTTAAACTGGAAAGTATGTAGATAGTACAATTGAAGAAAATATTAATGTTGCTCCACAGAAGTTGAATTCTGCTTGTACCCCGACCCTTTTACAGCTGTTTGAAGAAGTAATGACACTCATCAAATTTTTATAAATACTAAGAGCAAATTTGACTGGTCATTTTGTCGAGCTCATTGCCGGCTCAATTCTCAACAGATTTTCTCGAATATAGGCGCGTTCGAAAGCGGCGAAGCGGGACTTCCAGAAAGTACTGACCCAGAACCAAAGGTACTATAAGATGGTAGCGTAAAAATTGCGGAAAGGCAATAGATGCTTTACAGGAATCTTTCAGCATGAGAACGAATTCAAGCTAATGAGCAGCCTATCAAGGAAGACCAAGAAGGCGCCGGCATAAACAGCCAAGTATGAGAAGGAATAGGCTAAATATGCAGGGGACTGGTGAGTCGAAATGTCTAGACAAGTCCAGAGCAGAAACATTGCACCAAGGCCAGAGAACAGCGGCAAGAGAAAGAGGGCAAGATTGCTAAATGCCCAAATGACCCAGTTGAAAGCCAAGGCGTCTAGACGCGAGGGAAAAAGGGTTCCTCGGCCCTAAATCCAGGTAAGTGGTGTGAGTGAAGGGAATTAGGGGTTTACTTGGAAGGAGTTTTCTGTGCGGTCGCTCATCGTATTTTATGAGTCCCTCACCCATCTTGAATGAGAAGGATATTGGAGACAATTGGCAGGAAATGAGCGGGTTATATAGGTTGTGTTCCAGCCACACAGCATTGAGGTACGAACTCGGAGACCCCCTAAAATAGTCTAGTTCCTATGGTTGTAGTATAGGGTCATATCCTGCAATATTATAAAATCGGCAGTGGCAGCGGGTACCTTGCAACACCCCTTACAGGCACAAGGGGAGAGATTTTGGCAATAGTTGGGAGAGAGAGAGCGACTATCTGGTGAGAGCACCGGGAACGGGCATAGCATTGGATGGGGAATGATTCTTTTCAACCTAGGCAGAAAAAAGAACAGAGCATTCTGGGGAGAGCCAAGCAAACGAGAGCGGCTTCCTAGCGTCGGTCAAAAAGTTGAGATGTGCAGAAGGTGCCCCCGCCTTGGCCGACTGTGGTGCGGAAGCGGCTGCCACTGAGTGACAGAATGTTCCTACTTGGCAGCCTTGGCCGACTGTGACGCGAAGATAATAGCGTGTCAGCAACGGCCTCTGGGTCGGCTAAACAGCGAGTAACCCGGCGAGAACCCCAACCAGGAGAAACCCGATAGACGCTAATAGCTCGTGTGTTCCCCGAGCAGTAGGACCAGTCGTACGGCGTCCTCCCTAGGAGGCCGTATGTCGTAGGTCGGGATGCGAGGCGGAACCCGGAACGAGTCGAAGAGGGTGTGATATCCACTCAGGTACAAAACCCGAGGTGTGGATACAACCCGTAGTACGGTGCGAGGGAAGCGGGACAGAGTGGAGACAATGCCTATGTCAAGCCAAGGTAGAAGCCTGAGATTAGACGAGGTAGAATCTACTGTACATGGAGATTCTACCGTGCTTATATAGGCTTCTAATAAATTAAAGCGATCGCGGTCAATCGCGATCAGTTCCTGCAACGTAGCATTAAGGAGCATTAATGCTGATGCTCCTGGACTCCTCTGTGTTGGTTTCCGTGGCGTCGGTGGACCTAGGAGACCCGACGTTCGGGTTTCCTAGTCCTAAGTGTCATCGTCTCCAGTGGTTCAAACCCCGATCGGGTTTGCAACCACTCCTGTACTCCGTGTACTCTCCTGTGTCAGCCCTTGGTGCGTTCGGGGACTAGAGTCCGTCTATACGGGTTCCTAGTCCCTAACGTCTTCTGTATTCCGTGGCGCAGACTCCCCGAGTCTGCGGCTTTTAGAATCCGAGGCCGGGTTTCAACCGTGAGAAGGTCACATGGTGGCGTCATGAGAGTCCCGTGCCGCTAAGACGCGTCTGTATCCGTACGGACGCGTCGCGGCGAAAAAGTAGAACCCGGGCGATTCATGACATAGCGGTAGGGACAGAAAGTTCTTACTTTCTGTCAAAACCGCTGACCCGTAAAGCCGTAAACGGGCGGTTACGGGACGCCGTATACGGGTGACCCGTGCCGTGGCCGTGCCGTCAGAAAAAGGTCAAAATTCTCCACGGCACGGGTCTGTAACCGTAATTGCAGCCCGTGTCTCCGTAAATACACGGCACGGGTGCAAGTCCTACTTTATACCTCCCCGGGACATTCACATATTCTATATTTCTCTCCGGCCCTAATCCGATTCCGGCCCTCTGTAGAGCTGTGCATCTGTTATCGGCATTGATGTACGTCAACCGATCACTCCGGTCCTGCCCGCCCATGCTGCCTCATAGCGGCTGATCTTGATGCGGAGGGGTCACAGATTCACCGGCAAGCAGACTTGCCGAGTACCATTTTAGCCGAGTCCGATTGTTGATGGGATCAAGAATGGGACTCGCTTACCGAAAAAGGAAGTGGGTGAGTCCCACTCCCATTCTTCTCGTCAACCCTCTTTCTATTGCGGCGGATAAAATCGACGAGGCGACAATTACAGGTGCTGAGCGGCTCCGCATCCCGCACCTGCGTACGCTGTTTTGTATCATCGTTGGTATCTTGCCGGAGGAGTTGCCCGTGGAGGCACGAACTGTAGAGATATGAATACGCGTAACG
>JARKIC010001620.1:0-107051 GCA_029378375.1 Mycena olivaceomarginata | reverse complement strand
TATAGGAATCACCATGCCTGCTGCCGTTTCAACTTCTGCGACTTCTGGAAGTACTCCAAGTCCTTGTGGTCTGTCCAGATCTTGACAGGGTGCTGCACACATTCAAGGAAGTGCCACCATTCCTCTAAGGCTCAAATGATCACAAGCATCTCCTTATTTTGGATCACATAGTTCCGTTGGACATTGTTCAAGCTCTTGGAGTAAAAGGTGACGGGGTGCCACTTTCCATTGGTGTCCTGCTGCGACAGGACAGCTCTGGTCACTTGGTCGGAGCTATCTGCTTCCAGGGGATATGGCTGAGATTTATCCGGGGGACCAGGATGGGCTCTGTGGTCACCACATCCTTGAGTGCTTGGAATGCGGCAGCCATGGCAGCAGTCTAGTCCAGGCAACACCCTTCTTGCTGAGGTGAAGAGCGGCCGAGCAACATCTGAGAACACCCGGATGAACTTCTAATAGAAGCTCATGAAGCCGAGGAACTGCATGTCCTCCTTGTTCCTGGGGGCAGGCCAAGCAGTGACTCCGGCAACCTTGACAGGGTCCATCTCGACGCGGTTGTGCGAGATGATACATGGGGTACTCAATTGTCGACTCTTGAACTCACACTGCTCTGGATGGAGGAAGTGTGGTGTTCTCGGAGCGACAGAGCACCTCTCAGACAATCTCTCGGTGATGGGTTTAGTCAGAGTGTATGATGATAATGTTATTGAGGTAGACCATGACATCTCCGTACAGGATGAGGTCCTGGAAGATTTCGTTCATCATATCTGGAAGCTGGCTGGGAGTTGGTAAGGCCGAAATACATCACCAGCAGCTCAAACAGCCCTGGTTTGTACAGACTGACCTTCCATTGTTGCCTTCCCAGATCCGGATGTTATTGAACCCCCATTGGACATCAGTTTTGTGAAGAACTGAGCTCCCTTCAAACAGTCAATAAGGTCACTGATCAAAGGGAGTGGGTACCAGTTTTCACAGTCATCGTTGATTAATGTGCTCAAAACCTATTCCCGCTACCTTTAGGTAAGGGTTTTAGAGACCCCTATTTTAACTGCTTGGTGAAGATCACATTTCATTACAAGGACAAAAAATTTCGTCATATTGAATGTGTCATGTGTCGAAAACACAGCAATAGAGAGTTGTTCAAACAGCATTTCGACTCCCACTCGGAGCCATTTATCATCTGTTTCCTGGCGTTTTTCTGATGTTTTTGGTTCAAATACAGATTGTCAGTGTCCAAATCCAATGCAATGAATTTGTCATTTTTGTTTCATAGTTCAGCCCTGCCACATGCGGCCATCAGTTGCCATGTGAGCACCACATTCATACAACAGTTATTGCGTCAGCTTCGGTTCTGTCTGCCAAAACCCGAGTCCAGACCCTCCGCGAATCATGGGTCTCATAACCCACGGGCAGCGAACACGGAATGGCGTGGGCATTGATGTGGCACCTCTCTCTGTCTCATACATTCACCATGCCCTCTGCGGCATTCTGCAATAAACCACTCTCCACCTCCGTCAATTCTCTTTCTGAAATCTTGGGGTGACTCTTAACTGGATCTTGTCAAATGGAATTCAGGCTCTTCATTCACTTACTTCTGGTCTTCTGACTCTTCCTTCTGGCAACACCGTCTGCTTTATGCAAATTGATCTTTTGGTCTACTCAGAGCTCCCGTACGACTGTGTTCTTGGTTGAGATTGATTATTCTTTTGCTGCCAGACCCTTCCACATGAATCTCTTACTCTTTTCTTCTGGTGTTGTTGACCCCTGGAAACCCACGAGTACTCGTTTCAATTCGATGATGCACGACTTCTGACATGCTTCTTACCACTTTCCCCCCCATGCTCTCAACCTCTCTGTCGTGGACATTGATACCCCAGTCAGCTGGGAGATGCAAATCTGAGAGTATGTTGTATTGAGATCTAGACTGAAATTTATTGTACAGCTCTGCACCGTCATTACATCTGTAACGAGCCTTTGACAGCCCACTGTCCCTCTACCTCTGCCTCAATGCTGTCTGATGTATCCATACCCACAATGACTTCTTTGAATATAATCCGTGATATTTTTTCAGTCATCTTGTTACACGTGCCTGTGTTTGGTGCATCCGTGTTTCTGCATCCAGACCGTTCTGTGCACCATGATCTCTCTCGAAATTTCGAATTAGGGCAGGGATGTCCAAAACTGTTCTGAACTTGCTGATAAATACTATTGACAGAAGTCTTGTGCATATCACTGGTGCCCTGAATTTCTGTATCTCGTGTTCGCAATGCTTGTGTCAAGTTACAACCTGCAATACAGAAGCATACTACAACCATCAACAAGGCTGGCCCCGAGTTTTCACTCTTCTGCGTCTATGTTTGAATTTTTCAACTCCTTCAAAGTCTTAAAAAACTTGTTCTTTCCTTTGCTGCCCTGCATAGCATCAAAGTTTCCGGAAAGAGTTACAATTGACTCCGTACGTACGTACACTGATGACACAACATTCCGGGTACCGCTAGGTAAAGGGCTTTATACTCCTGAGGACAACAATATAGTCTTGGTAGCTTTTTTTTGCGGAATAAACCCACAAACTCACAAGCTGTTTTGCGTGACGTCAATTTAAACCCTGCTTGCATTTCACAAAAACCATGCAGACAGTAGATATATTAGGAAGTTCTCTCGGAATTTCCTCGGCACCTATGCCACCACACAAGGTTCAATTTTTTTCAGGTCCATACGAAGGTTCACTGTATTGCATGGGAAATTATTTACAACAAATGCCAAGGTTCAATTGCATACTTGAACAATTTTAATAGCTCTAGTGTGATCAGGTGTATGCGGTACCCATTTGTAACTTTAATCATATGCTGACGATCACTAGGTTCTGAGTACTTGGGCTTTGGTGTCAGGCAATTGGATAAACTTATCTTGGAATGATTTGTACATTTGACACTAATGCATCACGCATTGACCAGCTCGCATTGGGCCGCCCTTGAATTCTTTATACCAGTGTGGAGAATATATCGAAAATATATCTCATACAGTAACTGTGTGCCTAATTGTTTGCACAGAAGTTCGACGTGAGCTATATTAATAAATTGGTACTAGTAGCGGGCCTCTGCCGCTTGTCGGTGTGATGGGTTCGTGCTTCGCACGAAGCTCTTCTCCTGGACTGGAAGACCAGAACGGAGTGCACTAGGCACTCTACATAGATCTGTGGCTCAGACGAGCAGAGAAGGGGCGAATCCTCACCCGTAGGTGGGACTCCAGCCCTAATTGCTGTGTTGTCGTTGTAACCCCACCGGGACTCCTGTGACCTGGAGTAGGGAGCTGAGGGGAAGCGGGTTGAGGCTCAGCGCCGAGTCGCTCGGTTCACACTGCCCGTTGACTCTTTGCGAGCACGGAGGGCGGTGAGGTTGTAAGTAAGTATGATCTCATTAGTCATCTGCCCGAGATGCTAACTAATACAAAACAAGTACGTTCTAAGTCAAGTAAATAATAGAAATATATACAATATATTACCAGCCCGTCACAGTCGGCCTTACCCACTTTATATAAGAAGCACACAAATAACCCCACTTGACTTGTGATCAGCGCAGAAACAGTCCAGAGACTGTTCGCAGCACCAACAAACAAATTAAACGGCAATATCTGCACGTTTCTGAGATCCCAACGAGTTACAGCCCTTAGTACAGGGGCCTTGTAAAGGTGGTAGGAAGAGGACTCATATCTCAGAGAGACTAAGAGCAAGCTGCGTATAATGTGTTTCTAGATACTGTGGAAACATGGTTTCCAAGCAAGGTAGATTTATAGCTTCGCAGTGTGTGTGTCCAAGCGACAGAGAACAAGTTTAAAGTAGTCCCATAGATTCAAGTGAGGCCCCTAGTTTGTAGGTTAAGTGTGTTGACAGAGCTTTCCCTAAAAGGTACTTTCTGAGCAGTGCACAGAAGTCATGTTTCCAAAGTTTTCCCTACATGGTACTTTCTGAAACGCACTCCACAAACAACAACAATAATATTTCTTTCAACAGAGTCCCAGTTCCAACAGATTCATAGAGTTCTTAACAGTTTCCAGGCAGAGCCAAGTGATATGATTCAGAAAAAAATCAGATTTCAACTAATAATGGTACTCTATAAGAGTGTGTTCACCAAGGATCCCAGATCAACCCAATGTCCAAGTGTATAGCCTACTAGTTTGGGGGATGATGCTGTGTCCACCATAGATGTCAGCAACGGCCTCTGGGGTCGGCTAAACAGCGAGTAACCCAGTGAGAACCCCAACCAGGATAAACCCGATGGACGCTAATAGCTTGTGTGTTCCCCAAGCAGTAGGACCAACCATGTGGTGTACTCCCTGGGGACTTTATTACTCGTATATTAAGCAGATTGCCTCGAATCAGAGTGCACCTGTTTGTTCTCCCGAAATTACCGCATTTCGATGTCCAGCTGACCCTCAGTAGATGATCTGAATCAGATTGTTCATGTTTTTCCACTCACTCGCCACCAGCGCTCGCTAATTTCCGTATTCAATTTGACACTCCACGGCGTCTCTGGCTCCAAAAGCCTTCGAATGTCCAACCACGGGTGTTCAGCTGACCTGTGAATCAAGGATTAGCTTTTGCTTGGGAAATCGAACTCAATTTTGAACGTCGCCGATCATTCGGCGCTTTCCGATGGAGTGCTCAAGACCCGTTCAAAAGGGATGAGCAGCTGTTCCTCCCATCAATCAATCCGTCTTTCCCCCATGATCATCCCTCAAAGATCTTTGTGTCCCAAACGTCTTCAACTGGCAGTGACTTGATCTCTGCAAGGCTCTCTTATCCTCACTGATAGTCAGCTGTCTCGCTTCAAGTGGTCAAACTTGCTCTGTTCCATAAGAGTGCTGGGTGGATTCAAACTGATCTTCAAGGCTTTCAAGAGTCGTCTCCCGTATTACCCTCAATCACTTGAGCTTCTTCAAGGCCTCAAGCCTGTCTCCTTCGTCTGGATGCCGAATGATTCCAAGACTCGGTGCCGAATTGAGCGAGGCGCTGTACGCACACTTGGTGCTCGGGATCCTCTTGGTTGCTTTTGCTTCTCAGTGCACTGTCGGCGGAAGGGTCGCCGTTACGTTTAGCTGTAGTATGTGTCCCATGAGCCGAGTTTTGTTAACGATTACTCTCAGGGTCAAATCCGAGGCCACAGGTTCTTCGATGGTACGTTCATCGTCCATAATGTATCCACTGTACCTACTCACAATCGTCGATCCAATCGTTTATAGGTGTGATTGGCTTCATGTTCCAATATGCTGGTGCTCTGCGGTACGTTCATACTCCTGAATTCTGCTTGGAATATCACATTCTGTTGCATTTTCTAGCGACACACGCGAGCCGCAGGTGCATATGTCCGATACTCACTCACGTCATCTACCGTATGTCAGTGCTTGCTTCTGGATTTTTTCATTTACTTACATGGATATCATGGATATTGTAGCCGCCTTCTTCGTAGTCGGAAAAACTACCCAAAAGCTACTTCTTTACCCAGGCTCACACCCACTTTGCCGGCTTCACTTCCACGTTCCCAAGCGTACTTCACGAGCGCTGTGTAAACCTCTAAATTCACATCTATTACACTTATTTAATTCATCTCGGCAGTGCGTTTGTCCACGGAAGCGGGGTGTCATGGCACACTCTATCCAACCGTAGAAGTACGTACGGACCTGTAGAATTTGTGCTTACTTATTGCTATCCAACAATGATTAATGCAGTGGAATTACTCGCTCGAGTGCCATGTAAACATACTTTAGTTTCCAAGGGAGACCACTGTGACCCCGTATGCCGGAGCGAAGCAAAGGCCTGTCTTGTATCATAGTTCAGGATGCGAGGCGGAACCCAGAACGAGTTGAAGAGGGTGTGATATCCACTCAGGTATAAAACCCGGGGTGTGGATGCAAACCCGCAATATGATGAATAGGAAGCAGAGCAGGGTGAAGACAATGCCTATGTCAAGCCAAGGTAGAAGCCTGAGATTAGACAAGGTAGAATCTACTGTACATAGAGATTCTACTGAGCTTATATAGGCTTCAAATAAATTAAAATTGATCGCGGTCAGTCGCAATCAGTTCCTGTACCACAGCATTAAGGAGTGTTAATACTGATACTTCTGGACTCCTCTGTGTCTATTTCCGTGGTGTCGGAGGACTTAGGAGACCCAATGTTCAGGTTTCCTAATCCTTAATGTCATCGTCTCCAGTGGTTCTAACCCCGATCAGTTTGCAACCAGTTTGCATACTTCATGTACACCTCTGCATCAGCCGTGATGTGTCCGGGGGCTAGGATCCATCTGCACAGGTTCCTAGTCCCTAATGTCTTCTGTATTCCGTGGTGCAGACTACCCTGAGTCTGCGGCTTAGAATCTGTGGTCAGCTTTCAACCGTGAGAAGGTCACGTGGTGGCATCATGAGAGTCCCATGCCACTAAGACACATCTGTATCCATACGGATTGTGTCACACGAAAAAGTAGAACCCAGGTGATTCATGACAGTAGAAACACCTCTGGATACTTTATACAACTGCCAAGACACAATTACAAAGCCCAAAACACAATCCCAATTAGTCAAATGTCTGTTTATCTGCCTCTTTAACCGTGTTTCCATTGGTTGTTCTTCCAGGCATCGCCTCCCATTGGTTCCCCAGTGTGAGCACTCCATGTTCCCTTGCCAATTACGAAGCGGGAACCCATCAGGAGCACCCCTGTATTGTTCAGAGGTGTGTGTTGATCACTGATAGATCGGCACTGCACTCGTTCGACCTGTTTCTGCTTCAACTCAACTCTCCCCTCTGTTACAAGTGCAGAACTTGATAATATGCCTTTGTAGGTCTCAGGGGATACCTGTTTCTGAGGTGTTTGCCAGAAAGGGTTTGTTATGACCGTGCGCTTTCCGGCTATTCCCCAGCATGGCTCTGTCCATTTTATTCCGGAGCTTCAGCTCCGACTTGTCCACTCATTCCGGACACAACCCGCACTCCAGCTCCTGTCCGTCTAAAACGCTGTGGGTCCGGCTTTGTTCCGTTGACGCACACCCTTTGGGGTTTTCGCAATGAAGGTCTTCTGAGTGTTCCCCAAATCAAACATATGACTTATGCAACTATGCTTCCCTCTTATTGTTCTTATTGTCTTTTACATACTTCTTTCCGCATTAGACTTATCTCCGTATTTAGTATAAATATGTATTATGTTCTACTGTATCTTTAGTTGAAAATTAATGTGCTTTGCCTCTGCATAGCTCCGTGGTCTGACTTCTGTTTCCTTCGTCGTCGAGCCAAGTTAGTTGGTGTACCCGATCCTCTACGTGGTATCACTTCCGGCCTTATCCGTCCTTCCGATATTCCGTCGTCCAGCAATTCTCCGTTCCTCTGGCTATTCTCTGACACAGATATAACAGGGTTCTTGAGAAAGAACCTTAGAAACACCTTTAGAGTTGTGATCCGGATCCTCGAAATAGCCGACCACCTGTTTCGATGTATCCGCATTCAATGGAAACCAGTAACTCTAAACACCCAACACACTTGTGACCTGATGCGACCTCTCAGTGTCTCAACACAACACAACACATTGCCTAACTCCTGTTACCTTGACCTGTTTCCGTTGTTTTAAGTGGATGTTGGAAACAAGTCAAATGAAGTTCCTTGACTTGTTAATTGGCCTGCAGGTTCCCTTACGGTTTTCAGGGTGAGACTTGCCAATGGACGTTCTAATTCCTTAGAATGTCCACCTGTTTCTCTGTGGTTCACCCAACATGCCCAACAGCTACCAGGAACCAGTACTGTTGCATAGAAACAACAGTTTCAGCAATGAGCACAATCAGAAACACACAAAATTATGTGTATCTAACTACAGCCCAATTACTTACTGGCTTATCATCATGTTGAGTGTTCTGTAGTCCTGGGTGAACTGGAGCACTCTGTCCTTCTTCTAACAAAGAAGACCGGAGATGCCATTGGTGACTTGGATGGACAGATGTGGCCAGTACTCAACCCCTTCAAGATGAAGGCATCTAGCTCCATCTGTTCGAGTGGAGAGATCGGTTTATACCTTGCAGTTAGCCGGCTTTGCATCTGGGACAAGCTCAATGGCATGGTCCCACATCTGTTTCTCCGGCAAGGAGTCAAAAGACACCCTGTCAAAAAAATGTGGGACAAGTCCGCAGCTCATGATGGAACCTTGGTTCTGGCCAGAGCAGAGTTCCAGGTGAAGGCCTCTGCAAGACGCTACGAGACAGTGCTTCTGGCATGGATCTCCTCAGCTGGAGCAAACACTGTGTAGAGGATGCAGTCGCCTTCCTCAAGCTCATCTGAGTCCAGAGTCAGCTCCAGCAGGTTGTCGCTGTCGGCTTCTGGGTCGTATCTGTCATCTCCATGCCACTCTTCTGAGTCACTAGCACAGATAGACGGAATCGGGCCCTCGCGGAGCTGACAGAGGATCACGGCTGAAATTTTCACACTCTGCCAGACGGCTCGCAACTGGTTGTAGCAGGTGTGGCAGCTGGTCGGACAGCATGTTATGCTGGTCTCCCAGTTAATCTCTGGGTTGTGTTTCTGGAGCCAGGAGTAGCCAAGGATGATGTGCTGCTTGGCTATTCACATCACAGTGACACTGGGGGCAAAGACCGATGCATGTGGAGCACGAGTGCATTACATGCATGTGCTCTGCAACTAGTCATAGGCCAAACAAAGCCTGTGTCACGGTTCTACAATTGTCCTTTACTAAACGAAGGAGGGACAAAGAATAGACAAAGGGCAGGACAGGATTCCCTGCACCTGGGAAACCTCTCCTGCCCTTTGTCTGCCCTTTGTCCCTCCTTTGTCTAGTAAAAGATGATTGTCCAACTGTCACACCTCTTTTGTTTGGTAGATCATTAACTGCAATGCACATGCACGTAACACATGCAGCTGTTGCATGCCTCAGTGTGAGCTTGGAATGTCTCTTGTAGACAACCACCATATTGACTATGCTAGAGATGCTGCCTGCTTGGTTCACAGTGCCATCTACATTGAGAACTGGGATGGGCTGTGAGAGCAGTGTGCTACGTGATTAAGGTAGAATCAGCAAATTCCTTGCTATTTCACCCAGAGTCCATT
Source organism: Mycena olivaceomarginata (assembly GCA_029378375.1). Lineage (NCBI taxonomy): Eukaryota > Fungi > Basidiomycota > Agaricomycetes > Agaricales > Mycenaceae > Mycena > Mycena olivaceomarginata. The sequence goes on along the minus strand of JARKIC010001620.1, from coordinate 97,954 downwards.
TCACAGTTTATCAGTGGATGACCTCATCGAGAACATCCATGTGCCGGATGTGATAGGGCACTCTCGGGCGAGGTGTCCGGCAGCTCTGCAATGGAAGTAGGTGCAGGGGAATGCGCACACCTGGGTACCATGCAATCCAGGATCTCTAGTGTCCACACTCCAGATCCGGCTTCTGACGACATGGACCAGCTAGCCACCGTCAAAGGCTCCCTCGTGAGCATTCGGCATACTGCTGTCTGCCCCCGCCCCTACCCGCTCTGGCTCTGGTGTTGGGTCCAGACTTCTCGGCCCTCCACCCAGCTGCAAAAACAGTCCTTCGACCGAACCCTCCAGCCATTTCAATGGCAACCAGACACAAAGACAGTTGTTCTTCCATTCTGTCCTTACCTACCTCCTGCTGGTCCTGGGGGCATTCATATTTGTGCCCAACTTGTCTGCGAAGGTCGAAGCAAATCCAGAGTACAACCGAGCGAACAGTGAATGTAGTCTCTTGTAGACAGACGCTCTATACATACCAAGCTCGTACCCTCGCTGTATAGAGTCTGTTGTTTACCGCGGGGGTCCTGATCGTGGTGCTGCCTTATTATATAATCGGAGCGCACACGGGTTCGATTCCTGGCGTCCACAAGCTTTTTGTTTCCATTCAACAACGCGTTTTTGCAGCAGGGACCGCAGAAAACCGCTCTCTGATATTGATTCTAGCATGCTTGAATTTTCTCCGGAATAATCGTTGAAGATTTCATTGGTTATGTTTCAACTTAAATTTTGTGCTGGTAGTCACATGATCGACTCAGGCAGCAGTCGATGTTCAACAGAACAGGTTCTACATCCTCTTTAAATTTTCTGAGGAGACAGAAGGTAAGACAGGGGTCATTAAATACTATCTACTCCAACACTTCATTGAATTTGAGTGCCCTGGTGTTGAGGGAAGAGAATCGGAGAAAAGCTGACATATGATTACATAATAACGGCGCACTTCAATCAGACCCCCGCGGTAAACACAAGACTACAGTGAATGGGGACTCGGAGAAAGAGAAATAGGCCATGATGACATCAAAAGATCACGAGTCTCAGATTGTTCCTTCCCACTTGGTTCTAACTTCAACAAGTACTGGCGACTAGAATTTTGCAATATTAATGCTAACGCTCCACCCAAGTAAAACAACGATAAGTAAGTATTTGGGTTCTCTCATCCAAGGATGCCTCACGGATGGCTGCCTAATACGGCAGATCCTTATCTTGTCAGCTGCAAACTGGATAACAGCTGTGCATCCCTCCTTTCAAGTTCCATCTCTTCCACCAGGACCACGACATGCCCCTTGCCAGAATATCCGACCTACCCACCGAGATTCTGGTGGATATCCTCGAGGATTCAACCATCTCCACCGAAACACTTTACTTTCTATCCTTGCTGTCTTGGTGCTTAAATGACATCGTGCTTCCCCTCTACCTTCAGCGGCACAAGATAGATTTGGACACAAAATCGGCCAGGATTATAGTGCACGCAAATCGACCTGACCCTTTGTCGGGGCTGCAGATATGCCTACGGGTCTCCTCGATGCACAGTGTCGAATGCATTTTCGCGCATCCGAACTGTACCAACATTGTCCCTGTCTTCAAGCAGCTGAAACGGGTGGAATCCTTTTTCCTCCCCGACTCACTTCTGTCAAGGAGGTGTTGCTGAAGTTTGATTCGAACGGCTGGTGCCTGACTATCAGATCGGACGAAGTGTTGCATGGATGGGCAAGTTGGGCAACCCATCTTCGGGACTTGCTCAGCTGCATTTTCGAAAGGGGCTGCACTTCTCTCACTGTCATAAATGGCACATACTTGGCTGGAGCCTACCAGATTTATGCTCCCGGATTTCTGCTGAAGTCCTTGCCTGGGCGGATTCGGGATGTGTTGCTGCCGCAGAATGCAAAGACACTTGGCTTCAGACGCAATCCAAAACAGGGCACTGCGGATGTCGTTGGGTTGACGATACCGCTGTTCTCCTCCCAACTCAACTCATTGATCATCGCCTCGACTACACTCATTGTGCCCCCAGGCTTATATTTAACACTCGCAGTCCTGCACCAATCCCCCATCGCTTCTCTTGCCATACACATGTCCCTCGTCGAGCCGCATGTCTGGAGCATCGTGCTACCCCTAATTGCATCCGCCTGCCCAAATCTCGCCAGCGTCTCCCTCACGTAACTCGACAGTCCCACTAAGTACCACGATGCTCCCATTGAAACTCTCGCCCTCGCATTCCTCGCACGCCTCCCCCAACTTGTCGATGTTGAGTTGACACATACAATTTTTCTCCCCAGGCCACCGAGCTTTGGTCGGCACAGGACCAAGGGCTCAGCCCCGTCTTTCAGGCATCTCACCAAGCTGCGCGCCCCGGCCACCGTGGTCAAACACCTTCTCTCGTGTCCGTCCAACCTTCCCGCCATTTGCGCCATCTGTGTCCTCTGGACAGCGCCGACGGTCCCACATCTCAAGAAGCTCATACTGGGGTTTTTTGTTCAAATTGACAGTCACGGGTCACGGAACCCGATGTCGACGTCGAACTTTGGTTGCGGTCACGCATCACGGTGGCCCTTGTCGAACCTGCCACTGGTCACGGCGCAGCTAAAATGGCCTGAAAGATGCAAAAAAAAACGAAAATTTTTGTAGGAAATATTGAAATTTCGGGGGGTGTCACGCGAAATTTTGGCCGGTGTCAAAATGTCGAACTTGAAAAAAGGGTCACGCGTCACCCCCCCTGTCAAATTGAATGAAAAACCCCAGTACACTTCCTATTGAACATTATTTGCAGGCCCGTCCAAGGCCGCCTCGCCCCCGAGCTATCGTTGTGGATTGAGTCCTTGTCGCTCTACGAGGATACAACCGTCCTGCGTGGACTTGGAGACGCGGAGCTCACACAACTCGCATCGCATAGAATGACTCCACCTCGAGTCCTTGATTACCCCAGGGGACTTGTGTCCGTTCCTCGAGCCCATGGTTGCGACGTTCCGAGGACTCACGCATGTCTCAGTGGAGACCTTTGCCTTCGAACCCTCTATATTGCAGCTGGTGGGGGAGCTGCGGGCGACAGATGCTTTGAAGAGTATCGAGGTTAATGGAAAGAGCTATGACACTAAACACTATTCACCCAACGCTGTGGCGCATTCCGTAAGGCAACGTAAGGCGGTGATGCCCGTGATGTGGCAGCTGTCAGGGCGCGTCTGGAGTGCTCGGCGCAGTCTTTGCGAATGTCGAGCCAACCTCCGTAGGTATAGTAGTAGGTAGTCATGTTTATAATGCCTGAAGTAGTGTGGCTTCATGAAAAAATTAACTGACCAAGAAGAATGCAAAATTTTACTGACCCACCGCGTCATGTCACCCCAGGTGACCGTGACTAGGTGTGCCTTTTTCTCATCATCAGCCAGCAGACGTCAGCCCGCGGACATGGATGACGGCCGCAAATGCAGCAAGTATCGTAAACGGAAGAACGTATCCTCCCAGACATGGAAGGCAAGGCTCACTGGGACAGGGCTGGAGCTCACGGCAAAGTGTTGTTTCCCTCGAGCCTTTCTCATCACTTACCTACACGTCTATCCCGGCTGACATCGGAATTCTAATGTTTTCCAATGAATTCCGAAGATCCGTATAATCATTGGATTCCGAAAGGAAAACTTGGCAAATCCACTGGTTTCCATCAAATCCTCTGAACTTCGAGTGGAAATTGATGCATCAATGCCGGCCATATCAGCTGATGCCATCTGAGTCCATCGGAATCCAATGAATATACGCCCCATAGAATTCCGATGTCAGCCGGGATAGCAGTGTAGGACACTCAAGAATTTATCAAGAAGCGCATCACTGAACTTCAGCAAGGCATCAATATTTTGCAAGAGCAACTTACGAGTCCGGCCGAGGCTAAAATTTGGCTGAAATCCATGAGAACCCAAAATATCGGTCAAGACATAAAAAATATGGTGACCGACGTTCGTCATTTCACACAGACCGGACACAGTCACCCAACGGGGCGATAATAAGTCGGTGAGGGTACACCCAAAATACGATGGGGTTATCATAAAAAGTGATATTATGTACTGTAATTACTTCCTACGTACTTCAAAATTTGTTTTTGGCCGACCGAGCACTTGTAAAGGTGAAGATCGTTCTTTGGGGCTCTTGTAGCGCTTCGCGAGCTCAGATCACTCGGAAACTGCCACATCACGGGCATCACCGCCTTACGTTGCCTTACGGAATGCACCACGGCGTTGGGTGAATAGCGTTTAGTAGATGACCTTCCCTCTTATTAGTCCTTGACTACAATTTGTATACCGAAATAAATTTCGGCGTACCGAGCCTCATAAGTATTATTCTCTTGGGACAAGCCCAACCTGGGCTATTCTGTGAAAGAGTTTGGCGACCATCCAACCACAATGATCTGCTCTAGAAAAACGAGAGTGGTATTTTCGACGTTCGCGTTCACTGCGAAATCAGGAGTCTCTCCAACTTCGCGGCATACCGTCAATAAATTCAAAGTCCAAGATTCCAAAAACGCGCATTGTATGGCGCATGTACAAAAAGACTAGCCAACTACTAACTACAATATACAGTACGCTACGAAGACGACTCATAAACAAATGGGTGTGGGTACGCTACTGGAGTGCGAGGGTGCGGAGAGTGTATGTACGCAAGTGATGGATGGAAAATCGAATGAGGAGAAGAAGGATGTATGTATATTGGGATGGTGGTATGTCGTCGTAGGCAGGTATGGATGTACACGCACGGGGATGCGGAGGTATCACGGCCGAAAGATGTATGATATGTACGTGGCGGACGGACAAATGTATCGCAATTGACAATTGAAGTCGAAGACGAAAGACGGTGTGTCGTCGCAGTGGATGAGATGGAAGAAGTACGATAGCGGTGCAAGATGCTTGGTTTGGATTCCATGTGTGGTGATTGGGTGCAAAAGGAGACGAAGGCGGACAGCGAGGGGTTTACAGTTTTAGGTAAGGTACTTGGAGTGCTTCGGGGCACAGACAGGGCACAGATGTACGATGGGGGAAAGGCAACGAAGGACGAGCGGCGGCGGCGGCGGGCGGGGAGTGCACTTGACCTTCGGGAAGCAGAATCAGCAACGCAAACACACCCAGGACCAGAGTACACTCACCACACACCTCGCCTCACGCATGCACGCACGCACACGGTCGAGGCGGACAGGCTCAAGCTCAAACTCAAATCGCCACGGTCCCCGCACTTGTCCCGCTCATCGACGTAACACCCTTCAGCACCTCCACCAGCGCGCCGAGCGCCTTCCGCCCGCCGCTCTTCCCCGCAGACGACGTCGACGTCGAGCGCAGGCCGCTTGAAGGACGAGTCGCGGCGCAGCAGTTGGCCGGGCGCGGGAGCGGTAGCGGAAGCCGTCGACGCGGACTTGGCGCGGTTACCCTTTACAGGCACCGCAGAAGGAGTCGATGCGGCTCGCGTTGGGCGTCCCGTCGTCGGCGTCGGCGTTTCTGTCGATGCCGATGTCGGTGTCGCGGGGGTGGCTGTGGGTCCAGGCGTGGTCGACGACGCCGCCTCCTCAGATGCAGACGCAGACGCCAACGACAACCCCCGCCGGCGCACTCGCCACCCGCAGATGGCTGCTCTTCCCCTGCGTACTCCCGCTGCCGCTGGTGCTGGAGCTCTCGTTGCTGGCATTCGCCTCCCGCGGATACCCCCGCGACGCAATCGCCGGCGAATACAGCCCCGCCGCCAACACGCTTGTCGCAAGATGCGGCAGCACCGGCAAGCGGCTTCTCCCCTGTCCTCACCCCCGCCCCCGCCCCCGCCACGGCACTCTCGCCGCTCCCCCCCTCCATCGAGCCCTCGCGCGACCCCACGTTGGAATGGGAGTTGGAATTGGAGTTGGAATTGTTGGAATGCGTCGACGAGCTATCGCTGCACTCGCGCTCGTCCCCGGGCGGGAGGAGCAGCCCGCGGCTGCACTTCGCCGAGCGCTCGAGCGCCTCCCGCTCCCGCCGCCCCATCGACCCCAGCGCGAGACACACGCCTCCGACCGGCTGCGCTCGCGCTCCTTCGGGCTCGGCGGGGGCGTGCTGTCCTTCCCTGGTCTCTCCCGCAGCCGCACCCACACCCGCATCCCTCGCTTTCTCCTTCCCATTCCCACCAAGGACAGCGCCCGCCTCCCTCTCCCTCGCCGCCCCCGTCAACGCCGCAGGCAACAGCGCCCCCGCCTTCGGGCTCCCCCGACTCAGCGGCTTCGCACTGCTCAGAGTCACATTCACGTCGCTGGCGCTCGCCGCCGGGGTCCCTCGCGGACTCTCCCGCGGCGTCCCCCCCCGCGCGAGCCCGACGCGGACGGGAGCGGGAACAGCTCCGCGTCGTCGTCGTCCGCATACCCCCGCACCGGCGCGTTGAAGCTACGCCTCTTCGGGGCCGCGCTCCCACCTGTTGAGGAGAAGGACGTGGAGCCCGCCGGCGCCGAGGACGGTTGCGCGGAGGAAGAGGACGACGCGAAGGGGAACCCGCTCGCAGCGCTGACGTGCTCGTACAATATCTGCGGGGACGGCGGCTTCCCGTGCATCGTCTGCGCCTGCTCCCCGTCAAACTCGTCCTCCTCCGCGAGATTCACCGCCGCCGCACCCGCCATCGCGATCCCGATCGCACTGTGCCCGTGCCCCAGCGCCCCCGAAATCCTCGCTCCTCCTCCGCCGCTCCTTATCCACCTCGTCCACCGCAATGCCGAGCGGGAGTAGCGGGCTCGCGCGCCCCACTCCCACTTCCGGCTCCCGTGTGTGGCGTCGCCCGGCGTCAGGCGCTCGCCGTACGCGCCACCCTCACCCCCATCCGCGAGCCGTGCCAGCGCAGGCCCCAGTAGACTCGGGCTCACCCGCCCATGCGCATGCGCATACTCCCCCGGCGACACAGGCGGCGTCCCCCCCGGACTCGGCGTCGCGCTCCTACTCCGCCGCAGCTCCAACTCCGCCACGAGGCGCGTCACCTCCGCCAGCCCCGTGCCCGAGAGGAGCTGCTGATGCTGATTCGCCCCGTCCGCCGCAGGGATATCCAAAAACCCGCCCCGCCGCGCCGCCTCGAACAGCGTGTCGCCGCCTACCCCGCCCCCGAGCAGCGCCGCGCGCCGCCGCACGCGCAACGCGCCCCGCGAAAACGCCTCCTCGCGCACCTCCATCTTCGCGCCCGCCGCGCACTCCGCGCAGCACGCGCGCAGCGGGACCGTCCGCTCTCGCGCCGCGGCGTTCGCGGGCGCGGCGGAGAGCGGCGCGGAGACGGTCGCGGAGGTGCTCTGGATGGGGGTGGTGTAGACTGTGAGGAGCGCGGCGAGGGGCGGGGGTGGTGGCGGGCGTGGGCAGGCGGAGGGGCGTGCGCGGGCTGGGTGGGGGCGCAGAGGGGTGGGCGGACGGGGGTGCGGACAGGGACGCAGAGGAGGTGTCGATTCGTGGGAGAGATGGAGTCGAGGATGGGGCGTCGCTGGTGCTCGTGGAGGTGGGGGTATCGCCGGATGTACTTGTTGAAGCAGTCGCGCCGAGCGCACTAAAAGACCGCGCCGGTTCAGGATCAACCGGCGAGCTGGGGGACGGGGGCGACGCAGAGGCGATGGAGGGGGAGCGCAGGCACGACGGAAGGACGGGCGCGACGGGCGGCGGAGAGCGCGACTGGGAGCGGGTGGAGGATTTTTTGGATTTGAAGCTAGGAAACAAAACGTTAGCCTTGATGAAATTGGAGTGGAGGGAATACACGGGGGATAGAAAGAACAGGAGACAAGAATGCAGAGCAATTCGGACGCCGATACGGAAATGGAATAAAGCGCCGAATAGCACACGCATCTCAATGAAGAAAAAAGAAGCCCCGCGGGCTGATTTGCGTCCAATAGAGGAATACCACAAGACACGCTTGGATACGTAAACGCGGTCCGGAAAGCGAGGGCATCTCGAATCCACACGCGCTCGGCGCGGTCAGAAATGGTAGCACCATTGACCAAGCAGGGCGCAAATGGTGGCACCGTTGCCCAAGCGGGGGCGCGTGAAGCATCCACATCTACATCCACACCACAGCGCCGCCTCCTCAGGGACAGACAACCCATGTCCAGTGGCGCGCAAGAAGGAAAGGGCGGCCAGCAAAGGGATGAAACCCCAAGACTAGACTAGGCCAGACGCGCGAATCGTACTCATCCAGTTCCGTCCTGCCGGCAGCAGGGCAGGGCTGGGCAGGGGAGCACGAAAACAGGAAACTGCACCACCGAAAAAAAAGGCCCTAAAAAAATGGAGCACTGGCAATGGCACACCGACCCCTCTCCTCTCCACCAAAAATAAATCGAAAACCGGAGCCGAAACAATATCACCCCCCCGCCCCCTGGATGTGGCCTAATCTGTCCGTCCGGATATCCGTCACCCGCCACCGCGCTGCCCTGCCCAGCGCCCTAGGCGTCACATCAAGCACCCCAGGCCGCCGAAGATACGAGCCTGAGGTCGCGGGGCCGAGACCGCTCGGGCTCGGAGATGCAGAGGTGCAGAGATGCAAGAGGGCGTGCCGTCACAGAACGGAAACAAAAAACAAAAAGCCGAGGATCCAGAAAGGCCCGATAAACCACCACATGCGCAGCACCCCTAGCCGTCGCCTCCTCGCCTCCTCGCCGCGGCTTCGGCGCACCAATACAATCACGTCTTCCGAGCGGCGCCCGCGCTCCCAGCGCGCGCCAGGAAAACAAACACCGACGCCCACCGGATCCCAGCACAAACCCGCCGGCCTCGTGCCTTAGGTTTAAGCTTCCCCCGCAAAGCGGTGCCAGCAAACGCACACGGCGTGATGGGAGAGGACGGGAGGGAAAGGATATCCCCATGCAGTCGCGGAAGAAACGCAAATCCGGATTGCTGGCACGGTCTCTATGGTGCCATCCCACCAGCGCCGTATCAGCCCACCGGGCTCGGACGGCGTTGTAGGAGGATTGGGGGAGAAGTAAAGCATTTGGGGAGAAGAAAAGCCAGAGAAGGAAACGAAATAGAGCGAAATGAAAACAAAAAGGAAGCCAGCAATGAATGGCCCACCTCGGCAACGCAACCTTGAGCACCACGTCCTCCTCCTTGCTGCTCTTCTTCCACAGCGGCAGCGAATAGCTCTTGGTCACCATCCGCGGGCGCTTGCTCCCCGCGCCGCCCCCGAGGTCGGGGATGAGGACGCACTCGGCGTCGAAGCGCACGCGGGCGGGTTTCGCTGTAGTCGGCGTGGTGGGTGTCGGCGTCGTAGGTGTCGCAGAGAGCTGGAGGTAGCCCCAGAAGACATAGACGCAGACGCAGAGATGGAGCCAGGTTTCGCCGTCGTCGGGGTGTAGCTCCGCATTGTCGTGGTCATGGTCGTCGTCGTCGTCGTCGTTGCGGACATGTGAGCTCGCTGTGGGGACGACGACGGGGGGTATGTAACGGGCGGAGAGGAAAGAAGAAGAGACAGAGGAATGGTGCGATTTACGTACGCTGATGGGATATCCCCGATATGGGTATACGACCGCACTTGTCCGGAACGGTCATGCACTATTTCTCCTCCTCTCTGTTCAGCGACTGAGCTAGTCTTTCTTGGAAGTAGAATGCCCAATGCTGCACCGAATTTCTGCGCAGACCCCGCACAAACCCCGTCGATATCGCGCGTATGCATCGTGTTGGCGGAAGCACTTTTGCCTTGACCACATGTTACGTTGCAGCTGAGCGAGTCCCGTCCACCGATCCTCCGGCGCCATCGCTACAAACATCCATTCGTCGCGCTGTTTCAGCCTTCCTAGTCAAGTCCAGGTGCATCATGATTCAGCTTGGCATTCAGGCCCGCCCATCCATCCACTGATCCACTGATCCATCCATTCTGCCTGCCAGCTGGTTCCGGTTCCGGATACATATGGTACGTTTTAAGGTGGGTGTACGAACTACCTTCCGTTAACTTTCGTTAATATATATGTAGTTACGCACTAGTACTTACATACATCTCCACAGGCCGCAACCCAAGTAGGGTACTTAAATCGCCTCCGCGGCCTCAATAAATCAGTGGCGGCACCGCAAAGCTGAACCGAACACACCCCAAAATTATGTCGCCTGTCCTCGAGTTGAGTATTTCAATTTCAAGGCTCGAAGCGGAGTGGTCCGCACATGCTGACTGTGAACCTATCACGCAGACCCCGCCCGTTCGACTCGGGCCTCGAGCCGTATGCCTGCCGTCAACCTGATATTTTTGTCCCTCGACCGGCCCAATCCAACCAGCTTATTCAAGGTCAAAGCGGAGGTGGAAGGCTCGGTAGCCCGCGGTGGGCATCTGCATTCCATACATTGTCCAAGTCGACCTTGAATTTCTGCAGAGACAGCTCGTTCGACTCGGGGCCCCGAAGCCATCCGCTGCTCCGCCGCTTTTTTGCTCCCTCCTTCTTCTTCATTTTGTCAAACTCAGATTGGAGCTGCTTTACGCGGGGCCAAATAAAAGGGTATAAGGCGCGGTAGCCCGCGGTGGGCATTTGCATTTCATATATTTCTTAGAAGTCGTCCCTTGATTTCTGCAGAGCCAGCTCGTTCGACTCGAGCCCGAGCCATTCCTTGCGTGTTCTTTTTTTTCAGTTAAATTTTGTCCTCGACACTGCAGCTTATTCGCGGTCAAATAGAATAGAAGGGCGGAAGGCTCGGTAGCCCGCGGTGGACTTCTGCATCATGTCACATGTGTGCCCATGTCTTGTGTGCACTCAAAGCAGGCAGATTCAGCTTCGTTCGACTCGAGCCCGAGCCATGGCCGGTGCAGCTTCATTTCGTTCATTTTGTGTTCGAGTAACCACTGGCAACTTATGAAAGGGCAGATATAGAGGTACAAGGCTCGGTAGCCCGCGGTGGGCATCTGCATTCCATCCCGTTTCTACTACGGCCAATGTCTCTGCAGAGACAGCTCGTTCAACTCGAGCCCGAGCCATGCAATTCCTCTGCAATGTTCTTTTTCTTTATTTAAATTTTGTCCTCGACACTGCAGCTTATGCGAGGTCAAATAGAATTTAAAGGGTGTAAGGCTCGGTAGCCCGTGGTGGGCATCCGCATTTATAGTCGTTCCCCTTCGACCTTTCTGCAGACCGCTGCTCGTTCGACTCGAGTCCGAGCCATTGTGCTCTTTACTTGTTCTTTTGTTCTTTTTGTCCTTTAGATTGAAACTTATTCGAGGCCAAATAGAAAGGTGAAAGGCTTGGTAGCCCGCGGTGGGCATCTGCATTTCGTATTGGTGAAAGTCTTCGTCCCTTGATTTCTGCAGAAACAGCTTGTTCCACTCGAGCCCGAGCCTTTCGATGTATGAAAAAATATTTTGTTTATCTTGTCTAGATGTCCTTGAGGTGCAGCTTATTGAGGCCAAATGTAGAGCAGGAAATCTCGGTAGCCCGCGGAGGGCATCTCTGTTCTATTTGACGATTATCGGATAGCATGAATGAAGCAGACTTCAGTGTTCACTCGTTCCACTCGAACCCGAGTTATTATTCTTTTGCATTGCATTTTCGTTCGTGTTTTCTTGTAGTAACCACCTTATGGACGGGAAAATATAGAGGAAAAAGGCTCGGTAGCCCGTGGTTGGGCATCTGCATTTCATGCCCGAATTGACATTACCAACTCTGCAGAGACAGCTCGTTCGATTCGAGCCCGAGCATTTCGATGTATGCAAAAATGTTTTGTTTATTTTGTCTGGTCCTTGAGGTGCAGCTTATTGAGGCCAAATGTAGAGCAGGAAAGCTCGTAGCCCGTGGAGGGCATCTGTGTTCTATTCGACGATTGTCTGATAGCATGAATGAAGCAGACTTCAGTGTTCACTCGTTCAACTCGAGCCCGAGTTATCATTCCTTCCCATTGCATTTTTCGTTCGTGTTTTCTTGTAGTAACCACCTTATGGACGGGAAAATATAGAGGAGAAAGGCTCGGTAGCCCGTGGTGGGCATCTGCATTTCATGTCGGATTGACATTACCAACTCTACAGAGACAGCTCGTTCGATTCGAGCCCGAGCCTTTCTCTTGTCACACGTAGTGATTTTTTTCTGTTCACTTTGTCTTTGACCCTGCCGTTTATTCTACAACCGATATGGTGGTGTAAGGCTCGGTAGGCTTCTGGATTCTATGCGCATTTTCTACCGAATCAAAGCAGACACAGCTCTGAGCCTGAGCCAAACGATTGGAGGTTGGTGAGATTTTTTCCCTCTTCTTGTTCTTCATGTTTTGTCCATGACGCTGCAGCTTATCCCAGGCCAACGACAGAGGAATAAGGCTCGGTCGTCCGCGGTGGGCATCTGCATTCCATATTCGAGTTGTGCCTCTGGACATCTCTGCTGTTCGTTCGACTCGAGCCCGAGCCGTGCATTTTCCTTCATGTTATCTTTGTACCTACATTATCGACATCAATCGCAACCAACTTATCCGAGACCAAAGAGAGAGGTGAAAGGCTCGGTAGCCTGCGGTGGGCATCTTGTGCTATTCAACCTTTATTTCGATGAATGAGGCAGATTCAGCTCGTTCGACTCGAGCCCGAGCCATTCCATGGTGGCTGTAACTTGCAACTTTTTCTTTTCTTTTCTTTGCTTATCTCGCCTTGTATTGGAATAATCAGCTTATCACAGGGCAGATATAGAGGAACAAGGCTCTGTAGCCCGCGGTGGGCATCTGTGTTCTGTCTGAGAGTGGTTTAATACAATTAGTGAAGCAGACGTAGCTCGTTCCACTCGAGCCCGAGCCATTCGTTTCCCGTATCCTTTCTTTTGTCCATTTTTTTCCTTGGTGTTGCAGTTTATTAAAAGACTGATGTACGGGTGAAAGGCTCGGTGGCCTGCGTGGGCATCTGTATTCCACGTCATCTCGAGATCCATTGCAGCATCTCTGCAGACATTGCTCGTTCAACTCGAGCCCAAGCCATAGAACCAAGGCCTTCATATATTTTTTTTCTTCTTCATTTCTCTCATCCTACTCGCTAGAACAATCTAAATCATACGAGAGCAAAAATCAATTTAGGAAGGCTCGGTCACCCATGGCTGTAGGTTCAAATTCGGTTCAAAGGTAACAGGTTCGGTTGAAGCGGAAACACAGCTGATCCCAAGCCATTCAGGTCTGGATTCTTTTTTCTTCCTTTTTCAAAACTAACACATTCTTTAGACCAGCATCTGTTGTGCCATTTCTTGTGGAAAAAGGTTTGAACGGCATGTACACAAAATGTCCATGAGCCCGAATTGTGGCTTGTCCCGCTATCACCGAGGGCCTCCAAATCTGGCGCGCCCGGATAGGCACGTGGAAGCTCCCTTTTGCCTTGGCATGCTTGGCGACTTGCCACCAACAGCCACCAACCCTTATTTCAGGTTCTACTCCTTGGTCCCTGTGCTATATTTGGAATCCACGCACGCCTCACCAAAATTACCAACATGCCAACTAATATAGCTCAGAGCTGATCACAGGACGAGAGGCATCTTGAATGTATTGCTCATGACGGCAGGCGATCTGGTGCCGTCCACACCACGGACACTCCTGCTCCCGACGGACCGTTGCGGAAAACTAGCCCCTTCGTCACTTTTGTCGTCAGAAAACGCAATCCCCTGTTTTTTCGCAATGGCTTTTGCTCCGCTCCACATGGTAATCCCATCCTAGAAATTGGAATTGTATACAATGGCGTCTCAACTTCATCGGATGCTCACAGTGCCTCGGGCATTTCCTCTAGACCGTCCTGTTCATCACGATTTTGCCACGTGGTTAAGACGTTTCCGCACCAGAGTCTGCAAAGACGCGTCAGCCAAGACCCGCGTGCTGATGGCTCTCCATTGTCGGCAGGCACTCACTCGCACATCGGAGGTAGCCACACGACTCTGTACGCCCTCCAGAGTGTTGTAATTCTCGCCTCTCTATGGTCATCATCCCTGGTTTGGATCCGATGAATATCCTCTTAGCTCTTGCCGCGGCCCGCTCGGGATCTTTATTTTGGTTTCAAGCGCTATATAAATACCACTGCACTCGACGCTCTGGTTGCCTCAGAGAACTCTCTGTAGACGCAAGTCTCCCCGGTCAATTTTCACCATGTTCGCTCGTATTTCTATCTTCGCCCTCGTTGCTCTAGTCGGCCTCCGCGACAATCGACAAGCGTGCTGCGCCCGGTAAGTGCAGTCGAAATTTCAGGATCGGGGTTTGACAAGTATTTTGTAGTCAACCAACTGGTGGGCTATGCAACCTTGAATGGGGGTACAACAGGAGGTGCCGGGGGAGCTACCACGACGTTTGACTGATTTCCCTCCGCATTTTCTGGGATGAGCTGATTTGAAAACTCAAAGGGTGACCACCCTTGCTGCGCTTCGTGCGGCTGTTACTGGCGCGACCGCGAAGATCGTTCAGATCAGCGGCATCATCACAGGAGGTACGTTCTGAGAAATCTGGTCCCGAAGTCGGACTGAATAGCGTTCCCTAGATGGCGAAACTGTCGATGTTGGAAACCAGTATGCATCCTTTCTAATTGCATTGCCATAGGCCACTTCTGATTAACCCTGGGTAGCACGACCGTCGTCGGCATTGGATCCAACTCCGGCCTCACTGGCGGTGGGTTCCGTGTCAAGGCAAGTCGTGATGGAATTTCTTCGCTTGTGCTTCTCGATGACCGACCGCTGATACTCGAATAGAAAGGAACGAACGTGATCTTCCGCAACCTTGCAGCTGTCCTTCTCTCCTGCTCCGACCGACCTCATCGAGCTTCAAACTTCTACCAACATCTGGGTTGACGTACGTCCACGTTGAATTGTTGAATAAGATCCTAATATAATCCTGCGTCGCAGCACAATACAGTACGGTTCTTTCTTTGCATTCACCGCAAAGTGCACATTTTGATGATTTTTCGTAGTTCACCTCTGATCTCACCCACGACAAGGACTTTTATCGATGGTCAACTCGACATGAACCACGGCACAGAGTGCGCACGCCCGGCTTAACCTTGTCCCCGCGATTCCTGACCGGCCTTCTAGCTTCGTAACGGTGTCCTGGAACGTATTCCAGCAACACTTCAAGTGCTCACTTGTCGGTGGTTCTGACAACACTGGCGACGAAGACAGCGGTCATCTCCGGTTTTTTATTTGGATTCTCTCCGCAAAGATTAGCCCCTCATGGTTGCATAGTGTCACCTACCACCACAACCACTTCCTGGAGATCAACTTCGCGCACTCCGTCCTTGCGCTTCGGTACTGCGTAGCAATTCTCTGGCTGGGATGGCTTTTGGGCTGACACGATGTGACCACAGCCATATTTACTCGAACTTCTTCGATACCGTTCTGGGACAGCGCCGTGGACTCCCGCGACGGCGCCCAGACTTTGATCGAGGACAACCAGTCACAAACGTATGTTTCCTCATCTCCCGCCCAGGCCTTTCTTACCCCGATCCAGGTTGACAACCCCATCGAGACTACGCTCAACGGTGGCTTGTACGTCTTTTCGGCTCTTCCAGGATGCTTCATTCTGACACAGTGGCCTTGTGTAGCGCGTCCAGCGCAGCAACGTCTTCACCCAACACACACTCGGCGCTGTAAGTTAACCGTTAGAACTGCATCTTGCCTGTTTGGTTTGACAGTGGATTATTATAGATTGGACGCGGGTACCTTGACGAGCGTGCCATATGCCTACACAAATTGACGCTGCGACCACCTCTCGCGTCATTGTTCGGCTAGGCCGGTGCAGGGAAAGTTACGGGCCTTTAAAAGATTCGCCGACGGGTATGAGGAAATGTAAAACCGAGAGGCGGGCTATGGGGGATAGTTAGTTTCGCACAGGAACAATGTATTCATTCAAACCGGTTATGTGACAGAATTGCGCTGGAAATTGGAATAGGCACTAAGTGAGAGGCAAGATCGACCTAGCTTCCGAGCAACCGTGGCCTATGTTATTACCCAGAGGCGCGATTTTACCCATGGGACTAAACGGGGGAGACCCACCTCTCTGGGTTCGGTAGAAGGGCTCGGTCGTCGTGAGAGGTGTGAGAGGTGTGTGGGTGTCTACGCGAGTGCTGCTCCACGACGAATCTCAAACTACACGTCCATGCTCCCCTCTGACTTCAAATCAAATAAATTTGAACTGATACTTCTAAAGCACTCGACCAACGTGTTCGCAAATCGGAGGTAAGGTTCAATGTGCTGCTCCCGCCATAGAGTACAGGGCCGCCCGGTCTCCGGACTCTTCACCAATGCACGTAGTTTTCCATCCTTTATTTTCAGCAGTTCTTTCGGACTGTCGAATTCAACCTGAGGTTGAAATAGGTTAATTACAGCCAGATATGAGCTGTCTGACTCACAATTCGTCCTGCTTCGAGAACCAACTACAAGGGTGATCTTAGCAAAATATTAACCACTCATTTTGAGTCGCTTTACTATCTTGTCCGCATTCATGACTGTCTGCCAACCTGTGAGCCACAATGATCAAAGAAACATCTCCGCGCAATTCGTGACGAAGAGAATCTGGATGATGGAGTCCGTTGTGTAATCTAAAGAGAGTATTAATGTCGGGCGAGCAAGTCGGTACCAGTAGGTCACCGATGGCAGAGGTTGCTGTTCAACAGATCAGGACTGAGACAGGTGTAGGCTGCAATATGAGAACCGACCTTCATCCAGTATCAAGATCTTGCTCTTTCGTACAATGGCCTTAACATATATGTTTAGAACACTCCTTTCGAGCATAAACCTGGTTTCACCTCTTGCTAGCGCAAATATTTGTCGCTGTCCGATTGAGAGAGATTGGATCCGCCCGCAGAAACTGCGCTTTGTCAAAGTTATCCGGCCTTCATCCGTCTCATTTTGAAGAGCGAAGAGGCCAGCGGCACGTAGAGCATATTGAGTCAATATCATCATACTGCCCGAACGGATCGAGGTTCGCACGCAACGAACCACTGAGCAGCTCAGGCTGAAGCAGGATAATCAGTCAGGACCAAGATCTCGAAGAAACCGATACTAACGACTTGTGGAATGATTGTAATTCTCTGAGCGCAATGCATCCAGATTCACGGTCGAGGTCTCCAGTCCGTCCGTACGTCATCGAACCTTCGGTAGGGATGCAGCGCAGGAGGGAAAGTGTCAGGGAGCTCTGTCAACCTTGGATTAGCTGCTGCATGCATCATCAAGAAACGGTATACCTTCCCAGAGCCGGTACGACCGACTAAAGGATGTTAAGTGGATTGAATAAACGAGCAAGAAACGCCCTACCAATGCCAACCTCGCTCGCCAGCCTTGACATTGAAACGAAATATCGTGTAACACTTTTGGGCCGTTTTCAGAATACCTAGCTGACAGATGCTCCACTCGAAGATCTCCGCTCGCGGGCCAGTACGCTGGGGGCTTCCCTGCTTCCGTGGCAGCTTTCTCGTGTTCGATCTCAATAATCCCTGAATCCGCTCCAGACTAAGAAAAGGTTAGCGCTGCGGTGATCAACGTCATAGCATTTCAACCTGTTGGCTGAATGTGGGCTCGTGTAAGTCAAGCGCAAGGTTGTCAATTATAACCCACCTTCCACTTCAAAAACGGTTCGCCGTTCTGACCTGTAGATCTCCCACGTGAACAAAAGAGGGAGTGGGTGGGACGAAGTCGACTGACTGCCCACAGAAGGATCTCTACCGGAGAATAATCGATCAATGTCGCAAACCTGGAACAAAGGAAAGGAGAACGAGACTCAACGAGTAAACGTGACGGCCATGTTGATGAGGAACCCTGTATCTCCTGCGCTACTGTGCTTGACATAGACAAGGTAAGCAGCCAGGGCCGCTGAAAAAGTTGCGCCTAAGATGTCAACCGTACGGAGACCCAGCTGTTCAATAATGAGTTAGTATGCGAAATCGGGAGCCAAGAGGACGCCATTGACCGATTCAAGTTGTAGTAGTTGCGGGCAGCTCTCGTATATCTGTCGATTCTGCTCAGCGACTCTGCACTGACGCTGCCTGGGCTCCGTAGGCGCGGATCGAAACTAAACTCTTATGAATGAGCTGGCGGGACGCCAAAAATGACTAGTACGCGCCAACCCCCGTAATTGCTGCACCGAAACTGAAAAGATCGTGAAGGGACGCAAACACGGAAGCTTCGAGGGACATACTGCGCGAGTAACCGGAGCCCGAGTGTTTGACATTAATCGCTTTACCGGCAATTGGCCGGCGATGTATATTTGGCCAATCCAAGCCCCTAGAAATGCCGACGACGGCCACCCAGGAAAGAAGAAGATGGGCGTGTAGACAACCACAGCACCAAACTTCATCTGAACAGGTGTGAACCAGTGATTGGGGTCGAATCTAGCCAGGGAATATTCGTACTGTCATTGAGGTGGAACCATGGAAACAGAGCGCCCAAAATTCGCTTCCGATTGAATCGTCGACAGATCTCACATCGTTTTGTGACCCGTGCGAGGATACGAGATGTTGTGTTGTCGGGTCAAGCCACCTGAGACGTCGAATAAGTCACAAATGAAAACAGCAGAAGCGCGGCAAACCTCAAAGGCGCGCTGAGAACCGAGCTGATAAGGTTTGAATGTATACCTTCGATGCCCGGAGCTGTCCGACTACAAGGTAGATGAAGGTGGCCGCCAGATAACGACCGAAGAAAAAGACAATTGCAACTGGATCGTTTCAGCAGGACGAACGCTGTAGGGAAGGACAACACTAACCGAAGAGAAAACAGAAAGCTATGAAGTTGTCAACGGGTGAATGTGCATCATTAATTAAACAATAAACCTGACAAGGCATCATCCACCTCTCCAGCAGGGTGTTGTCGTATTGTTTCGCCCAGTAGCCCAGCATCCAAGTCTTTAACACGGCACCAGCGTTGTTGGAGTATAAGGCCACCGAACAAAAATGCAAAGAAAAAGAAAGGATATTGGCCTCCCATGCAGAGAGGTACAATTTCACTGGATGGAGCAGAGCATCAGCCTGAAACGTTCAAAACGAAGCAAGCGGTAATGCGAACATGCAGAGTGTGCCAACGTGGCCCATTGGATTTCTTCGGCCAGAATGAGCTTTCCGTTCGGGAAGCCTTTGTAACTACGTTTTCGGCTTCAATTCCCTCTTGTGTCTCGTTCAGGACTTGGCCATCCTTCTGAAGCTGTGCTGCCAAGAAGCCGCGCTTCGTGAGCTTTGAGTACGATGGCCGGACCACGAATTTTGCCATTTGGCCCGAAGCTAACGACGAAGTCCGCAATTGGGCGGGCCAAAGCAACGTTGTGAGTCTGTTTCGTATACAGTACTGGGAATTGGTTCGGTAACGGACTCACAACGAGGATGATGGTTCGATTTACTGGGTTTTTGTCAGCGCGAAAACTCGATTTCCTGGCACAGCGACGTACCCATCAGGTCACCGTCGAGACATTTTTCAAACAATCCATTGAGCGGTGTGGACACTGGGGGTAGATTAATATTTCACGGCAAAAGGAACATTGCGACTTTCTCAAGGGCTGCGAGGACATCATCAAGCAGCAAAATACCGGCTTTGAGTACTATAGAATATCGTTAGGCGAAAGTAGGTAAACATGAGCCGAAAGAAAAACATACGACAGCCCGAGCCAGCGTAAGGCGTGCTTTTTGACCTCCCGATAAAGTTAAACCTTATGAGCCATAAGCGAGAAGCATTCGAATTCGGAGAATGGATAGTGACCTTTCTCGCCCACTTCTGTTTGATCGCCAGCTTCGAAGAGTCTGAGATCCGGCTCCAAAGCGCACTGGTACAAAAACCTTCCTATACCGTTCTTCGTCGAATGTGTGTGTCGAACACGATGTTGGTGCGAATGGTCTCGTTGAGTACCCAAGACTCTTGCGCTGCGTAAGCAACACCAGATCCCCGAGGAAGGTTGTACCAAGACTCTGGTGATGAAGGGATCCAGTGCATCTCCCCTTGAAGTCACGATATTAACACCGCCGTGGCGTAACCACTCGACTCACCCAGAAGCGCCATGAGGAGCGACGTCTTGCCTGTGGTAGATGAATATCAATGACATGCTCGGAAAGTGGTCAAGTCGCCTTACCTGATCCAGTTGGTCCGACAAACCAAATTAACTCGGCCCCTCCGAAATAGAAGTTCCCCGTCGATTTTTCAACCGGAATTGGCGTCGGGAGGGTGTAAGTGACCCGTCTGACTCATTCGACCATGAGAATGTCGCATTGCAGAAACCAATCCGTTCATCGATTGCCGAGTCAGCGTGGAGAGGGTCGCCCTCTCTTCGTCAAAAGAATCCAGAATTCGGTCTGCGGCCACTTAAGAATCGGTAGAGGCTCCCATATTCGGACCCACCTTCTTCAAAATTGATCCACGCGATCCAACGAGACCTTGCTCGTTATTGTGGCATTCAACCGATAGGTGATCTGACGTGGTTGTAATTCAGTACGGGACAGACCTCTGGCGCAGAGGATTTTATAAGCACCTGTTCGATATTGTCCCTGAAGCCCAGTTAGCAGTTGAATAACGAAACTAGGGCAATGCTACCTCAATAAATCGAACACAGTCATACTCGAAAAAACTTTCGATGCATTGAGAGGTTGGCCCATAATCAAGGTCTTGGATAGGAGTTAGCCCGAGAAGCAAGCTCGAGGAATTCACCGACACTGGAAACGTTCAACATGGATGCAAAATCGAATTTACCGCAGAACACTCACTAGGTCGCATAGGTGACCGTCATTGTTACGATCTAGTCGGGATGCACAGTTTAGAACGAGCAGATTGTGATAAAGAACAAGACTGACGGAATGCTGAAACTGTAGACGGCGTTCAGGGTGGAATAATGGAACCAAATACCAACCCAAGTCAAATACGTACTTGACAAGGTTGCTAGCCAGATCGAGTAGACGCCTTTTACGAGTCCAGTTGAGCTCGTGCTCTCTCTGCGCGGCATTGATATTAGCACCTGCCGCGTCGATGGAAGGCCTTTGTTGAAAACCTTGTCCGCAATTCTATCTTTCATTTTTTCCTCCCACCCGAACAGTTTGACCTTGATTGGCTGTGAGGTAACGTGCAAGAAACAACGGGTGACATACCATCCGGAGGACGTTCACAGCTATGCGGCGCGTCAACATCGCCAATAATCTGTCACGGCAAGTCACTCACCCTCGCTGACGGATTGAACCCGGTCATCCGTCCGTTTCAGACGCTCCCTCTGCACAGACTGGACCAGTCTCGCCACTGAAACGCATGAGCCGAGCCAGCCATCAGGACCAAAATAAAGACGAACTATAGCCTGGGACAGGGACGAGCAAGATAATCGAGGCAAGACCAACCCAGACTGACCACCCCAACACCGTGTAGAGAAACCACATCCCGACTGCCAGCTGTGCCGGAATTGAAATAACTAGCATCAGAAAATCTCGGCCTTCCACTGGTGGCGTCTTGTCAGACCGCCGCTTCAAACACAAAATAAATCAAAACACTCACCGATGTTGTCCAAATCGACGGTGACCAGATTATTTATTTTTCCGACCAGACTTCCCTCCGACTTTTCGCTTCCTTCGGCTTGGACGGTTGTTTGCTTACTGTCGATTTGAGGCTGGAGGTGCTGGCCTGTACAGTCACAGAGCTATCCTCTGAACCAGACGAGGTTTCACCATTGCCCGGCGTCGTACGGTTCCCTCGGAACCGGATTGATCACCCGTAGCGGATGGAAGTGCCTCGACTACCTGGAGATCGTCTGCATCTCTTGTTTCCATCTCAGCCTTCATGCGGATCCGCAAACTGAAAAGCGTCAGATTCAGCCCGACCACACGGCCTTCGTACTCGCCTGTGTGCAAACACCAGTTGCGTGATGATTGCTTCTGTTCGCACCAGAGACCGGGTCTGGAAAGGATTATCACGATTAATTTGGGCACAGCGCGGGTTTGGAAGTAGTGGAGTCCACAGACGTTGATGTAAATATACAATTGGAACCCAAGGGATCCTGGAACAGTCCTCAGGTGTGACTTTGATTATGCATTCGTAAGTGGGTAGCGTACCGACAACCGGTCCGAGGAAGATCACTACAATCCAGACCCATGGACGCACTCCCTCGTGCGTCTCGCCCGCTTGCATTTCGATGAACCTACGCGGTACCGACGTTAGAGGAGATGAATGAATTGGATGCAAGCAGCAACCCCATACTGAAGCAGCTGTTGCATAGCAAACGGTCTACACGGCTTGTTAAGTAACGCAATGAGTTTGGAGTTGCAGGAACTCGCACCCGGAAAAAGTAGCAATACCTCGCACAGCTATGAGAACCGCCAGGATCGTGTATTCCACGCGGAAGACGCGCATCAGCCCGAAGAAGATGTGGCGTCGGGATTTGCTTCCCGAGAATCTGTCCAGATACTGATACGATTATCATGTTTTTGAGAATGGCACAGCGATATAAAAGGCGGGTCTGTACCTTGAAGCTCCGATTTTTTAAATGAACGGAGGCATCCGTGTCACACAGTGGATAGAGCTGGTCTTCCTCCACTTTGGACTGACGGTACGCAAGGAAAATGATGTGATCCAAGAAAAAATAGAAGGCGAAGGAGAATATGGAGGCAGTCTGCTCTGGATTCGGGACCTTCATCGGATTCTTCGGTGAAAGTCAAAATCCGCCTCGTAAGGGAATCTCGAAAACTGACCAATGGATCAACGGGGATATATTGCCGAGGCGTCAAGAGGGGGATTATCACTGCGGTGACGAATAGAAGCGCAATTTTGCCCCACAGCCTCGGGCCTTCGCTACGATCCGCCGGAAACCCGGTAAAAGTGGCCAGAGGGACGATATCCCGGTAGACATAGACGCAGAATGCGAGAAATAAGATGCAATTTACGTGTCGAATGAATCGCTGACGCCTATGCTTGGGATTGACGGAGAAAAAAGCCAGCCCCGAAGCGTACAACTGTGCCGCCGTGAATATATCTCTCGAGGACGAAAGAACTTGCACACTCACATAAGGAGTGCTCGCAATTAATTCCTGTGCCAGTACTCCGTGGAACGCGGCTCCAGATTCACCAAACACTGGGGAGATCGACAAGACGAGAAGTCCCAGACAGCCAAGCAGGCGAGCGACTCGGAACCATAGGATGGCACCGTTGCCAATTCCGGGAGGGGGGACCTTGTTTGCTCGCTCACCTAAATCCCAATGCCGGCGAGTAGATCGTTGACAGACTTGAGGTCGAGGACAAAGCCAAGAAGCAGAATAGATGCTGAGATCACCGCGCCATAGGCAGGAGCGAAGAGCAGGCTTCTTGTAGTGTCGATACTGGGTGAATGGTCCAACGCCATAACGGCCTGGAGAATGGGTGTGAAATCCATCGTCGAGTCCAAAATACTAGCCGGGTGGTCAAAGAATGCTCAGCGAAGCCTTAAATAGAGCCGCTCAGCGCATCGCGTATCAATAGACAATTTCAGCTGATTGGTCATGTCGGCCTCCCAAGTGATTCCCGTAGATAAGTAAATCTTGTCTGAGATTTCGAGTCTCCGTGGCTCGAGTACCGTTACAGTGCATAAAGAAGAGTCAGCCCAGTTTTTCAGAGATGTCGAGTATACCCGCTGCTGGAAAAGTCGCTGGCGGCCTCCGATTGCAACATCGGCGGACGATGTTGCGCTTGCGGAACCGAATTGTGTCCACATGGTTTGCCAGCCGAATTCGCTGCCAACGGCGATTGTTACCCGACATCGGTCAGTGCCGAGCGATGCCGCTCAGTCGAACATCAGGCTTCCTAACGGCGTCGGGCTCTCGAAAATGTAGGACAATCCTCAGACTCCATTCATACTTAACATCGAATTCAACCACTACTTCATAGGCGACGAGTACCGCAAAATTGGGTCCTCTTGAATGCTTCTCTCCATACTTTTCAACTCTCCTCCACGCTTCCACAAAATCCGGGTGTGCTCTCCCATTGCGTCAACATCGTGTGCCAATGTTGATGCAAAGGCCGTCATGCTCGGGGCGCTCCGCGCATTGATACTTGATACGTGTCTTTCGGAACGTTCGGATACATCAATCTGAGTGCATTCCAGTCTAGACACGCACATTTTTTCCGCGCAGATATAGATGAGAAAAGAATGGGATAAGGTGCGAACGAGGTTCGTATATTTATTTCCCCTTCGCTCCGTCATGTTCGACGCGTTCTCGACGCGTCGGAGCTTTCAAAATGTCTTGTAACGTCGCGTCCGAAACATGGATTGCGAAAAGAACATAAAAACTCCCCACGCCTGTTCAGTCAAAGCGTCCAGCACCAGAGAGAGTTCGTTATACCTTGGTTCAAGCAAATTCGGGTACTCAACTCCCGTCCGAGTGCGCATGCTTTGGAGTTGAATAGTCGCCCAACTATCGAATATCTTCTTCCACAGAAATAGCACCGATCGAGCGTGTCCTAAGAGAATGAATGAGCCTCACAAAGCCGGGTACTTGGAAGCCAAGAATATAAGCTCGAGACTGGCCTCAAGGTTGGAATTTATTTCGGTATCTACAATTTGAGTTTGAAATTGTTGTCAAGGACGCTATTAATATTAAGAGGGAAGGTCATAGTTCTTTCCATTAACCTCGATGCTCTTCAAAGCATTTGTCGCCCGCAGTTGCTGCACGAGCGGCAGCACAGAAGCCTCGAGAGGAAAGGTCGTCACGGAGACTTGCTTGAGTCCCTGGAACGCCGCCACCACGGGCTCGAGGAACGGACGTGAGTCCCCTGGGGTAATCAGGTTCTCGAGGTGGAGACGTTCGATACAAGCGAGTTGTTTGAGCTCCGTGTCGCCGAGTCCACGCAACACGGTTGTATCTTCGTATATCGGCCGCGACAGGGACTCGAATCTCGATCCACAACGATAACTCGGGAGCGAGGCGGCGCCGGGCCGGGGCGAGCGTGCGAGTAATGCTTAGTAAGAATCGTGTGAGCGTCCGGAGATGTGGGCGGCTCGGAGGATGCAGATGGCGCGAATGGAGGGAAGGTTGGATGGACGCGAGAGAAGGTGCTCGACTAATTTGGCTGGGGCGCGCAGTTTGATGAGATGTTTTAAAGATGGGGCTGGGCCCTTGCTCCTGTGCAGGCCCAAGCTCAGCCCATATAGGGCGTCAGCTCGACATCGGCGAGTCGGGGGAGGCGCGCGAGGAAAGCGAGGGCGAGAGTTTCAGTAGGAGCATCCGGGTACTCGCTGGGACTGGGGAGCTATGTGAGGGAGACGCGGGTGAGATTGGGGCAGGCAGACGCGATAAATGGTAGCACGGCGCTCCAGATATGCGGTCCAACGAGGGACATGCGAATAATGAGAGAGGTGATAGGGGATTGGCGTAGGGCTGCGAGTGTTAAATATAAACCCGGGGGCACAATGAGTGTAGTCGAGGCGATGTTCAAGGAGTTGAGTTGGGAGAGACGACCGGAGAACAGCGGTATGGTCAACCCAACGTCGTCCGCAGTGAAGCTGGGTGTCTTTGCCTTCTGCGGCAGCAACACCTTTCGGATCCGCTCAGGCAAGTACTTCAGCGGAAATCCTGGGGGGTCGACTTGGTAGGCTCCAATGAAGTGCGTGCCGTTCATGACAGTGAGAGAACTGCAGCCCCTTTCGAGAATGCAGTTCAGCGGGTGCTGAAGATGGGTTGCCCATCGACGCAACGTTTCGTCGGATCCACGGGCCAGGCACCGGCCGTTCGGTGTCGAATCAAGCTTCAGCACCACCTCCTTGACAGAAGTGAGTTGGGAAAGAAAGGCCTCCACCCTTTTCATCTGCCCGAGGAAAGGGACGATTCGGATTTCGTCAAATACCAACATCATGGAACTCGAATCTGGGAAAATGCATTCGACGCGCTCCATCGAGGAAATCCAGAGGCATTTATTGAGCGCCGATAACGGGTCGAGTCGATAGGCATGTAATGTAATTGTGACAGATTTCGTCTCCAGATCTATGCCGTTCCGGGAGAAGTAGAGGGGAAGCGCGATGTAATTTAGTCGCCGGGACAGCAGGGCCAGAAAATAGAGGGTTTCGGTGGGGATGGTCGAATCCTCGAGGATATTCACTAGAATATCGACGGGTAGGTCGGATATTCCAGCATAGGGCATGTCTTGGCAGAAAAGAAGGGATACAGCTTCCTGACTGTCGGCAGTTGGCAGTTGGCAGGACAAGAATCTGTGATATCGGCTTGATATCGGCATCCAATCGGCATCCTTGAATGAGTGAGAAAACCAAAATATTTGCAGTTTCGCCCGGTGTTGGAGACGTGAGATCCGGAGGATCACCGTCTGGTAGACTGTGTTTGGGAATTCGGTGGAACGGTGGGGCGGGACGCGTCGCGCACGGCAGGAGCCAAGAGTGGTATGTGTCTACGATGGTACATTCGTGTGATCCTAACAACCAGCACAGCCACCTGTCAACTGCTACACTCCGACAACCGAGTGCACTAGTGCAGTGTGAGCGTCGGGGGAGAGTTGGGCGGGTCAGCAGCAGACAACACAGCAGAAAAATCTGTTTTCTATCCAGTCACCGACTCGCCGACTGAGCGCCATGAAAGTCAGAACCAAGCCGCGGCGAGAACGGAACAATCTGAGCATCACGATCTATTGATTCCATGATGCATTGCGTGAGGTCTTTTTCTTCCCTTCTCTTCCACACTGCTCGCCCAGTTGCTCCCCCGTCCACTACCTCGTTTATCGTCTCCAGTTTCCTCGGTTTCCCCTGTCGCCAGACTCCTCCAGTGTCCACCATGTCTTTTTCTGAATCTGCCTCGCCCTTTGCAGAAAAGCTGGGAACGAATTATATTCCGTCTGACATGGAAATAAAAGACATTCGGGCGCTTCTCACCTCTCCAACAGAACAACTCGCTCGAATTGAGGGCCAGATCGAGGAGATGGATGTCACCATCCGCGAGCTCAAAGTGAAGCGCAATGCGCTTCTGGCCGCTATTGACGCACACAGGGCGCTCATTTCACCCATGCGACACGCTCCAGACGACATCCTTCGGGAGATCTTCCTGGCTTGCCTCCCCACAGACCACAACGCTCTCATCGATCCCATTGAAGCACCTCTCCTCTTCGGCCGCGTTTGCCGGCATTGGCGAGCTGTTGCACACTCCACACCGATGTTATGGAGCTCAGTCCACATTCCTGCCATAACTGAGGACGCGCGTGCCTACATTGGTCCGAAGCTCGAGGCAGCCATCAAGGTGTGGTTCGAACGCTCGGATCCATGTCCTCTATCGGTTTCTTTGCTTTATCCCATCCATTATCGTCCCAACCGATACGATCACCCAGTGTTCCTGCTGCTCGATGTTGCCCACCGGCTACAACACCTAGTGGTTATGGGGCAGACGGCGGACCTTCTCCCCATCCTTTGTCTCGGACCGGAAAGCCTGCCGCTGCTGAAGAGTATCCGCCTCATGGATATGGCCGAGGAACCCACTGACCACCCGGATGCGACGAATGCGCTCCAGATCCCCACTCTTAGAGACGTATCCCTCTACCTGTCGACCGACCCGCTGGCGCTTCCCTTGAACTGGGCACAGCTAACAGCGATCAAACTTGTTTGCTCGACATTCCCCACTCAGCACGGTGGATACAATGGGGGTCTAGACGGCCTCGGCGCGCTTGAGGTGCTTCGCCGCTGTCCGAATCTCCTGCGCTGCGAGCTCCGGAATACCAAGAATCCCGACGAGGATTCGAGCCTGACCGCGAACACCTACCCCCTTGCCCTACCGCACCTGCACACCCTCAGACCTGGATCCCGCATTTATCTGTTCCGAACCTCCGCCACCTAGAGCTCAGAGCCGGCCACGAACGCCATGTACCACCCCTCACCCCTGCCCACGACCGACGCGTTCCTAGCGCACTTCGGACCCCCGCACAACCTGTCCCCCTGGCTAACGCACTTCACCTGTGTGGATGTCGCCGCGTTCTCCGACGTCGCTCTACTAGGCTTCATCACGGCGCGCATGGGCGGGCCCGGGACGCCCTCTTCATCTCCCGCTGGAACGAGACTTTTGCAGCACGTGGAGGTGTCCTTCCTCCGGCGGATGACGAAGGATGTGAGGCCTCAACTGCGAAAGTTTGTGGAGGAGGATGGGCTGAGGCTTGAGCTGAGGCATCTGCATAGGGAACGCGCACTGTGGACGTACGATCCCCGTGGTGGTTTGGAATATGACTACCTCCAAAATTTATCATGATCGATTACAGAGTTGATGTGTCGGTAGTTCGCGGTGCGTAGATGCTCGTTGCAGTTTGTTCTTCTCCCAGACTTGATTCAACGTTGGTGGATGTTGCAATCCTGC
Organism: Mycena olivaceomarginata; assembly: GCA_029378375.1. NCBI lineage: Eukaryota > Fungi > Basidiomycota > Agaricomycetes > Agaricales > Mycenaceae > Mycena > Mycena olivaceomarginata. Next base: position 69,748 of record JARKIC010001620.1, on the reverse strand, counting down.
ATGCAGGCCGCAAATGTAAGTAACGGAATGTTCACGACGTGCCGTTTTCAATGTATTCAGGGCGGTGCGACCATTCATTCAAACTTGGAGTTTCATTACGATTGTGACAACAAGTTCCAACCTCTTCGCTCCTCGGGTCTCGGTCTCGGCTCTTGGTTGAACGGGCAAGGAGGCATTTGGGAGGAAAAGCATTCGACGACAATATGACTTGGGCTCGAGTTGAACGAACCGTCTACTTGTCGCTATAGGTGGGATATAGTCGCGCCCCAGGCGCTACCAAGCCTTATCGGCATTATTGAGATGCGGGAGGTTAGACCGTTTCGTAAAAAGGAAGTACTTTGTCCAAGTCGATGTGGCCCCTTTTAACGGCCAAGGAAAATTGAACATTGCATTACGATTGTGAGGTCAAAGTCCAACCTCTTCGGGTCCCAGTTCTTGGTTAAACGACGAAAGAGGCGCACCAGGCGCTACCGAGACTTGCACTGTTGGATCTGTGGATGGAGAGATGAGATAGTTAGCAGGCCGGTTCCACCATTAAAGGACATTCCTAAACTTGAAGTTTTATTACGATTGTTGAAATAAAGTACAACTTCCTCGGGTCTCGGCCTTCGGTTGAACGGAAAAAAGGTGTTCAACAATAAAAACTGTCACTACTCGGTAACGCCATGCCTTGGACTCGACTCGAATGAGCACAGTCGACCGCAATCGATGTTGACAACGCATGACATGGTACGCCCAGGCGTTACCAAGCCTTATTGGCAATATTTCTGTGGAGGGGGATGATGTTAGAAATTATTTTGCGAGTAAAGTTGGTGACAAAAGAAAATTATTTCGTGGTATTCGGCACTCGACATTCAATGTATACGAAACCTGAAGCTCGAAGCCTCAATCGAAACCTCGGCGGGATAGCAAGGATATTCGCTTCGGCCGCCTCAACAAAACAAGCATGCCGCTAATTTGAGCCTACATCCATATACTGGGGTACAACCGATACGTCGCACAACGAAAGCCAACGTGTCAACGCCAAATATTATTCACCTTGCTACTGCTACATCTCAAAAAGGGTTCGTAAACACCGTGTTCCTCACCCCATCAATTGCCGTCTCTAAATTGGCGATTTTATCCGCCAGTGCCTGGCGGCTCTGCGTGGGCGGTGCCCCTGCCTGGTTCCCCCAGTCGCGGTCGAGAGTACCGATCCACAAATTGAGGTAGTCCTCGAGCTTGTTCCTGACTTCATTGGTGTATTCCCGCATGAACGTGTTCCAATTCTGCTGGAGGTTCAACACCGTGTAGGGCGTGTTTGTATTCCCCCAGTTCGTCACGAGTGCCGCCTCCGCGTTGTTGAGGAAGTTCCCGACCCGCTGCCCCTGTGTCAAGTACAGGTTGTTGACGTCGGGGATGTTCATGTACTTGACCGCTAGGAGAGTATCCTTGAGGTTTTTGACGACTTTGGCGGCTTGGGTTTCGTCCTGGGCCCATTTCTTCATATCGTCGACAGTGTTGATGGCGACTCCGGACTTGAAGGCCTGAGTTGGACGCCTATATTAATGCCCCTGGCTTGCTATATTTGCGTAGGCAGACACCTACCCGTTCTTTTGCAAGGTTGACCTCCTCCTCGAGCCGGACCATCTCATTTCTGTCATGTGTGGGTCAGCGCCGCATCTTCGGCTCAGGAGGACGTCAAGAAATGCCACTCACCCAAAACCCTGGTTTGAGGGTACGCCGTGCCGACGTAATCCCAGGCCTTCCTATTTGTCCCCGCAGGAGCGATGATGCCGTTGACACCGTCCCAGTAGTACTTGATGTATTTGCACAGGCTGGTGAACTGGGGAGTCGGGCTAGCCCTGTTCTCTACATATCGAGCCAGGAAGATCTGGAGCATTTGCCGCTGGACCCCAAAACGTTAGCACCACAAGCTACTCATGGAACGCCCGGAACCCGGAGGGCGAATGACGCGAGTGCTTACCTCCAGAATATGCTCGTCGACGTACTTGTGATTATTCTGCTCCGTCTGCTGTACGTCAAAATTGAAGTTGTTACAGTCGCCCCAGTCCTCGTTGTCGTACAGCGTCGTGCCCGATGGATACCCCTGCGTGTTGTACGTCATTTTGGCGTCCCCCACGCAAAAGTCGTAGCCCTGCCTGGAGGAGCTGGCTCGCTTTTCAAGCGTGCGAAGCTCCTCCGAGATAGATGCCGTGTTGTTTCCCAACAGACTCTCATCGTTCCACGACCGCCGCCTCTTGTTATCGGCTGTGCCGAGCAGCTGGGAGCTGAACCCCTGGATCTCATTGCACGCGGTGCTCGACGAGTCACCCGTGGGCGGGGCACAGCTGGTCCGAGACCGGCAGGTGCAGGAAGGGCCCGTATGTGGCGCCTCTGCGAATGATGGTGTTGTTATTGGACAGTTCGTCCTCCAGGCCGGAAGACAGCAGTCGCGAGGCGCTTAGAGCAGCCGTGGAACCCGACCCTCCGACGCACACCCAGTCCGATCCATCACCCGGGATCAGGTTCTTGTTGATGGGGAACAGGTCGACACTGCGCGGATTCCAGTTGAAGCGGTCGGGGGCCACGGCGCGCGCTGTCAGCACCCCGCCCGCGTCGATACCGTACTGGAAGGGGCAGTCCCCGCCCACCAAGTTCGCCTGGGCGCGCGCCCGCACGTACCCATCGGCCACCAGCTCGGCGACGCACTTGCCGATGTTCCAACGCGGGTCGAAAGTGATGCCGAAGCTCAACGTTGGCCGCAGGTGCGCCTCGATGGACCCCGATGCCACCACGCTGGCATCCCACGTCGGCGCTTTCAGCCCGCTCATGTCAAAGGCACGCTGCGGGTCGGCGAGAGACTTGGGGTCGTAGTCTCCGGATGTGTCCGGGTACGTCTGCCGCATGTCCCAGCTGGCGATATCAACACGCGCCTCGAAATGGCCGGAGAGCTGTACATTGGCCATGACCTGCGCGTTGAGCACAAAGGTCGGCCCAACCGTCATTAACTTGGGGATGGTGAAGCTGGCCCCCGGGAAAGGGATGGTGCCGAGCGAGAACTCCTTACTGTCCCAGGTCGTCTTGATCTTGGCGTCGGCCGTAAAGATGGCCGAGATCTCGCCGCTCGTCTTGAGGAAGAGGTACGAGTTGCTGAGATCCAGGAGCTGGAGGGTAGTGATGATGGTCATGCCGAAAGAAGACGACATCTTGATGCTGGCCGTGGCACTGATATCGATGTTGGCTTCCACTCTGGTGTTGGGGTTAATGTCGCACGACCACGCGTCCTGCATAATGACGGCCGTGATGGAGTCGTCGTAGTCGTGTGTAAAGGTTGGCTTGATGTTGATGTTGAGGAGGCCCTGGAGCCACGAGACGATGTCCGACCCGAACTGCGTTGTATTAGAAGTTTTTTTTTTGGCCTCAAGGGGTAAGCTCACCCATCGTTTGTGAAGTTCGTCCTTGCTCAGTGCACCATAATGGTGATCATCGCGCCACTCTTCTTCGAGCCACCTCCGATGGCTGCCGCCCATGTCCTCTAGAGAACGCTTCTTCTTTGTCTGAGCCGCCTTGTTAACAATATTGTCCCAGTAGCCCTGCAGCAAAATTTAGTACAACGCGATATTATCAAACAACGAAGGAACCTGCCTCTTCGTTGCTGTAATCCACGCGCACTTGGGTGTCACCTAGGTCCCTCGGTACTCGCTTCCAGTCATAGTCAAAAGTGAGGTCATACACAACAGGCGTGATCCCATGGGCGGCCACACGCCTGCGTACATGACCCGGCAAGGACTGGTTCTTGGACGGCTCCATGGACACAGCGACGGCGTACTTGGCGGGCCCGCATCCCCGATTGTGCGGCATCTGCAGGATGGTGCCTGGGACGCCATGTCCTAAACCAATCTTGTAGCAGTTGCTGTCCTCGGAGAAGTCAGTGCACACCATCTGCACTGTCTGGGTCTCCTCGGACGCGGCGTCGTGGCAGTTGAACAGCTCCCAGTGCGAGCCGTCGCGGCGGTCCAGCGAGATCTGGATCTCCTCGGGGCTCGTCATGACCCAGAAACCAAAGGCGGCGTTGTCTGGATCGTCGTGGTCATTGGTCTCATCGTGGCCCGTGCCCCACGTGTCGTCAATGCGCAGGTCGAAGTCGGTGTCAACGTTATCCCCCGTGGGCGGGTGTGGGAACAGGTAGTCCAGTGGCACGGGCAGGAAGGGGCTCTTCCCGCCAGCCGGATCGCAGCAGAAGACGCGCGTACGCTCCAGCCGCGGCGCGCAGCTCTGGCCCAGGCCGTAGTCACTTTGCGTCAGTTGCACCTGGTGACCCAGGTCGCAGTGGTTGTCAAAGCACGAGCCGGGCTGGCCGTGCCACGCGCAGTTGGTCCACTCTTTCAACATGTCAGGCGAGCAGCAGTACAGCCGCCGCAGGTCCATGTCGATGGAGTCCAGCGCATCGGCCAGCGCAGCGCCCACCAGCCCGCCCAGGGAAACAATGTCGGCCACTGTCTCGAGGAAGGTTCCCGCGAAGGTCAGGGGCTGGTCGCCAGAGTTGCAGTTGCCACCCACGCCCGTCCAGTAGCATGTGTTCTCGACGGCGTTCTCCTTGCAGCAGTAGGCCTTGTTGCCATCCTCGCAGTATTTGCCGGAGCCCCAGCGGTTCAATTCCAGCGCGACCTCACCGTCCTGACAGTGGCCGTTACAGCTGGGGGCCGTCCCGCGCCATGTGCAGTCATTAGAGTTGGGGATGGAGGCGATGGGGCAGCACAGCTGCGAATCCTTCTGCGACGAGTGGCGTGTTATGGGCTTGGCCGACCCGCACGGCTGGTGCGTCAACGATAGGAAGCCTGTCTTGCAGCTGCCGCCACAGTCGGTCACATAGCAGTCCTGGGCGCCAATCTCCTGCCAGTACGACGCCGAGTCGGCCTCGGCCCGGAATGCCGACAGGCCCTTCTTGCCCAGCACGGCGCTCAGGGCATCCAGCTGCTGTGTGTCCTGGTCGATGGACCAGATCAGTACTCCGCCCAGCCCCAGCTTGTTGGCGTAGTCGATCTTGGCCTGGAACGTGTCGGCATCATCGAATGACACCCATTGGTCGTTGTTCCACACAATGTATTTGGCCTGCGCGTCTTTGTCGTAGTAGGGCGTCAGCTTGAGCTGCGACACGACGTTCATTATCTCGAAGTATGCGAGCGTGCCCGAATTGGCCGTGCAGGGCCCCGGCGATGCGCCACCCTTGAACTGGCACCCGGGCTTGCTGCACGCCGGGTCCGAAAGCTGGAACGAGCGCCCGTAGAAGCCCAGCCCGAGGTTGAGCTTTCCGGCTGGCACATTGTTGCGCCAGAAACAGATCCAGCGCGAGGTCGATCTCGGTCAGGTTGGTGTGCGCCAGCACCACGTTGCCGATGGGGTCATGCGCATCCCACACACCGTGCAAGTCGTAGCTCATGACGTTGACCCAGTCGACATGGTCCACGGCTGCGAGGTCGAAGTTCTTAAGGTACCAGTAGCTCGTCGGCGCCGTGAAGGAGATGATGTACGGCACCGGCTCCTTGCCGACAGCATCGCGCAGCTCTGACAGAAGTGTTACAAAGTTTTTACCATCGTCGGGCTGGCCGCCTCGGTCGCCTGCACCCGGATACTCTAGTCCTATATCAGCGAAGTTTCTTCTAGTACTAGGCCACATCACATACCCCAGTCAAAATCGACTCCGTCAAAGGCGTACTAGCCGCATGAAGTCCACGAGATTGCTGATGAAGGTGGCGCGGTTGGCCGCGCTCCGGGCGATCTCTCCAAAGACGGGCTGCGTCGCTGTGCCATTGTCGCTAAAGGTCCAACCGCCAATAGAAATGATGGTTTGAGCCCGCTGTTCTTGCTCTTGATGGCCGTAAAGTCGGTCAGGATAGATTCATCGACGCCGTCCATGGGCACAACTTGGTAACTGCCAGGCATGATATAGGCAAACGCAAAGTGCAGATGCGTGAGCGCGTCGACGGGAATCTGCTGGATAGACATGCCGTTGCAGGCTCTGTTGGCAACCCAGGCCTCATAGTACCCAATCACACGCGACTGCACATCGCCTCCCGACGCGCCTGAGCCAGGCTGATCGCAGTTGCTCTGGCACGTCGTGTTCACATTGTCAGTCTTAGCGCAAAAATCCGCCGCCATGCCGCAGAAGCCAAACTGACTGCAGCAACTGAACCGGCTCCATGTCAGCTCCAGTCTCTTCGGGGGTGGGGCCACCTACACGTTGAGCGGACAAGTCTGTCCGGGATTGGCCGCGAATCGACCGCACTCTGCCTTGGCATCGCAGTTGCTCCAGCAGGCGTCGTTCGGCGACTGGCCGTTCGTGCCGCACGAATCGGGGCCGTAGCCACAGAAGCCTGACTTCTTGGAGCAGCACGCCCCGTTCGAGCAGGGCTTGCTCTCTGAGCACGAATAGTCGTCCTGCTCAACCTTCTGCCGTGCTAGCAGTTGGTGCACAGGCGTCTCCGCCAAGCAGATGCTCGTTCCCTCATCACGGCGCGATTTGGCCGCGTAGTCAAAGGGGCTGTCGTCCAGTCAGCATAGATACTCATGGGGCCAGGTGCCTTACTCATATCCTTCGTTCCTGCAGACAGACCGTGACTGTACCCCTGAACTGCTGGAAGCTGGAATGGCAAGCACCGGAGACAGGAGGAGAAAGAAGGCCAGCATGTACTGGCAAAGAGAAAGACCCTGAAAAGCCATCGTGAAGAGGGATCGAAGCTAGTGCCTGCCATATCTATATAGTGGTGGTAGACCATGATAGGAAGCGACGAAACCGGCTCAAGTGTCCCGTCATGACCCATCAAAGATCAGGTAATTCTGCTATCTCCGGGACCGGTACAGGCGTTTTATGCTTGAGCACAATCGAGCATCACGATTTACGAAACCCGGTGTAACGGCACCCAGATCAGGTTTCATTCCCTTGGTCTTCTGCATCGGGAAGAGGTGGCCCCTGGAAACTTAGGATGGGGTCCATCGGCTTGATTCAACTGATTCCATGAAAATGGGGGTCGGGTCTGATTTACTCTATTTCGGAAGGGGGGTTTTTTTTTTCACTCCCGCCACAGTGTTGAGTCGATTGTTACAACTCAGATCCAGATCTGGCTTGTAATTCAGATTTCCTGAGTTATTCGCCTTTGGTCAGTTTCCAATAGAGCAGTTTTGCCCTTGTTCGACTTATGGTGACCGCAGCATCCCCACGACTTATTTCAAGTTGTCCGAATAAACCAGTGATGAGGAGGATGGCCGATGAGCCCCCGTATGTTTTAGTACGGGCCTCTTCGAGGCTGAAAGCTGAGCTGTTTTCTTTCATTTGATTTTGGCTAGCGGCGCCGGCAGTGTAGGACCCAGAGATGTCGCGAAGATGGCGGACGATGAGAGACTTGTATCACGGAAGTTGCGCATACATCCGTAGACGGCGAACAAATTATGCACCGCCTGACACAACAGCATCATAAAGTGCGGGAGAAGACTGCCAGCGCTATTAGTCCCACAATTTAGTCGTAAAAAAAGGTCAAAATTCTAAAATAAAAGGCTTGGCCGTGGACTAGAAGTACTGTAATGCTGCCGCGAACTCCGACTCAGTCGGGCAAGTCAACTCCAAAGTTGATCACTGAGTCGACTCTGGAATCAAACAAGTCGACTTGAGTCGGTGATTTTAAAGTACCTGTATACTGAGAAATAAGGAATATTACGATTGGGCTTGTGCAAAAATCTCCCAATGCACGTGGTTTATTGAGTCGAGTGACACGACAGGCAACTTTTCAAGTAGCCTAGGTACCTTTCCGTGTCCCTCGGAGACAAAAAAATCACTACATAGGCGTTCTTGAAATTAACCGAAGATTGGTGCAAAACACAACCAAAAGCAAAGATTGACTGCACCCGGGATTGAACCTATACAGCGAGGTACGAGCTTGGTTCGTATAGAGTGTCTGTCTACGAGAGACTAGGATTGAACTAGTGCAGTACATTGGAACACAATATTTGCTTCAAAAACTCCGTGCATATCAACAAAAAATTATCGCGGTAAATTATTTGAATGTTCTCTACCCCCAAAGGCCGCGCGTATCCTCCATGAACAGACTAAATTCACTCTGCTTCGAATTTGACCTCTTACGACTTCTTGAGTGTTAAGATGCACAGCTTAACCCCAATAAATTATCTTTCAAGCCTGTTGGAGGCTGTAATAACCACTAGACCACTCGCGCGAGTAGTCTAGTGGTTATTACAGCCTCCAACAAAGCCACTAGAAGCTTCATAGCAACATAACTTGATGCCCACAGGTTCGCGATTGAAGTCAATAATGGGCATTTGATTGGTGACAAGAGATGTCGACACCTCAGACAAATTATTTCTAATGTGCACTGGCGATAATGAGTCCTAATTGGGGAACGATACTTCCGATCCAAGATTGCCGTTGTTCCGGAACAAGTACCAAGTTCAATAAAAAAATGCTCAGCGCAAGTCGATATATGGCTTCTTGTTTTCGCACCTCGGCAGGCTTGGCAGACTTAGCCTGCAAGCTGATCAAAGTAGGGACCTAGTTAGAGGTTGAAAATTAATGACCACATGTACCGTAGCTACATCAACCCGTCCCGTAAATCTACGGAAGTACGGGGCGTAAAAACGGGTACGTCCCCGTAACGTAAGTAGTTCAAGATAAAGATAATATGTTACAGGTACACCACGGCTGGACCCGTATACGGTCCCCGTAACCGGCCGTTTACGTGTAAACGGTTCAATGGAGAAAAACTGATCGGCGGCATTGCCGAAGGTAGGTCAGTTGGCCACCATCCGAAGTTTGTTCCTTCCAGCCACGGCCTCGCGTAATGGTTCTCCGACACGCAGGCGGCTCCGACACACTTCGGCCTCTCGGCACCGCCGGGTATCAATCGCAGAAGTTTGTTCATAGCATTTCAACCAAGTACGTTGTTTTGGCAGGTGAGATTTCTTCACACAGAGTCTGGACCTTCGCGCAACTTAATGGGCTTCTTTTCTGGTTGCCAAGATCCTCTACGTAGCCTCTCGGCAAGTGAAGGAAAATGTGCCGTAAAAACGGCGTAAACGTACGGTACGTACGGGCGTCCCGTTTCCATCTTCGTGTTTTACGTACGGGTATGGCCTTAGCGTACCAAAAATACGCCGTAAAAAAAAAGGCCGTGAGCGTATAACCGCCGGGTTGATGCCCTAGCCTTGTAACTAAACCAGAACTAAACATTCTTTCTCTCGACTCTCATCGGAGTTGAATCAACTGATATTAACGGAGGCTTTAATTCCCTTTCAGCCGCCAGGAGCTAGCTAATGACGAAGATCCTGCATGCAAGAAGGATTAAACAGAAAAATAGAAACACGGGTTGTAAGGGACAATTCAATCTGCTAGCGGCTAACTTACTTTTGATACCGAGCTCCACTCAAAGCGGACCCGCGGTAATGTGCTCTTCCTGATCCAGAACCATTGCTAAAGACAATGAAACTTGATCTAGGTCGTTGTAATCGGTGCCCGGGATAGTAGATTTTCCTAAAATGACTAGGGCATGAACCGTGCGTAATACGCCCACGGGCGTATGAATTACGGCGTATTTTTCTTAGGCTACAGCCAAACCCGTACGTCAAGGCTCGGGAGGACAGGTCAAACGCGACGGGTCAAGTATGTGCCGTATGTATACACCGTATTTACGGTCTTGGCATCGAGGACTGGAATTGAACGCAAAGTTGAACTAAATACACCCCATATTGACAGCCAACAAAATATTTAAAATGCTCTTTCTGGTGAGAAAAGTAGAAGAGAGCACGAATCTACTTGCAACTTTCTCGTATAACTGTGGGAATTTGTTCCACGAATCGGCGCGGTGTCGAGTTCCTCGGTAAAACACGGCGGGATTTCGTTCAACTGGCCAGAGATATGCGGCAACGCGGTTTATAGAGGAGATAGCCGTTTCGGCGAGCCGTCGGCAAAGGTTCGTTCTATTTAGGGTACCCGTATTTTACGCGTAAACGGCCGGTTACGGAGACCCGTATACGGCTTAACCCGTACCGTTGAAGATTGATCCAAACTCGCTGACGGTACGGGGACGTAACCGTTTTTACGGGACGTATTTCCGTAAAAATACGGGACGGTTTCATGCCCTAAAAATGACTAGGCGTTGGTCCACTCAAAGCGGACCCGCGGTAAACCTGTGCTCTTCCTGATCCAGAATCATTGCCAAGATGATGAAACTCGGTGCCGGGGATAGCAGATAGACGTGCCTGATGTGCCGGCTTCGCTGCCAGCACAGCCCACTTTTACTCTCATTTTATCGCGTCAAGTATGTAAACCTACTTCTTGTCAAGGAAGAGCCTTTGAGGTTTCCATTCTGTCGCAATGTCTGTCCTTCACTTTGTGCTACTGCTCTTACCCCTGGCCAGGCTCTCCCTCGCCGTGAGCTTCTACACCAACGCCACCTTACCCGCCCAACCTCACGACGGGCTGCACCAATGCTCTGCTTTCCGACGTGTCATGCGACCCGGTAGTGCCTGCCCTGCAGAGCGGCAACTTCTATCCAGTCTCGACGCTTCAACGTGCTTGCACGTCCTCCTGTGATGCCGCTCTCCAAGCTTTCCAGAGCAAGGTCAACGCAGCGTGTGCCAGCGACACATGGCTAGGCTACGGAGATGAGACGATGCCAGTGGACGTCATTCCGGACCTCCTACGCTACCACTACAACCTAACGTGCATCACCAACGGCGGCCTGTTTTGCAACAATGTGGCCGCTGCGTACGCTGCCCATCTGGACCCGAACGCCACCGCCAACAACGGTATGCTCTCCTGCGTTCGTCTCTTTATCGCGACGCTGACATGAGCGAACTTGAAGTTCCTGCAAATGGCCAGTACGGCAACATCAACATTGCCAGCGACTGCGATCTCTGCCTGATCAAGAACCTGCAGTTCCAGGCCGAGTCGCCGTACTATGATGGGCCGGATGTGTTTTCCAGTTCCCTCTACCAGTCCAAGACGTCCAGCTGCGGCGTCACGGGCATGGACTTGACATCAATCCCGCTGACCGTGTACACACCCACCAGCACGAGCAACCTCCCTGCGCCGACGTGCTCGGGTAAACATACCACGGTGCAGCCGGGTGACGACTGCCACTCCATCTCAATTGCGCAGGGAATCAGTACGTCCTGGCTCTTGCTGGACAACAACCTGCTCTCCGGCTGTGCCGAGTTCCCCACGAGCGGGAATCTGTGCCTCGTCAAACACATGCGCCATCGTCACGGTGCAGACTAACGACACCTGCGCGTCCATCGCGACGGCACATAATATCACCGTGCCCCAGCTCAAGGCGTGGAACCCCAATATCAACGCCGGATGCTATAATGTGGCCAACATGGTCGAGGACCAGCTGTGCGTGGCCAAGCCCGGCACGCCCTACGTGCCAGGGACAATCGACTGTGCTCGCGCCCGTGACGCCGACGTCGCCGGTCGCGGTGCCCCACCGACATCGCGGCGGGGACGAACACATACTGCGGAGAGTACTACCGCGTCGAGCTGGGCGACTTCTGCAACAAGTTGGTCCTCAAGTTCGGCATCTCACTGGTCGACTTCGTCTTCCTCAACCCAGCCATCAACGAGAATTGCACCAACCTGTTTGCCGCCGAGAGCTATTGTGTTGAAGCCGTCGGCGATATCAACACGTACAGCGGCCGCCCCGGCTACGCATCGTACACGGCCACCATCACCAGCATGGTCGGTGACCCGGCCACCAAGCTGCCGGACGTGGACCTACACGTTCCCGACACCGACGGGCACGAGCGACCAGCCCCTGGCGACGGGGGACTAGGGATGACTGTTTCCAGTACTTCAACGGGTCGCGGTACATCGGCGGGGTGCAGAGTGGGTCGTACTATCAGAGCGACTGCGACTATGCATCACACGTGTTCCTGGTGTCGTTGCAGGACTTGGGTGTCTGGAACCCTTGTAAGTGCCACTGTCTCGGCCCGCGGGGAGACATGAGCGTGCACAGCTGACATGGAACACAGCGTTGGGAGATACAAGTCTGGAGAACTGCACGTTCAAGAGCGGCCTGCGGTACCTGCGGCGTGTACTATGTCGGCGACGCGCAGACTCCCATGCTGCCGCCAGATACCGGCGCCGACCCCATCAGAGTAAGGATATGAACGTGTCTTAGACAAGAAAATGGGCATGCTGACGGTGAGACAGGAAAATACGACGACCAGCTGCACCGACTACGTTGACGTGTTCACCGGCTCTGGCTACACCTGCCAGAACATCCTAGACCAGTACAACATCACGATTGCCGACTTCTTCGCCTGGAACCCGTCTGTGGGCTCAGACTGCTCGACCCTCTTTATCGGGTACCAGTACTGTGTGGCCGGCCCCACGGCATCCGGTTCTCCCACCACTACAACCTCCCCGCCGACAACGACCACCACCGGCCCCGGTGCCCCACACAGACGGGACAGCCAGCAAATTGCAACAAGTGGTACATTGCAAAGTGTACGTCCTCCCATCCTTCTTCAGCAGTAACCCCGACTAACCCCCCTCCCCCTTTAGCGGGCGACTCATGCCCCTCGGTCGAAAACGAGTTCTTCATCACCAGCGCGCAGTTTCCTCGCGTGGAACCCGGCCGTCTCGTCCGACTGCAGCACGGGCTTCTGGGCCGATTTTGCGTACTGCGTCGGCACGACTGACACCGTATCGTCGACGCGGTCCTCTCCGCCCACGGGGACCAGCAGCTCCGCGCCGCCGACTGTCACGGCGCCGGACCCGCACCAGGACAACAACGCCGTGTCGAACCTGCAACAAGTTCGCACAGGCGCAGAGCGGGGACTGGTGCGCCAAGTTTGCGGACGACAATGGTATCTCGACAACGCAGCTGTATGCGTGGAATGCGGTTCTCGGGACGGATGGCAGCGGATGTGACACGCAGTTTTGGGCGACGTATTGGTATTGTGTGGGGGTAAGTGGGTGAGTGTGTGGGACAGAAGATGCTGTCGGGCGATTGATGTACTCGCGGACTGGATTGGAGGGGCGCTTCGCTTGCGCTCTGGGTGAGTTTGAGCCTTCCACAAAACAACGATTGCCAGTGAAGCCCCATGTATTGTTTGTTCAAAATAAATATCGGTAATACGTTGAAAGATTCTGCAGTTTGTGAGAACAGTAGGCCCAACAGCAGTTGCTTCAAGAGTGCCGCGATGGCCCTGAGGGGAGCTAGTTTCGTTCAATCTCTGAAAACAAGATAGTAAATTAGGTAACCAGGATATGACGCGCAACCATGCGATTAGGAGTGGACGCTCTCCGGATAAGCGATCTGCTCAGTAGGTCGAATGCGTTGGGATTTCGCAAAGAGGTGCTTGATCTTGCGGCCCCGGGACATTTGACAGCACATAGGCGATCAACGCGTACGGTGACTGTGCGATTCGAATCCATGTACTCTGCGACGAAGAATATGCACCAACCTTGGTATTAACATCGTGGTTCTCCATCCACTCAAGACGTTATCCTCCGGACTGTAGCATTGCAATATCAATATCAACGCCAATGTACCCGATGCCGACTAAGTTGACCGAGCGCCATTTTCAGAATACGCGTCGATGAGCTCGAAGCTGGACTGAGGCTAATGTTATGTACAACTCGAAGACAATATTAACCTAGACACCCGCAAATAAGTGAACGACACAAACACAGAACGAGAGATGCATACAAAACATCTCGAGAACCCCCCTCGTCCATCCCCGGTTCTCCGGGTCTCCGTTCTTGGTTGAACGGGCAAAGAGGCGTTTGGGAAAAAAATGAAGTTCCTCACGCATAGGCTTAGACTCGAATCGAACGAACAGTTGTCTACCGCAATCGAGTTGGTGTTAACAACGCATGAGATGTAGACGTGCCCCAGGCGCTATCAAGCCTTGTTGGCACTGTTTTTGTCGAAGTATACAATAGATAGTTTCGACTAAGAGAACCGAGTCCCGGCCCCGGGCAGAGATTTAGGCGGGCCAAGGCGACTTGGACAAGGACGTAGGGAGCAAGGCGTTTTGCGGCTAGAACATCGCCGTAAAATTCAACAAGGGAAACTGGCACTGGTACTATCGAATGGCTTGGGCTCGAGTCGAACGAGCACGGTCTACTGGAGATGTCTAGCTGCTAGTTCATGAAGCGTGGATGCACACCGGCGCTAAAAAGCCTTATTTCTGTGATAGTTTTCAATTTGGTGAATGTTCAACCAAGAAATTTAACGGGTTGCTCAGACTGGACAGAGCTTGGACTCCTGGAGACGTGCGGTGCCCAGCACATGAATTAAGGGCGAGGGCAGGACGTCTGGCTATCACGGAATCGAGGAAGAAGTCTTCTGTTTTGTTCCAAAAAAAATGTTTGGAAACCGATACGACTTTGTCAGGTATTGGTGAGTATTCAATCAAACATGGGCCTTGTCCATAGTTAGCACCAAGTTAGCACGCAAGTATTTTAGGCTGAAGTTAGAGGTTTTGACCGGCCGTGCCTTGGGGAGCCTTGCGTCATTTTTTGTCCATATTGCGGTCACTTACAAGACAATCTACGTGTCGATAACGCCTTGAGAGCAGAGAACATCGGCACAATAGTTCGGTCACATGGCCGCGCCCGGAACAATGCTAGAATGATCCGTATTTCTCCTACTCACCTCCCAGCACCGCGTCGCCGTCTCGTCAGTCCCGCTTTTCCTCACTGTGAATCCACCCAGTTGATCGTTTGTTCAGCTCTTCCCTTGTTGCTGGTACGATGATGTCGCAAGACGCAGTAGCTCCGACGACACGGCCGAAGGTGCGCGTCTGTTTTCCTGGTGTTCCTGGATGTCCTAGATCGCATGGAATGGTCTTTCTGCTCTTGCTGGGGTAGCTGCACACTTGTATCTCGCGGGTCTCAGCTAGGCGTACGCTAGTCTCTTCCACCCCTTGCCGGCCGAAGTCGTCGTTCCTGTCTTCATTCGATGCTTTCTCAGGAATGAAAACTACCACTGACATACACTCCAGCTATCAATCTACCTCGCCGCACAAACCAATGTCCTCCTCCTCGACACGCCCTCCGCGCTCGAGACGCACATCGGCACCGCCCGCCGCGCCGTGACGGGGACGTACCGCGACGCGCACGCGCACGTCCAGGGCGTCGTCTCGCGGTGGATTGGCGTCGAGAATCGGGTCGAGGGTGCGTTGCGTTTATCCTCCCCCTTCCTCCCCTCCCCCTCTATTCGCCCGTTCTTTCGTGCTAACACCGCCACCTCACCCAGCTCGCCTCAATCCCTCCTACCGCCGGACGAGCCCCTCCTCCCCGGTGCGCTCTACGCCGCCATTGCCCTCCTCGCGACCATCCATCCTCACGCGCCACCGCGCCCTCCCCCTGCGCGCCGCCCTCCCGCCCCTCGCCGGCGCCGGCGCCTTCGCCCACTTCCTCCCCCACCTCTCCGCGAATATCCGTGCCTACGCCGGCGCGCTTGAGGACGAGCATTTACCTGCCCTGGCGCACGTGCACGAGACGAGGAAGGCGCACAGCGCGGGCGCGTGGGGCGCGTTTGACGGAACAGGGGGCGGAGACGCGGGAAAAGGCAAAGGTGGGGGTGGTGAGGGCGGTGGAGGGGCTGCAGCGCGCGACAGGGCTGCGCGTTGGGGAAGCGCTGGGGGTGGCAAGGGATGTGGAGGAGCGAGTGGAGAGGGTCGTGCACGAGGTGGTGGAGGAGCTCAAGGCCGCCGAGAAAAATAAGGATTAGGGTGCCATCTCCCCCCTCCACCTCTCTACGGACACCGCGTACCACCCCCACACCCCCGCCACCACCGACGCGTTCCTGGCGCAGTTCGGGCCTCCGCACAACCCGTCTCCAGGGCTGACTCTGTGTGGATGTCGCGATGTTCTCCGGCGCCGCTCTACTGCGGCGCGCATGGGCGGGCCCAGGACGCCGACTTCATGTCCGCTGGACCGAAACCTCTGCAGCGCATCGAGGTGTGTTCTTCCTTCGGCAGACGACAAAGGATGCAAGGCTAGCTGCAAAGGTTTGTGGAGGCGGATGATTTGAGGTTGAGCTGAGATATCCGCGTAGGGAACGCGCACAATCCCTGCGGTGGGTTGGAGTACGACTACCTCTATATGTTATTCGATTACCGAGCTGATGTTGGTGGTGCGTGGATGCTCATTGCAGCTTCTTCTCCCAGAATAAATCATTCTTCCATCGTCGGTGAATGCTGCAATCCTAGTAAGGAGGTGTTTGACAAAAAATTCAGCTACTCATTGCCATGGCTTGGACTCGAATCGAACGAGCAGAGTCTACTGAGCGGAATCCAGTCCTGGTCGATGAATGCATTGTAAATGCACTCAGGTGTGCTGTCAAGCCTTATTGGTGGTGTCGGTGTGGGGACATTAGATCATTTGGCGAATAGCAGGTGGGTTACCGCCGAGAACGACGATGAGTACAGTACGATTTCTATGGTGCGGGCCCGTTACCTAGCTGAGATTAGTGATCAAATCGGCCGGAGGAAAAAAGGATGGAGGCGTATCGCAGCAACTTGGGTCCCAAGGAGGCCCAGTGCTTGGTTCGGGCTTTCAGCTCCGCCACGTACACTTCTCACCGCCGTATTGGTGAAGACTTGGACGGGCGATGGACCATTAGCTCTAACGGAGCTTTTTTGAATATAATATGGGGATGTGGCCAAATTGATCCGACAATTTTGGTCTTGCTCACTCGGTTTGAATGAAATAAAAATCTGTCTTGAGCTTATTATTCTACACTCAAACGGAGTTTGGTAAGAGGGATAGCACATTGAACAAAATTTGCGGTCACAAGATTTCAAGCACGGGGGTAGCGGCAACTAGGTGACCCGCACCGTACCTTAAAGGCACGTAATTTTATTCACGGTACGCGTTCTTGCCTCCGAAATCAGTACTGAAAACTTGAAATTTGCACGGTAACCGAGTAAGACTGCTTTGAGGTACATATCCTGGTTGTCCTGCGGCGAACCTGGGTTGCCGATTACAACTTCATTTTTCTTCTATTCGGGAACTATGGTGCCCGTCACTCAGTCGCCACCTGTTTGTGACAATGAATATTACTCCTTCCAAAAAATCCGGTTTCTTATTCCTCTTGCCAAAAGACTCAGTTTCACAGTAGGGAAAACTTTTCCCAAGAGCGATTTTTATTTGAGTCAAAATTGAGCGCACCTATAAAGCCCACATATGCCCTCGTGTTAGCCTGGGTACATTAGTGGGTTAGCGCCGCTTGATGGCGTTGATTCCCAAAATGGGCCCATCCCCCAATAAACCCCGGATAAATGCGCATTTAATACTTGCAATAAACCGCAACGGCAGCGACAGCGCCCATCACGCAGCCATCGCTGCCATCAGTGCCGTCGGCTAGGACACCGCCCGGGCGCGCTCGACGGCGCGCCATCACCAGCCATCAGTCCCATCATTTCGCCCGCCCGCCACGATCGTGGCCGCTCCAGAGGTCGCAAAAATGCTCCTAAATTCGCGAAAAAAATGCCGTGGGGTGATAGGGCAATAAAGAAGGTGCATGAGGCGTTTGGTCCGATTACAATATCACCTTCCCTTTAAATTTCACAATTTGTCTCTTTCACTACTCAGAATGCATATATATTTCTTAAAAACAAATAATTCATAACGGCGGACGAAGAGTAGGTATAGTAGCCTTGGATTACTTTAAAACTGGGTGATAGGCATGTAAAGAGCGCATATGTAGGGCATTGGGGGGCAATAAAGCGACAGGAAGATAAATAAAAGTGCGAAGTACCTACGACGGGGGTCAAGGCTGTCCGCAGAACGGGGACAAGTGCGAGAACATCGAGGAGAACGGAGGGGTGGAATGTACGAAGCGGAGGGAGATGGCGGACGCCGCGAGAATCGCGCCGGGCGATGGAGGGGAGAGGAGCGCTATGCCACGCGCGCCTGGATCTTCCGTAGTGCACTGGCCCTTCTTTTCCGCCAGCCCTCGCGTCCCGCTGCTCTTGGCGTCTCGTTCTCCAGGGCCGCCCTCGCCACCGCCGCTCTCTCGCGCGGCTTCCCTTTGTCGCTACGAGTCTTGCGCTTGGGTTTCTCGAAGGCGGAGCCGGTCGCCGACTCGCTAGAGCCCGCAGACTTCCGCGGCTTCTTGGCGGCTGGCGCTGCGTCGCTATCGCCCCCCGACTTCTTGTGCTTCTGCCCTGGGAGGGTATTCGGGGTTGCTGGGGCGCGGAAAACGAATGACGGCGGGGGGCATTGGGATCTTTGGCAGCGCTGCCGGTGCTCGAGAGAATGCCGGCGCCGCTGACATGCTAGCGGGGTCATTGGGTACGTCATCCGCACTTGAAGGGAAGGGGTGGCTGGTGCCAAAAACGTTGGTCGAAGCAGCGGCGCCGTTGTTGGCGAGGCTGGCTCCACTGGGGACGCCGAAGGCGTCGTTGGAAATCGCGCTGCCGCTCCCGAAGCCTTCGAATGGCATGAGGGCATCGAAGTCCACAGTAGGGATGTTGCTAAGGTCGAGGTCGAGGTCGCTGCAGTTGAGGGGGAAAAGGTGGTCGAGGTCGATATCCGACAAGCCCATGGAAAGGTTGGGCGCGGTGGAGGCGGAAACGGGCGCGGTAGGGGTGGCGATGGACGGGGGTGCCGTAGGGGTAGCGATGGACGGGGTGGGTCGGTGCGATGACGATTGGGCCGGCGGCGCTGCCGGGCGGGTCGAGGATGTTGCTGGGGGTGCGACGTCGTCGTCATCGTCGTCGTCGGACTTGTTTGCATCGTCGCCCTCATCCTCGTCTTTGTCATCATCGCGACGGCGCCGGGTGGACTTGTATTTCCCGCCCTTGTCGGCGCACGGCTTCCTCGCCTTGTGGAGTGTTCCTGCAGCACGGCGGCACTCGATATCGGCCTCGAGCTCGGCGATCTCATCGAGGGCGAGGTAGACCCAGTGGATCTGGCCGCTGCGTACCATGCTGCAGATGCGGCGCACACGATCGCCGGTGCCCAGCTCGGATGGCTTGACGAAGGGAATATCGTCGGGCCATCCGACGAGCTTGACCTTCCACGCCATCTTGATGTCCGTGTCGAAGTTCGCGTAGCTCATCTTTATCTTGAGCTTCCTGTTCTTCGTCATACGATCTGCGAAAGGGAACAGGTCAGTAGCTGAAGGCTGAAAAATGGGGATTGCAACACACTTAGGCTGGAGGTCAGGGTCTGCGTAATCTCGGTCTTCATGCGGACCACGCTGTCGCGCTGGGCAGCTAAAGGCATCATCAGCGATGCGTTGACAAGGTCAGCAAGCCAGCGTACGTACCTTGATCTTGCATACAGCTCCACTGCTCGAATAGACGCAGGACGTCGAGGCCAGCAATCTTCAACGATTGAATGAAGAAGTCAAAGGACCCGCCCGACTCCGCGTACGTTGGGATGAACTGGTCATTGACGTTGCCGCGGGTGAACAACGCCACGCAGCGCGTGCCGGTGCGCGTGTGTAGGTTCATTATCTAAGCAGTGGTAAATTGGCCAGAATGTGAAATACATTTCAAGTATTTGCGTACCTCGTCCTGAATTCGGTTCACGATCGTGCGCGAGTCAGCGCCGGCTGCAAGGTTGTTGGCACGGAGGCCAACATGCGCAAGCTCTCGTTTCTCCTGGAGCTGACCCTTGAGACGGGCGACTTCTTCTTTAGAACGTGGTAGATGCGCGACCTTGTCCGCGGCTGCGGCGAGGTCCTTGAGGGAAATGGTTTCGCCACCTAGAAATAATAAGTATGAAAGCACATGATGATTTTTTTTCAAAAAAAAAAAACTCACGATCCTTGGCCTGTCTGTGAAGGTCGTGCACAATCGCGTTGCGCAGGCTGATCTCGCGCGTGGTCTTGTACTGGGTCGTGTTACTGAGGATACGCGCGGCGTACTCTTCGGTGTGGCCATGGTCGTTGGCGATGGTGGCAATGAATTTTTTTTTTCATAGCATAGAATTCGTCAACGTAATCGTAGAGTGCCTGCTTTTTTATCTTCCGCTGGGCAGCCTGAAGAGCGCGCGTGGCCTTCTGAGATTCAGTGAGTTTTCCAGTCGGACGCCCGCGGCGACGCGACGCCAACTGGACGCGTTTGCCAAGGTTTCGTGAGGCGTGAGTGGAGGTCTCTGTCAAGAAGGGTGGCATGGGAAACGCGGTGTTTAAGGGTGATAGGCTTGACGTTTACGACGTTTACGTGGGTGTGGGCGTTGGACGCGTCGATGGTGAGAGAAAACAACAATCTTTTGATGGTGGCTCTGCTGGAGAAGCTTGATAAACTGAATAGTTACGAGAACTCGTGCCATAATAATTATATATGAAGTTTCATTCCGCCTTTATGGCTCAACTGCTTGCATCGCGAGATTCACATAAAGGCTGCTTTTTGCGCGCAAGTTCGAATACCGCTCACTGATTTCTTTTTCTTTTTTTTTGGCATGTCTTTCCTTTCTGTTTTTTTGCGCGACATTTGTGGGCCTCACAAAATTTATTTCATTCAAAGCCTTTGAAGGTACACAAAGTCTCTTTCAGATAAGACAGATTCGAAAATGAAAGCCTCGCAAATCGTTTATAAAATCAAAAGACTCGATACATGTTCGACCCAATAATATGTATAAAGTACGGTAACATATCATCCAACCTAGTCGTCCTGCACGTTCGCACTACAGATATGGGAGTGAATGAACCGCACCCAGATGAATAGGAAAACGTACCTTTGACCGCCAGGCAAAGCCTGCTCAGCGGTAAGCCTCGCCTCAGCGAGGACTTCGAGAGCTTGATCAGCCCACTGTCCAATGAACCGCGCTGCGCTGCTGGCCCTTTGCAGGTGACCAAAAGTCACCTCCGCATGTACGCCGATTCGGCGTACAGCCGCCTCTGCATCGGTGACCAGACCTGCGATTCGCTGAGCAGAAGCTTCTGCTGTGGATATAGCAGCGTCAAGGCGCGCAGCAGCAAGCTCCTGCTGAAGTTGTGGGAGCAGACTGCAATCGGTGGCCGCGACAAAGGGAAGCGCGGGTGGGATTCTGTGCGGAGAAAGCAGGGAGTCGTCTGATGTGTCTGAAGACGTGTCAGATATGTCGGGTAATGTCGAGGGTGCGCGTGTTGCTGGAGTTGAAGGCACTGAGGAATGGGGCGAGAGGTCGATAAGATGCGAGTGGTGGTGCCTACAATTCTCCTTCCATTTGGCGACAATGCCATCCCAGGTGGAGGCTTGGGCCCAGACGCCGCCCTCGAAGTCCCTGAGACACTGGTTTACTTGCTCCCTGTAGTTTAGACAAGATCAGAAATATTTTGTGAAGAGAAGCATACGACGTACATGGTGGTGTACACCCCGGTCCCCGACCTCTGAAAACAGCAAAAAAACCGCCCCTTGGGGTCTGCTGAATGGGCCTCCTTACCACGGAAGTGCCTCTTGTCAGGCCAGTATTCCGGCAGGCAAGGTACAACGATATCAGACATAGAGGTAAAGATGGAGAGTGTCACGCCATCACTCCTGGCATGATGCAAAAAGACTGCCGCGAAACGGCTTTCCAGGAATGCGTGCAGCGACGGACAGAACATGGAGGTTCTGAATATTAACTTCTCAAGCGAAAGAAGAAAAAAACGTAAATTATAGAATAACAATAGACATAAAATCTCGCAGTACAAGTTTTAGTGCCAAGGCCCAGCCCCTGCTTCAGCACGCGTTGCTGAGCACGCAGACTTGGGCTGCTACAACCGGTACCTTCTCATTTTCGGCGGGTGGTCCTCCTTGCACCACCAGGCGCGGCACCGGCAGATTCTGCACTTCTCGCATCGTTCATCCCTGACGCATGGGCAGTAGATTGGGCCCCACGAACGGGCGCTCCCGTCGGAGTCGACATCACTTTCAGAGTGATATTCTTTGGGCGACGGCAAGGGCAAGAGCTGCAGCTCGTCGTCAGACGGAGGATGGGCGTCAAGTGTGCGCCGAGTCTTGCTCTCGACGGCTGACGTTGGACAATGGGGAGACGGGTGGCTATTGTGAGCGGCAGACGGACTCATGGTCGTGGAGCGCTTGAGCTCGCGTTCAATATGTTCCCTACTTTGAATATGATGTGAAGAAGAATTGCAGAATAAAAATTAGACGTACTGGCGGCGACGCTCCTCCTCTGCTTGCGCAGTTTTTTTTTCGCTTTCTGGATTCACAGAATCATGTCTCAAGCATTGGGATGGCCATGAGGGAGACGCACCTTTCGCGATAGGCGGCCACAACCTGGAGTTTTTGTGCATGTCGCACCTCCTTGGTTTTGTCGTCCACAACTTGGGAACGGAGTCTGAAGTGCTCGTTTTCAGTTGGATTACTCCTCGAGTGCCTCTGTTGTGCTCACCGGGCCATACGTTCCCGCGCAGAGTCGCGAAGATGAGGATTTCTGCATGAATTGAGTCAGATCCAATATATTATATACATGAGCTGTACTTTGCCCGGTAGCATGCAGATGCCTCTTTGTGGCGTTGGGCCTTGGTATCGGGGTCGAGTTTGGCGCGCTTCGGGGGCATGTGTTGTGTTTCGGAGACAATTTTTGAAAGTTGTTGCAAGGAAAGGGAAAGAAAGAAAGTTACTAATAGATTCTAGTTGCCGGCGTGGTGATTTCGTGATCGCCAGAGCGTATTTTACGCTCCAGTCTTCCATGCCTTCTTGGATTGACAAGAAACGTTCTGGGACGCCTTACAGATGAGAATTTCAGCCATAAGAATATTTACAGAATTTACCTGAAAGAATTGCGTTAGCAACAAGTTCTTTATCAAAGGGAGTTCGCGATCATGAACTTGCGATCTACTTCATCTCAATGAGTTCGCGATCTTACTTGCACAAGGTAGGCTGCCAATTTTTTTAATGTAGCATATGAAAATTTATAGTGCAAGACATTGAAATACAGTAAAACTACTCAATGGAATCTAGCAATTCATCGACGGTACTAAGTAATCCAAGCCCCATCTCCCATCGCCCGGCCTTCTGCTCGCAAACCCTCGCGTATTCATCAGGGTCCTCCTCTGCGAGCTCCCTCTCCGTGCGGAAGCCGTTGTCGACATAACGGAAGAGACCGCCTCCGGTGTACTGCGTAAAGGAGGCCCGATGCTCAGCAGGCCCCACCGGAAGGTTGAATGTGTGATCGTTGCGGATGGGATAAGGATTAGAGCACCCGGGGGAAACTCGATGACGAGTTTCAGCTCCCACAAGATGAGGTGGCCCTCCCTTCTTGGGGTCGAAGTCGCCGAGGGCCTGCACCGTGCACATGCCGAACGGGAGATTGAGGATGTCGCAGTGCTTAAAGGTCCACGCGCGCGGTCCGAAATTGAAGGCCGCCTGGGAGAACACGGATCGCTCCCAGTTGCGAGTGAGGTGCGGGAACCGTTTTTGAAGCCGGCGGTCGTACTCGTCGTAGTAGGTATGAAGTTTTGGGGCCCAAAGGGCAAAGGAGGCTGGGGAGAAGTCAGCAACGCGGCGGGGAGAAACAGGCTGGTGACGTACAGCTCGCAAATGTAGCCATCCAAGTGACGTGCTCGTCAGCGAGGAGACGCTCGAGAAGGGCCGTGTGCTCGCCGTTGTTGATGCGGCATGGGACGGATTGACCTTTGCAGTACGAGAGCCCGACGTTGAGGGCCACGAATCCCCCGCGCCGATGTTTGGCCATGGTGGACTTGAAGCAGGTGTTGATACGTTCTTTCTTGAGGAGCTCGAAGGTGCGGGTGACGGACTTGGCGTACTTGGGGTCGGACGGCTGTCCCACTAGAACGGTGATGATGCGGCCGTTGGCGTCTACGATAGGGGTGGAGGTGCTATTAGACAAGTTAGCATGCAACGAGGTAAGGAAGAAAATTACAAGCCGTCCCATGATAGCAGCCGAAACCCCAGCCCGATAAGCTCTGGGAGCGTGCGGCGCTTCTTGCTGCCCCAAGTGTCCTGCTCCACCCTCGCTGCGTATGCGCCATGAGCGGCCGGCAGCTCGGTGGCATCGAGCACGGTCGGGATGGCGCGTTCGGCACGGATGTGCTCCCGCAGGGTAGCGGGGCGTGGTCGCTGTCCACCGGGCTGCTTCTTCGCCAACTGGCGTTTCTCGTGGCGTTTGATGTGGGCGTAAGGCATGGGGCGCGCACCGGAGGCGATCACCTCGTCCATGCACCGGCGCTTAGGCGGTGGAGGCGGAGGGAGGGGCTCGTCGAGCTCGTCAAGCCAACTGTCGTCGAGCAGTGGTTCATCGAGGTCCTCCATTAGTGCCTCGATGTCTTCCTGCTCATCAGATTCCACTGCGACAGCTTCACGAAGCAAAGGGCCTACGTCGAAGATGGGCGACCAGAAAGACGCGAAGACCGTTCCGGCGCGTGTCTAAAGGCGTCTTAGAATGGTAGATGGGGGGATGGAGTCGTTGCGCACCTTGTGTTCATGAGGGAACCAGGTCATCGCCGGGGAGCCTGTGGGGAGGAAATGGGAAATCAGTGACCTGAGTGGCGGCAGGGGGATCGTCTTCCTTTTTTTTGTTACTGCAGCTGGCATGTTGGACTAATCCCTGGTGAGAGATATCCCCCAACTCGCCAGCTGCAACCACAAAAGAAAGGAAGAACAAAAAATTAGAAGAACAAAACACTCACTGAAGATCAATTGACGCGATGGTGGTGGACACGAGAGACACGCTTGGTCACAGTGTGTTACACTGTGACCAAACACAAATGCGCGCTCGAGAGACGCGCTTGGTCACAGTGTAACAAGATGCATCGCGCTCGCCGCCCTGCCGCCACATCGACGTCCCGCCGTATCAATGGCCAGTCAAGCCAGCGTCTTTTCAATGGACGCATTGTCAAGACTTCCACGCAATTAAACCAGCGGGAAATTCGAGCAGTCAAGAACCTCGAATTTGATAGGGAAACTCAACGGCTTGCAAGTACGTGTCTGGAGGCTTTTTAATTTCAATGCAATTTAATTCGATGGGTTGCTGGTTTGTAGGCTTGACAAACGCCCAGCGCCACGCAGAAGAAGCGCACCTGGACCTTCCGGACGACAATTCATTCTATGATCCCCTGGCGGATGTCTTGGAGGGGAACGTTCGCGCCGACATCAGTCATGCGGGCGAGGACTTCGCGCCTGAGCAGGCGCGTGCATCGAATCGTGAACTTTGGCAGGCGCTTCGTGACTCACACAGGTATGAAATTTTTGGCCTCAAAATCTTTTTAGCTTATTCTTTCTAGCCGGCTTTATGGTCGACGTACAGAACATCGTACGCGGCGCGATCGCACACAGTCTCTGGTGGACGGCTTTAAGCCCCAGATGGATGCAACTGTCTCGGCGTACCTCGACTACAGCCTTCGTTCCAAAGGCAAGAATCTCGAGGTCTTGGATGGTCATCCAGATGAGATGGCCATTAACCATTACCCGTTGGTAGTGGTGGATTTATTTTGTGAGTGTCTATTGCGCTAACCTGACGAGGTCGTTAATGTTCTCAGCTGCATACCAGGCCGACATACCCATGTTTGACCGTGACGACTTTGTCGTCTCAGGGCTGGTGAATCTGGGGCTCTTTCCCTGCTCTCCATACAACCCGACGGTGGCCATTACGATCCGGGCGCTGGAGGTATTCCGGGTGACACGCCTTCGTTGCCCACGGCTCGGGATTCAGCCATATGTTCGCGCTTTATGCGACCTTCATGGGGTACGTTCTAATCTGCCCGTCTTGCCGCCTTTTTCTGACATTCTCCCAACAGGTACCTTTTCGAACGTATCTGTCGATGCAATTCTCTATCGCGTTCGACGTGTATCTCGGAACACTCACAATCGTGGCCAAGCGTGTCGAGGCTGCCTTGGGCCGCGACACTCCCAACTGGCGGCTCAAAAAATGCCTGCCCCGCATGTCTATATACGCTTGAGGGCGAAGATGAACTGCTGTTGCCGGTGCTTACCACGCAGGATGGGAACAACTCGCTTAGTAGGCACGGGCAGATGGAACGTCCAGAGGAAGAGGGCAGCGATGAGGGGGACGCCTCTGCGACGAGGTCGAGGGCACAGGAGGACAATCGTAAAGTCCCTGGCGACTACTACCTCTCGCGGGATGAAGTCGATAAATGGGCGAAAGAGGGGCTGGAGGAAATGATGAAGGGGCACTCGTCTGACCCCGTATGTGCCCTTTCTTTCTCCTTCTTCTAATCGCTGAAAAACATCTCAGGAATGGAACGAGGAGGATGACGGCTGCTCAGAACGATGGAGCAATATGCGCGAGGAGATCACTTCTCGAGCGCTGGGTATGTACGACGAGACAGGAGTTTTCCTGTCTCTGTGTCGGCATGGCTTCGTGCTAGTCGTTTTGGATATGGTTCAGAGTGGGGAGCTGTGAGCGTCTTCATCTTCCCTCCTTGAAATCTTTCGGCTAACAAGATATAGCGCAAAATATGGGTTCACTGTGGTCAACCACCTCCTCAACGTCATCGGCCAAGTCGCAGTCGGCTACGATATCGGGTGCAAATTTGGCAAGATGGTCAACACCCATCCAGTGCTGGGGCCGCTTGCGCGGGAGAAGCACTTCAAGTCGCTGGTCGGCGCCTTCCACGGGCACGCACATAATCGGCGGTGCCAACTGTGTCACCTTGCAACGTATGTAGAGGGCGTGGGGCTAGAGGATCTCGAGGAGTGCGAAAGCTTCTTCTCGAAATCCAATGCTCTTGCGCCGTGTACTCGGTACGCCTCCGGCTTCCATCGCCACCAGGCGATTGTTTCCTACCTCAAGCACACGGATATCTTCGACACGTACCAGTCACTTTGTAAGTGGCAGCATCCAATCGTTAACCGTGCTGAGATGGTCTCCTAGCCCTGCTACTCGTAACCAAATACAAGTGCGCCCTCGAAGTCAGACGCACCTGGACGGCTTTGAAGGAGACCATGGTCAAGCTCGGTGTCCAGGATGTTTCTGTCTTCGAGGATTGGCTCAAGCTCGAAAAGGCGTGCTTGGATGAGCTCAGTACCGAGCCGCTCGAGGAGACGCTGAAGATGGAATATTACCAGAAGCTTGTAAATCTTGACGAAGCTGAGTACGTTTTTTTCTTTTTACTTCGGCACAATGCCCCGACCTTATTCTTCCACAGAGCGCGTCTATCAGCTCTGCGTGGCGCAGTTGCTTATGAAGATCCCAGCCAGCAGGACTACCAACAGAACACGTCTGCCACTCGCCGGCTCGAGACTCAGCGGCGGCATGCGATGGAGCTCCGCGACAAGATCTTGCTCGCCGTGCAAGATCTGGAGATTCGGATGGATCTGCGCAATCGATGGACACCAGGGTGTGCAGAGTGGTCGGAAGCCGCTGTGCTAGTGGCCAACAGGAGATACCAGCGCGCGCTGGACAAGCTTCAAGGCTTGGTCATAGCGCGGCTGTTTGAACTGACAAAGTGCCACATGTCCGGTACAGGTGCGTTCTTAAGCTGCAGCAACCATGGCCCCTGTCCTAACGAATCTACTATCAGGCTATAAAATGCGCAAACACATCGCAAAGGCGCTCCAGGCGCGCTCGCGTGCCATCAAGACGGCCATCGAGCAGTACAACGCAGCGGCGGTGGCGCTCGAGATCCCACGCGAGCCACTCAGCTGGGAGGAGGTGGTCGACTACACATTCCTCTCCGACTTCGACCTCTTGCGAACCTCCCATCGCGACATTCTCACTGAGGGTTGGGCTCAGCCAGCAGGTCGGGAAGCCATGGACAATTATTTCAAAATCCTCCGGGCAAACGAGGAGATCAAGCGCTTGAACGTTGAGATCCCGCGCCTCGTCACCTACATGCGGGACGAGGAGGCGTTCCTTTTTCGGCAAGAAGAACGTGTGCGCATCGAGCACGGCGATGCGCTCGCCCATCAGGTGGCCCTTTATCGGGAGTTGCAAGGCCGTTTCAACGACGGCCATCGGTACCGCCTCCTCGCGCTGTCCAAGCTCCCAGGGTTCTCGGGCTCCATCATGCCTGGTGTCCCCGTCGACAAGCAACGGCTCGCCGAGGAAGCACCGCAATCACAGCTGCCGGAGGTGTCTCAAGGCTTCGATGGGGCAACATTGGGCGACGAAGACAAGGAGGACTCTGACGGCGAGGCAGAGACACTCGATGTGACGTTCGCTGTGCTCCGTATCACAGAGGACAGTGCCGAGTAGGACTTTCTTTCCGTATTCTTTAAAATTGCATTGTATTTATCGTATAATTTAATTATCGCACTGAATATATATGTACTAGAGGGATCCAGGTGTCCACCGTTTTTTTTTCGTGAATTTAGGACCATTTTTGCGGCCGCGATCATGGCGGGCGGGCGATATGATGGCTTTGATGGCTGGTGATGGCGCGCCGTCGAGCGCGCCCGGGCGGTGTCCTAGCCGACGCCATTGATGGCAGAAACGGCTGCGTGATGGGCACTGTCGCTGCCGTTCCAGTTTATTGCAAGTATTAAATGCGCATTTACCGGGGGTTTATTGGGGGATGGGCCCATTTTGGGAATCAACGCCATCAAGCGGCGCCAACCCACTAATGTACCCAGGCTAACACGAGGGCATATGTGGGCTTTATAGGTGATTGAGCGAGTAATATTTTTCTGACTGGCCAAATTGGGACTGTCTACCAAAATACACCACCTACTGGTCAAAGCTCAGTGCTACTGTCTTATAAACACACCTATGCGATGTGTACTGTGTACTGCTTAGAACTGGACCTCTGGACCTATAATTGTGTGTTCTGAGTCGACATCCTGGCATGGTTAGCCGACTCGGAATAAAGTCGAGGCTTGTGGATTTGGAGGAATATAGATGGCCAGATTATTGTATAGAAGTAGATATGTATGAGGCTGCCAAGATGTGGAAAATGGTGTGCTGCAGCAACCCAGAGAGATACAAATTTCAAAAAATTTGGCCTTCGCCCAATTTGGGACTAGTCCAATTTAGGTGGCGACTAAGCGACGGGCACCAAGAGTTCGTGGCTGATCTTGTACGACATTCTAGTAACGATCCTCCTTCGAGCTCTTCGTCAGTCCTCGTGTTTCCCTCACTGGTTTGAGCTGTTTGCCTATTCCCATAGTTCCAGAGTCTTCCGATCCCACTTGTGCCAATTTAGGAACTCGCTGATGTCCTCCCCGTGATTCTTCAATAAGCCTTCCAACATCTTAGGTTGCAGGACGTTGTCAAGAATGTATTGAAGCTTCTCAACAGACTTCTCTTCGAGGAAAAGAAGGGGTCACATTGGATCTATTCCCTGGTTAATTTGGCGATAGGTATCACATAAACCCTGAGATCTTTCTTGAGGAAGCGGGCATCAACATCAATGATGAGACATCCGGCCAAGCTGGGTTCCTCGCTGTTCTGTATCTTCAACTTCGCCTATTCTGCAGTCTTAGCAGAATGAAGGCGTTAGCAATATTTTTATCCTCAGCCGAGGGAGACACAAACCTCGCCATACACGTGCTTCAGTAGCGTCACGGCCTGGTATTCTTTCATATCCGATTGGATTTTGTACCCCGCGTTGAAGAAAACACCGGGTTTATTCCATTCCTGCTTGTTGCGGTCGTCAACATATTTACTCCACCTTTCCCTTGCTTTTTCATCTTTGTTCTTTAAACTGGCTTGCATAACCTTGTTATACCCGCCCCAATTGTCATATAGTATCTTGATCCGCAATGCAGTAGTGCGAGATTTAATCCCCTCAGCACACCTGGGATTAACCCGGCGTACCTGTAAGCCTGCGATTAAAGTGAGTGCAAGCCAAGTGGAGTTTGAATGATTAAATTCACAAAGTGTTTTAATCCTGAAACTAACCTCGGATTAATTTCCCTGGTTCCGTCGCGATCTCTTCCATGCGAAGGATAATCTCAGAATCATGCTCACCTCTGGATACAAAATCTTGCTTGTGATTAATAAGTGCCCGCGTTGTAGACTTCAAGGCAAAACCGCGTACATGTTGATAGTGTGAGAATCTTGTTGCCATTGAGTGATTCCAAGTCCAAGCACTTATCGGAGCACAAACATGAGTGAAAAGTGAAATCACGGAAACAGATTGTAGCAAGCACCACTCTGAGTCAGCTTACCACTTAATGGCAGTGTGTGCCACTTTGGTGCCACTCGCTCCGAGTCTCTTGGAAAATTTTCGCCACTACCATTCAACTACGGAACCTCTGGAAATTTGTGAGCACAAAGTATGAGGTTAACAACTTACAGGACTTGAACAGCGTTACGTACTTCGAAGTCCGAGCGAGATGGGAGATGAGAGCAGGAGCGTGTGTGGTGGCATGTTCAGCAGGCACAGTATTAGAACAATAGTGCTTTGATAACACTCGCCGCTTTGTTGTCTTCCTCCATCAATATCCCGAAGTCTTTGCACTGGGGGTTCCAGGTGCCTCCGAGGCATGTGGTCCGAGGGCTACAATGTGGAATACAAAAGGCCTACAAAGGTCCTTAGGTCAACAAAGAACAGACAAAGGAGGGACAGAGGACAGGCAGATTTGCTGGGTGGTGAAAATCCTGCCTGCCCTTTGATCAAACAAGCAGAGTCTACTGTGAATTCTCTTTTCACCATGAAAATAGTGTAGATGCACACCAGGCTGTCTACCTGTGCTTACCCTCTGTCTACCTGGGTAGACGTACGTGTACCACGACATGTAGACACATGTCAGTCTACCTCCGTCTACCCCTGTCTACCTCCGGCTACCTAAGGTGGACAGCCTTTGGCTACCTTTGGCTACCTCCGTCTACCTCTGTCTCTCTTGGTAGACTCACCCATCCGAACTTACACTGCTAATTTGCGTTCACCTAGGCTTTCCCTGTGTCTGGTATCTCTCCTTTGCTTTGCACTAGTTTGTGCTGCTCATTGGAAATGACATTTCCACTGGCGTGCTGTCGTTGAACGGCATCGCCAAACACGTGCACATACATTGACAGCGGTAGCATCGGATCAAAGAATCTTCAACATTCGCTTGCAGTTCACTGTGGACTTCGCATCGACCGTTCACCATCAAAAGCCAATGTTAATGCCGACTATGTCTATGTCGGTCTACCTCAGTCTACCTCGGCCCGGGTCTGTCTACCCCCATCTACAGGATAGACACACGATAGATGCAGGTGAACTAGGTATGTGTACGCAACAGGTAGCCAGACAGGTCTGTCTACCCTGCATCCACCTGGGTAGGCAGACCCTCTGTCTACGGGGGTGTCATGAATCACCTGGGTTCTACTTTTTCACACGACGTGTCCGTATGGATACAGATGGCGTCTTAGCAGCATGGGAGTCTCATGATGCCACCACGTGACCTTCTCACGGTCGAAACCTGGCCACGGATTCTAAAGCCACAGACTCGGAGAGTCTGCGCCACGGGATACAGAAGATGTTAGGGACTAGGAACCCATACAGACAGATCCTAGTCCCCGAACACACCACAGATGACACAGGAAGCGTAAACAAAGTACATGACTGGTTGCAAACCGATCGGGGTTTGAACCACTGGATACAATGACACTCAGGATTAGGAAACCCGAACGTCAGGTCTCCTAAGTCCTCCGACATCACGGAAACCGACACAGAGGAGTCTAGGAGTATCAGCATTAACACTCGTTAATGCTGCGGTACAGGAACTGATCGCGATTGACCGCGATCACTTTAATTTATTAGAAGCCTATATAAGCTCGGTAGAATCTCCATGTACAGTAGATTCTACCTCATCTAATCTCAGGCTTCTACCTTGGCTTGACATAGGCATTGTCTCCACCCTGCCCCGCTTCCTCCCATTGTACTACAGGTTGTATCCATGCCCCGGGTTGTATACCTGAGTGGATACCACACCCTATCGACTCGTTCTGGGTTCCGCTGAAGAAGAGGAGAATGCCCGGTGTGTAGGTTCCTGCTATGGGTTGGTGATCCGGGTAGCGGTAGAGCGAACGATGGGGGATAAATGTCAACTTGGGTCCCGAGCCATAGAGGAAGAAAACACCGAAAAGTTAGAGTAAAGAAGTGCCGAAATGCTGTGTGAATAGGGTGAGGTTGTGCAATGCGAATTCTGGGGTGCTGGTGGCTAAACTGCCCACTGGCGACTTTCCTAGAGGAAGGGGCAAAGGGATACCAAATCCCTTCTGGGCGAGGGCCCTGCACTGGTCGCGGATATGGTGGTAAGAGCGTGAATTCCGTGATGTGGCACTATTTACGTTACAAACAATAATGTAATCAAGAATAAAAATAGAGATAGGATAAGGCAGTTGAATATCTGGAGGATAAATGCATTATTGAGACATGGGGTAGAGTTCGAAGGCGTTCCGGAATGTGGTCGTGAATCCTGAATGGGAACAGGAAGATAAAGTGGTGGTGAAGGGAGGCGCTCGACCGGCGGAGAATGCGGGGGATTCGACTCGAAGCTGCGGTCTGGAGTGGAAATACAACGTGGATGTTGGACAACTGCAGGCAGCGCATGCGGGGGATCTTTATCTGTGATGGGGACAGCACTGGGAATGCGATGAGGCACGGGCGTAGGTGTGGCATGTGGAGCTCGATGAACATGTGGGGGACTCGATTGAGAGGTCCCGGGCGACTTTGTAACTCTGCGAGGTGAAACACAAATGGTGCGAGGAGGGAGACGTTGAGGTGACAAAAGATGTGCTGAAATGCCGCCAGGGTGCCGTGTCATTGGAAGGGACGAACCATCGTTCGAAACGAGACGGAAATTAGCATCGAATTTGACCAGACGCTTGGAAAGAAGCTTGTAAGTCCGTGGGCAGAAACGAGGGTTGAGCCGGTGTTTCCCCGTCCCACCACAAACGAAGCAGCACCGCGAGCGCTTTTTGCGAGGGGGTGACGCATTGGAAGACGAGACATGGGTGGTGGAATGCGAAGAATTGAATGTAGATGATGGGTTAAGCGAGAAGTTCGCCTGCTCGGGGTGTGATGCAATGTGGGAATGCGCAACGTGCGTGGATGCATGTGGACGTGCAACGAAGGGCATAGATGAAATATGGAGTGTGGAATGCGAAATGGGAAGTGGAAGCGGCGGCACTAACGGCGTGTGCGATCGTACAGAGCGTGGTGCGATGCGTGGATGTGGCTCGTGTGCAGCGTTGTGGAAATGCGAAGAGGTGGCCGTTGGGTGCGAAGTAAGGGGTGTGAATGACGAATTAGACGAGCTGTTCGCCTGCTCGGGGCGCGATACGATGTGGGACACGAAACGTCCGAGGTAGCGGCGTGACACGTGGTGAGTGGCGTAGGAGCGATAGGACATGCAACGTGCAGCGTAGGGACCATCATAGTGAAGGGTAGGGGGATGAATGAAGGTAGAAACGACCACGGACCACTCAGAATACCCAATAAAAACCCTAGAAGAGCTTTTTCCCCTGCGGTGGTCACCACTGAAGAAGAGGAGAATGCCCGGTGTGTAGGTTCCTGCTATGGGTCGGTGATCCGGATAGCGGTAGAGCGAACGATGGGGGATAAATGTCAACTTGGGTCCCGAGCCGTAGAGTAAGAAAACACCGAAAAGTTAGAGTAAAGAAGTGCCGAAATGCCGTGTGAATAGGGTGAGGTCGTGCGATGCGAATTCTGGGGTGCTGGTGGCTAAACTGCCCACTGGCGACTTTCCTAGAGGAAGGGGCAAAGGGATACTGAATCCCTTCTGGGCGAGGGCCCTGCACTGGTCGCGGATATGGTGGTAAGAGCGTGAATTCCGTGATGTGGCACTATTTACGTTACAAACAATAATGTAATCAAGAATAAAAATAACTACAGAGTAAAGGCAAAACCAGCATGTGGTTGAACTTCCACACGCCGGCCATCCGACCCCTCCACACCGCCTCGCATCCCGACCTACGACATACAGCCTCCTAGGGAGGATGCCGTATGACTGGTCCTACTGCTTGGGGAACATACAAGCTACCAGCATCTATCGGGTTTACCCTGGTTGGGGTTCTTGCCGGTTTACCTCGCTTTTTAGCTGACCCAGAGGCCATTGCTGACAGGGGGGTCTGAACACAGTGATTGGCACTATTTCTGTGGAGGAGGAGGTTCAAACTGTTTCGCAAAAGGGAAGCACTTTGCTGTAGTGTAACCATCTCAACGGCCATTGAGAAAGCCATATAATCAACTTCTTCCATCCTTGAGGAGTCTATACCACCTTTGTCACTTCATCAGGCCGGAGAAATTTCGTTTACAGTGATTAAGTTCTTGTGCAAAGTTCGTCAGTCTCTGAATTTTGGCGGAAATCTGTCACTTCAGCGTTGATCTTTGTCACTTTGTTGAATCTATGTACTCACCACGTGCCCAGAAGCGGATTTTTTTTTGTCCACCACAATTGTCGCTCTCGTCTGACCCGTCCTCTCCACCCACCACCGTTGCAACACCGTTTCCCTCAATGGACGAGCTCGAGATTGACAGATATTCTTCCATTCTAACTGGCCACAGGATTCTTGGTGGAGGCGGTGTAGAAGATGGGTTGGTCCGGGGGGTAGACCTGAGTGGTGGAGGTTGTGACTATATCCTAGGCTGCAGGCTTACAACAGTAGAGGACTAAATAATAAGAAAACGGTACTCAGCTTTGGGATAGCGACTCGGTGTCTTGTAGACTCGTCTCTAGGCCTCTCGTGTTCGATAAGATGGACAAGATAAAGTTCAGGTTAGGACAGAGATGATGGGGGGAAAGAGGGAGATGATCCCCTGTCTCAATTTGCAAGGGATTAAATACTACGATCGGGGTGGCTGAAATGTGTACTCATGCGTCACCAGAGCCCTTGGACACGAAATACAAATGTCCAGCTATGTAAGAGTCCATGGTAGAATAAAATAAATATACCAGATGCTAATCGCCTCGTCCAACTCATACCATCCGGGAAGTGCACAAAGACGAAATAGGGAGATCACGCTGCCACCTCAGCGCGTGCGGGAGATGGACAAAGTCTCCGAGCATATCAATCCCCAGTGCAATCTGAGGGTAGAGCCCTCAGAGACGACGTCACAGCCGGCAGTTGTACATCACGAGAGGTAAGTGAGAAAAGAGAAAGGATGGGGAGCATGTATGGAATGGAGAGGATGATAGAGAAAAAAGAGAGACGCGCCATCTGTCCTTCCAACTTGGAGAAAACATGAGAATGAACACGGAGACTACTTGATGTCTCGGACACGTGATCGTCCAGAGCACGTGAGCTTTGTGCGCGTCGCGTGGTATTCAGGATGGCCCTGGATGGGAGTGAAGATTCTAAGAAAATATGATAGAGTGGGAGAGATGATGAGTCGTTCTCAATAGAGGGAGAGAGTAGATGAATTATTGGTCGTTAACGCCCGAGGAGGAGCCCGCATACAATTCCTTAAGAGGTAAATGTAACGAGTGTGCCGATTGGCACTTCCACAGCGGGAGCTGCTGGGGGCATGGAATTAGAACCGTTGCGCCGGCCCAGTGAGCAGGCTCGGGCATTTACACACTTCCCGTGAATCTATTGCGCACAGATATAATCCCGGGGCAAGCCGAGGGCCTTCCCTGCCTTTCCT
Source organism: Mycena olivaceomarginata (assembly GCA_029378375.1). Lineage (NCBI taxonomy): Eukaryota > Fungi > Basidiomycota > Agaricomycetes > Agaricales > Mycenaceae > Mycena > Mycena olivaceomarginata. The sequence continues at coordinate 34,289 of JARKIC010001620.1, read as the reverse complement.
CGGTTTGTGGAACTGGACTTGAGCCGGACATCAATACCAAACGCGCCGAAGCTGGATGGCCAGCGTATAACTCTTGTAACAATGTACGTGTGGTTTCCACAACCTTAGCATTCACTATTTGAACCAGGAATCCTTGCACGTTTTAACGCCTGATACAATCTTGCGAGGGGGAGGGAATAATATTATGGTGATTCCCTAGTAATATGCTGTATGAGCATTCGCTCCGTTCGTTTGGCTAGTGGATTTGAATTGAACACCCTCAGACTCTTCTGCAGGGATACGCACTATTATTCGACAAAGTGTCCATGAAGGTGAACAGATATAACGACCTTTCGCCACTCCCATGGCTGGTTGACGAACTTTCCACGAAATAAATAGCTGTGACGAACTTTCTCCGAAATAGCCGATCTGACGACGTCACGAGGGTGGCGCGGACTCATCCTCGAGTCTTCGGCTCTTGGTTGAACGGAAAAGAGGTGTTTGAGAAACCACTATTCGGTGGAGATCTATGCCTTGGACTCGAATCAAACGAGCACGTCTACCGCTGCCGATGTTGACAACGCAAGAGATGGTGCGCCCCAGACACCCCAAGTTTTATTGGCAGCATTTCTGTGGACGGGGAGGTTAGATAGTTCCGCGAATATCTGGCAAAAAAATTTAACCTCTTCCTCCCCGGGTCTTGGATCATCGTACGTCCCGTCCTATCTCATCTATCAATCTGGCACCCCGCCCGAACTTGATTCATGCCTGACTGACTGGCGACTGATCGGTGTTCCATGTATAGGGCTCACACCACGGCGCCCCGGCGTTCTTCCGCTTCCTGGCGTTCCTCTATCTCGCGATCCTCGCAGCCGAGAGCCAGCTGCAGATGATTGTCATCGCGGCCCGGATGCTTATTTTCGTCGCCGCGCTGGCGATTGGCGCTTTGTGAGTCCCAGCCTTTTATTTTTAAAATTTGTTGTAACTAGGGAACGTTGACTGACGTCCTACTGATTGGTTGAATAAAAGGCAGTCAGCGCCAGCGGGAAGATACACTGCGTTGCGCCAATGGGTGCGTCAAAAACAGCGGTAAGTACGTGCGTCAATATATACGTGACGCTACGTCAATCAAGCGTCAAATCAGCGTCAGTTGAAAAAACTGCAGCACCAATCTGCGCCGCTTGCAACGTCACACTGCCGCTGGTCACGGCACGTCCAAAATCGCCTGAAAGACGCAAAAAAGCGAAAATTTCCGTGGGATTTGTCGAAATTTTGGGGGATGTCACGCCAAATTTTTGTTGGTGTCGAAATGCCGAACTTGAGAAAAGGGTCACGCGTCACCCCCCCTGTCGATTTGAATGAAAAACCCCAGTATGTGTCGAACTGCGGTGGAGCTTATCTTCGGCTCGTTTTCCAGCATCAAAGCCCGTTCATTCCCCCGCTTTTGGTTCTACTTACTCGTTCCACTACATGGACTATCAGCGCGCTATGCGTTCAAGCTGCTTACGTTGAGCGTGCGTTCTGCCCTCATTTTTTTTCCTACCTCCCTTCCCTTCAGCGATACTAACCATTAATCCTACCACAGTCCGACCTGCGCGACCTCTCCTTCAAATGCTCGACGCTCATCAACGGGTCGTGCGGCTGTGGCTATCCGTCCTCGACGCCCGAGACGTGTACCGTCTCCGGCTCTGACGTCCTCGACTAGTTCGACATTGGGGGCATCTCGTATGGCAAGTGGGCGGCGATCATTATTGGGATTACTATCATCTATCGCGTTGCGTATCTCTCTTCCCTCTTTGTGTATTCGTTTTTATTTTTATTTTTGGCTTTGCGCGCGGAAATCTGACTTGTTGGTTCACACGCTGTATTTTGCCCTCAAAGCGCGCTCCAAATGAGCGTGGCATCTTGGTTGGTGTTTCATATATAATCTTGTATGTATGGTGCGATGTTGGGGTGAAACTGTATGCTACTGGTGCACGAGCAAGCTGATTGATTGAACGCATACAATAAATTAATTAATGAACGAAAGTGTCCGCTCCAGGGATCAAGAGTTCCATTTCCTCCCACTCGAAAGCGTGAACTTCTCAGCAGACAACACATCCTCCCCAGGGCCAGCCCCATCCTCCTCGGTCATCTGCTCGAAATGGGAGTGGGGAAGTAGGAAACCCGGGCTCGGGCGGGCCGCTTGACGGAACGGCAGTGGGAACCTAAAAAACTGCTTCAGTGCTTCTGATATGGTATGTGAGGGCGGTCGTCGCTCACCGGCTCCGCACTAAGCTGCTCGGTGGGGAGGGCGATCACACTGAATGCATCGGTGTCAGAGGTGCTGGTGGTTCTGAATGGGTTCGCCCGCAGGGTTGTTTCACCTGTCCCCGACGACGTAAGCTGCACCGTCGTGGAAAACGCGAGGCTAGTAAAGGCGTCGGAACTGCTCGAGGTACTTGATGACTCGACCTGCTGGGTCGTTTCCGTGCTTTCGCCTGTTCCCGTAAGGGGCTCGATCGTGGGGAGGGTGAGCACAGGGAATGCATTGGAACTGCTCAACGTTCTGAATGGTTCGGCCTGCTGGGTCGTTTCCGTTCTTCCGGTCGTCCCCGTAAGCTGCTCGGTGGCGGGGAGGGCGATCACAGTAAATCCATCCGTGTCGGAAGTACTGGCAGTTCTGAATGGGTTCGCCTGTTGGGTCGTTTCCGTGCTTTTTCCTGTTTCTGTAAGGGACTCGACCGTGGGGAGAGCGAGCACAGAGAATGCGTCGGAACCGCTCGAGGTTCTGAACGGCTCGACCTGCCGGGTCGTTTCAGTTCTTCCGGCTGTCTCTGTAAGTTGCTGAACGTGGGGAGAGCGAGCACAGGGAATGCGTCGGAACTGCTCGAGGTTCTGAACGGCTCGACCTGCTGAGTCATTTCCGTTCTTCCAGCTGTCCCCGTAAGCTGCTTGACCGTGGGGAGGGCGATCACAGGGAATGCGTCAGATTTGCTCGAGGTTCTGAATGGCTCGACCTGGTGGGCCGTTTCAGTTCTTCCGCCTGTTCCCGTGAGGGCCGTGGGAAGGGCAAGCACAGGCAATGCGTCGGAAACGCTCGAGGTTCTCAACGGATCGACCTGGAGGATCTTATCTTGCGTTTCTCAAGTGCAGGACTTATCACTCACCAAGATTTGGCTGTGATCTTGCGTTGTGCGGGTGACTGAAGCAGGCAAGTCAGAGCTGAGGTCTGTCGCCTGTTTCTGGGATAAAGTTGCGGAGGTGATGTGAATCGAGATAATTTCCGGATTGCTCAAGGCGTCCGCGGAAACGGTAAGAAACGGAGTCTGAAAGTGTATGAGCGGGGGAATGACGGGAAAGTTGAACCACAAGCGAACCTTGGTTTTACTCTGTGTTAATTCGTCGAGGGTGCCGATCTTTGCACTAGCCGTCACCGAGTCTAGTTGAGGGTGCTTTCCGTTCTCGACAAGTTGCGCTTTGTAGATTCGTCGTGGGACAAGGGAGCGGCGAGAGAACCGAGCCAAAGGACTGTAAAGACATAAAGTCGTGCTAATAACTGCATTGGAAAGGAATGTGGGTTAGCTGGTGTGAGTGAAAGGGAAGAAGATTGAGTTCGTGAGCATACACGTTATTTGAGGCGGGCTATACCGGTTGACGTCGGACGGACACGCATGCCAGTGAGCGAATCATTGAACTGCCTGATGAAATCCGACTCCTAGAGCCCTGATACAGCCCCACCATCAAGAATGAAGGAAGCCTGTCAGAGACTATTTTCTGCGAGGATTACATCCCGACATATTGAATCTGGTAGCTCTTTGGTGCGGGGCTATGTGAGTGAATCCGGTTCAAATTTCATTGAAAGTAGGAAGCCAGGGCACGAATAAAAGCAAATTACCCTTGGAAAAGAATGATGCGGATTGATCCACATTGTCCAACACTGAAGTACTGAAGACAGATGCCGGATGTATTCGTGAGACAATGTCTCCTACACAGGTGTTTTTGTCAAGCCGACACTAATTTTGAACCAGCGAAGCATGTTCAACACTGAAGATCATTCATTACGCGGATCATCTTTAACGGAGAGAGAATCTCCTGATTCCTTCTCACACAACCCACCTTCGTCAGTCCTTGCATGGTCTCTGCACTTGCAGCCTCTGCGTTCGTTGCTTCGGCTCTTGTTCTGGTCCCACTTCCGTGGCACTTGCAGTCTCGGAATATACCAGCACTGTCTATTATCGCATGGCTCTTTGTTCTCAACGTGAGCTACGGCGTAAATGCTCTCATTTGGGGTGGAAATGTGGACATCGTGTTCCCCATCTGGTGCGATATTGGTTAGTACAACGCATGCTTCATTCATGTTTATCTCTCTCATGACATGAACGGTTGCGCAGTCACCAAGATCAAAATTGGGGGCCACATTTGCGCTGCCGTCCTCATGCTTGTGCCTAGCACTTCAGCTGCATACAATAGCAAGTTCCCTGAAGACACCGAACAGAGGTCGCAAAGGTGTCGTGGTGGATGTAGTACTCTGCTTCGGGCTGCCCGTGTCAATCATGGCCCTACGTGAGTCTCTTCACAGTCCATGTCCACTTAATTCTTATTCTGCTCGGTTCAATCCAGATTATGTTGTTCAGGGCCACCGGTTCGATATCGTTGAAGACTTTGGATGCCGGCCCGCGGTGTATATATCGTTCCTCTCCCTATTATTGGTCGATTTACCCCCCGCCGTTGCATCATTATTGGCCCTTGTCTATTGTGGCCTGGCGCTGTTCTACTTCTTACGCCGCCGCATTGTCATCACCCGGATGATAAACTCGTCTGATACTGTTCTCACCACCTCGCGCTACATCAGGCTGATGTCAATGACTGCGGTCCTTGGCATGTGGAATGCTATTATGATCGGCATCGGAATCTGGGCCACCTATGGCGGGGGCTTCCGACCTTGGACCAGCTGGTCCGATGTCCATTTCAATTTCTCGCGGATTCAACCATATCCTATCGCTATCCTGCCAGAGGGCCTCCTCCGGTTGACCTATCTGCTCTGGGCAGCAGTCCCCATCAGCTCCTTTTTCTTTTTTATATTCTTCTCCTTTGGCGGCGATGCCTTGGAGGAGTACAAGCACCTAATCAAATGGATCCGCCACAATGTTCTGAGGTTTGACCGGAAACTCCCACCTCCAGAAATAGACACCACATCATTGTATGCAACCAGTTTGGGCACTTTTTCCGACGGGCGATTCAACACATCGTCGCGGGAACCGTCACATATGCCAAGTTTTACTCCCTCATCATCTCCATATAACGGTCATGACTCGTCCTCTGCGGCCGAATTTCTTTCTAACGGTACCCTAATGCCGTTGTACCCGGCAAAAGAGGCGGATTTCTACCACAGACGGGAGTTCTGGGCCATGTAATTTCGTACTAGCGCTCGATGTGTTTGTTCTCCTATATTTATGTACAGTTTTACAACGATTGCTTATGACCGCCGGCCGTTGGCTCTTTGCATGGCGAAATGTCAAGAAATATTTTTATTGTGGCGTTGAATTTAAGTTGAACAATCACGTGACTCTAACGCGTCACCAACTCGTTGCAAGCAATGATAAACACATGTTCAGATTTCAGAAGTGATTCCATTTTCACTTCGAGAAGTTCCTAGCTCCTCAGATGAACGAGAAAATTGTGTTCAACCACGGTCCGCATTTTTCGTCAACTCTATCTGCTGCTTGACCTCAACCTTTGCTATGATGTAAATGGCTGCCCAATGCATGTTATGTTGCACCTCGGCCAAGTTTGTCTTCCACTATTGCGAGACGTTGACGAGGTTGAAGTGACAACTAGTAGGCTTGCACAGTGTAGATGAATCTTGAAACATTGATTGCATCGCCAATTGCACGGCACGAGGAAGACCAAGCGTAAGCCCCAGGTTCTTGCATATTCGGCATTCCGTTGACCTTGATCTTAGTGTTGAATAAATCCGTGTCTTCACCGTAGACGTTGCAGGCGCCTGCTTTGCTTTGGGTCGACGAAGAGCAGAGGAGACTGAAACTTGAAGCAAGATGGTGACGGGGAAGAATCAAAAGCACGTGGAGTGAGAGTCGACAGACCACCATTTTAAGTGGGCTTTGAGCGTGGCATCAATGACGTGGAGGTTGCGTCAAACATGGGTCATAGCTCCTGGCTCTCAAGGAACTGAGCTAGGTAGACTGTGGTTGAACCAATCAACTTGAGTTGAACTTTGGTTGAACGCATCTGCAGGCTGGACTCAGAGAGAACACAAAGTAAATGGACTACTCCTGTCAGTAAGATTACTTCTAGGCATTCTCTGATGGGCCAAGTCAAGCATGGAAGTTTAGAATATTCTGAGGACTGGTACTATCGGAATTAGCGCATTGCAGTGGCATGTGAAAATAAACATGCACATACTGATACGAGGGATCTGCTTAATACATGAGGTATGCGTTGAGACGGTCCATGATGCTTAAACCAGATTAAGTAGCTTAAGATAGTTTCAAAGTTGCATATGAGTATAGTAGGTCAAATATACTGAGTAGTGCTATTACTACGGCTGCGTAAGCGAGCTCGAGCAGGTACTGCTTGAGCAAAATTCAGTATACGGACTATTACTACACTGCTTAAGCTGCTTAAGCTACTTGAGCGCAGCTTGAGCAAGTGCATCGCTCAAGCCCCGCTTGCTCTAAGCCATCCCTAAAATTTGGCCTAAGCAGTTCGCGTCTTAGGCCAGTTTGAGCAAGTGCCCTGCTTGAGCAGAATTCAGTTTACTACATACACTGTCTGGCTGTATTATGGATTTGGCATGACGGTGTCTGGCCACTTCCGGTGTCGGTCACAAATGCTTGCAGGTGTCGGGGGAGAGGGGGTAAAGCAGGCAGAAACATTGAGGAATGGAGGCCGACAGGTCCACAGGCATGGGCAGCGTGTGTTCATTCAGGTGATCGACACTGTCCCGTTGTAGGCAGAGGTGGTGTGGATACTTCTGGCAGCGGTCGCGAATACTTGTGGGCATAGGAGGAGAGGGGGGCAGAGCAGGTGGGGATGTTGAAGAATGGAGGCCAGCAAGTCTGCAGGCATGGGTGGCACACAGTTGTTCCGGCATTCAAGACTTTGTGATGTGTCAGTGGATGTATTATGGCATTGCAGCTATTCACCTGTCTGGATCCTTTGCTTCGTCTTGCACTCCACAGTGCAATTCCACAGCTCCTGGGTGTCATGTGTCATCCACAGCTAAACGAAAGCAAGGCCTTGCCAGTGTCATATGACTCATATCTTCAATAGAGAACTAAATAAATTTGGGAGGCGGGCCAAGGGGCTTCACTTTTGTGAAAATCTGCACCCACCTTCCATTTTTTTTCAGAGCCTCGAGGACCCCCCCTCCCCCCCTCGTGGGAATATATGTCTATGCATGGTAATTGCACGTGATGTTCGACCATGAAAACAGTGTTGAACTGGTGATATCTAGGCCTCAGATGCATGCATTTGGCCTGTGGTATATCTTTTGATGCTCCATCAGGTATGGAGGCCTCTAAGTCAGCAATGGCAGCCATCAGCACAGCCATGTGCTCAGTAGACAAAAGGGGGGAGTGAACTGTCACGTGGAAGGGAACAGTTGGATCTCTACTGTTTGAGCACTACAGTTGAACTTGTCTTAAGCCATACTTGTCCTAACCCATAGCCTGTTAAATCCCATACATTTTTGTGTCCACCAAGTTGGTTCCCACTAAAAAACACCCCAAAACCCATAACTCTCTCAAACCCCATAGTCCATACTTTTTGACGGTAAAACCCCATAATTTACCCCTATATTTCGTATTTGCACATGTTTCTTTGGCAAGATTTTGGACGCCATCCTCATGCCAGCTCATCCGTCACTTGCCATCCTCAAAAGGGACTTTCTGACCTCACGCGAGGCGTTCAAACATGGAAAGATGCCCTTATGGAACGGCTTGGAAAGGGCGAGATTCTGTCACCGTCCAAAGATGCTTGGCTTGATGATGAGGCAAATCATGTGGACGAAGATGGTCTTATTGACAAGCTTGAGAAAGCATCAGACTACGAAGCCACGCTCTCACGCCTTGATTCAAGGGAGGCCAGAGTGCTCGAGAAGCTACAGGAACTTGCTGGAGAGGTTGGAGAGTTGGTGGCCAAAGCTTCAAACAAGCACAAAAGTGCGCGTTTTTTAAAATTTCTTTCGGTGTTTGCTTGGTCTCAAGAATTTGTGACCAGGGCCAGAGGAGTGAAAGGAGTTTGTGAGGAGTGGAAAGAAGGGAGCAACCATTCCAGTCTTTACCAAGAGGGAGAATGCAACATTAGCCCAGCGAATCGAGATCCTCAACTGGCATCACGCGCAGCTGAAGAAAAGCCAAACGAAGACTGCAAAACATTTTGACCTCATTTATCCCAACCTCCGCATTAAGCAACCTCTCTTATCTGAATGGCTGAAGGATGAGCAGAAATGGTGGGATCAATGGGCTGAGGCGCAGGAGCAGGGGAAACCCGGAAATGCCAAGCACATCAAGCAGGTAGAGCATCCCAATGTGGGTACCATGCTCAAACTCTGGATTTCGAAGCTGATGCACAATTGTGTCCATATCACTGGAGAGCTCATTCGTGAGAAGTGGAAGCACTTTGCTGATTTAGCTGGCGTCCCTGAGGACGAGCGGCTGGCATTGAGCAATGGATGGCTTGATTCCCTCAAACTTCGGTGCAGGTTGAAGGAGTTGCGGCGTCATGGAGAAGCGGACAGCGCCAATCTCGTTGATGTTGATGCAGACTGGAAGCACATCAAGGAAATCATCTTTCATGAAGGCTATGCACTGTGCAACATTTTTAACATGGATGAAACTGGCCTTTGCTGGGCGTGAGTGGGCCACTCCGTTTGTCTGAATATCAGTGCTTATTCTTACCAGGATGCCTCCGGACCGTGGTCTCATGGACCGACAAATGTCCGGTGTCAAGGGTGTGAAAAAAGCGCATCACCTATGCACTCACAACAAATGCAGATGGCTCCGAAAAATTACCCCCATTCATCATCGGCAAAGCCAAGTGTCCTCGGGCTTTCAATAAAAAAACCGGTGCTCAGCTCGGATTTGTTTATCGCAACAATGCCAAGGCCTGGATGACGACCGTCCTCTATCAGGAATGGCTGCGCGACTTCAACAAGAAAACACGCAATGCAAATCACCACATTCTCCTGTTGCAGGACAATTTCAAAGGTCATGCTGCACCATCAGATTTGACCAACACTCGTGTCGAAAACTTCAGTCCAAATCTCACGGCCCACGTTCAGCCGATGGACGCTGGGATCATCCGTTGTTTCAAGGCCCATTATTGCCGCTTTTTTATGCAGTGTTCCCTCAACCGCTATGATGAGGATAACCCACTTGCCAAGATTTATGATCTCAATCAACTCGAGGCCATGTGATTGGCAGACCTTGCCTGGCACGATGTTTCCCCCCCAAACCATCGCAAATTGCTGGGTGAAATCCAGCATTCTCCCCGGGGCTCAAACAGCTGCCAACGTGCTTACACAGCTTGAAGACGAGGGTGAGGAGGGCCTGTCCAAGGTCTTGGACAGCCTGCAGTCTGTTGAAGTTCTCAGAAGGGGAATCAGATGGATATTTCCGACCTTCTTGACATACCCGAGGAACAGCTCAGGGAAGATGCAATGGATGATGAAGAGATTTTTGAAGTTGTCATGCACACTGAGGGGATCAACGGTGGCGATTGAAAATCCAGCCGATGACCCAAAGCTGATGAGGAAGGAAGCTCTCTAAGCTGTTTTGACATTGCGTAAGTATCTTTCGGATGTGGATGGTGCATTTGCTTGCAAGCTGGAGCTGGGGGCTTGCTACATTTGGACGTGAAACTGAGCTGGAGCGCTCTAAAAACCTTGTTACAACCTCTATTACTGACTACTTTGTGCGTGCTTGAGCTACAAATATTTACTCGAATTTTCTTGGGTATTTTACACCAGTTCTGTCGTAACCCATGACCTGTGATAACCCATACTTTCGACCATCCACGGAGGGGTATGGGTTATGACAAGTTCAACTGTACATGAGTATGAGTACTAGGACTGAAACTCACACTGGGGGCAACTACAGACACATGTAAAGGCCGCATGCGACAAATGCGTATGGTCTGTGCTAGCAACAAGGCTCACAAGGTGGCCTTTCGCATTCAAAGGCAGGCTTTGTGGCATGCTTTATGCCTCTGTGTTGGGGAACAAAGCCTGCAACAAAGCCACCCTTTGTCTATAAAAGGCAGCTTTGTAGTCTTTATTCCAAGTGCAGACCACATGTGTTTGTCGCATGTGGCCTCTACATGTGTTGCTTGTTGCCCCGGTGTCACAAATGTGGAATAGGTGCTGATGTGTCTGGTCTCTTGCTTTTTCTCCACTGAAAAGATACAAGTGTGGTGTGTATTTTAGTTTGGGTATGGCTCGAGATGAGCTGGTAGAGGGGGTTCTACAGCTTCTATGAGAAAAATGGACACAAAGCCAGTATTTTCGATGTTGAGCGGCATATCAAAGATGTTGCCAGTTCGAATCTGAGTACCGAGTTTTATAGCACGAATAGTGGACAATAAAGGGCTCACAGTAGGCCAGTGTAATTGTGTCTTCTTTTCTTTTGTTCACTCAAGTTGTTACCGATCGTGATTGATATGAAACTAGCAAGTGAAGCTGCTGGTGACTTGAAGTCAGCCTCAGTCAGAGTCGTTTAGGATGTCCAGTCTGCTGGCAAAGACGAGCTGAGCGTGAGATGTATGAAGACCTGACTCGCCTAATTAAGGAGTCAACAAGACTGGCTGTACCACCAGATCCGAGTGATGGTGCCATTTGTGTCCGCATCAATCAAGTGTACGAGGACAGTTATGGGTAGAACAAGATATTTGAGTCATTGATTGATTGTTGTTTACCTTGAAAAGTCTGGTGAAAAGTAATTCCATTGTTCCAAAAATGCCCACGAACCTCTGTACAGCCACTCAATCCTCTGGCTGTATACACAAATGTGATGTTGTGGTTTACATGCCATTGATATCCAAGCAACCCAATTATCAGAGGGGCCAGGTGATCCCTGAAACACATCTATTGGTGAGTTATTTGGCAAGAAATATAGTGTGGGGCATGGCACTTACTATCATTGTATTTGAGATTGAAGACTTATGACACCGCTTGTCAACAGTGGGGAGTACCCGCACTTCACATCCGAGGCCACCAGCCCCACTGTATGTACAAATTTTCAACAGTGTGCATGACAATGATCACACACTTTCACAGAGAGACAGCTGAGGTCTTCTGGCTTCAGCAGAGCGGTGGTGCCGAGCTTGAAAGGTGATTTATATTTCTTGAATATGTGGAGCATATCACCTACTATCGCATTTCGACATGAATTTCAGTGCATGTTGGAGTTTGGATATGCCCAGGGCAGAGTGAATGAAGAGTACAGATGACAAGGAGGATATAGCAATTGTGTTATATCTGTGTCGGAAAGGGCAGAAGACGGACAGGTCGGAAGTGATACCATGAAGGGAGTGGGTACACCAACTAACTTGGCTTTACGATGAAGGAAGCGAAAGTTAGACCACAGAGGCAAAGCACATTAATTTTCAACTAAAGATACAAGAGAATATAATGTGTATTTATACTAAATACAGAGATAGTTCGAATGCAGAAAGAAGTATGTTAAAGACAATAAGTGAAGCGAAAGACAATAAGAACAATAAGAGAGAAGCATAGTGCATAAGTTCATATGTTTGATTTGGGGAACACTCAGAAGACCTTCATTGTGAAAACCCCAAAGGGTGTGCTTGGACGGAACTAGCCAGACGCAACAGCAAGTTGGACAGACATGAGCCAGAAGTGCGAGTCGTGTCCGGAAAGTTTTTGGATGTAACAGCCGTAAGACAGGCCGGAGACGGGGCGGGAAACGGCCACAGAACAGATCAGAAAGTGCATGGCAGTGCAACCGGACCACAAGTTCAATCTCAGACATCTTTGCAGACTCAAAATTTGTCAAAAAATGTCAGTATACAGTGTTTTCAGAAGGGATTTGAGCTTCCCAAAGTTCAAGCATGAACTGAACATGAACATGATTCAGATTCAAGGTCTGGCTGTTGCTCAAACTCAGCCCCAGGTACATCTGAGATTAAACAATTACTAAAAATAATTACGAGTACTTGCTGTGCAATATACAACGGCCCCATCCCGCAAGTGCAGGACTTCGTCATTTGGGGAAGGAGCAAGCACAACCTCAATGATGGTATCGCTCCTCCCACAACTACCTTGCTCAACACCGCCCATCGCCAACAACACCACCCTTCACCAAAAAGCTGCCACCCATCGCAAAAGCCGCTGCCTCGACGCTGACCATGTTCCAAGGCGCTGACTTCAAGTCGCGCCTTGAGTACTGACTTCATGTTGTCCTGATGCTGGCTTCATGTTTTGCAACAATAATTGCTATGGGCCTCTCTTCGCTTGGACCCTCTGTTCGCTTTCATAGGTCAGGGTTGACCGCCGTGGACCTGTATTGATACCCAATACAGATCGCTTTGACCTCTGCTTTTACACGGCCCCAGCATTTGCCTTGGTAAGTAGTGTATAAAAGAGCTGTTCTTTCCGTTCTGGGTCCCTTATTCGGGGACCAGCATGGATACCATATTCCTGGAGAGCCCAATTAGCGAAAGCGAAGCTGTCGTCTGCAAACTATTTTTCCTCCCGACAAGCGCGATTTTAATACCCAGCCTTGCCTGAACAATTATGTCCACACCTTGTGCGTGGATGTGGGCAATGTTCTGGCGAGCCAAACGGGCAGCTGGACTCTGATTTGCAGTCATCACTCATACAAACCTCGTTGTAGATGCTGCGCCAAGGTGCGAGCTTCAGCGTGGCAGACTGCTACCGCTCGCAGAAGCTCTCAAATTGCACCCGACTCCTTAAGCGATACCTCTCGCGTGCCATTGCAGTTCGCAAAGCTTCAAGTTAACACAAGAACTCGAAATATCATTCGCTGTATGAGCTGTTTGACGGTGCAGACGGAGAGGCATGGCCAGCGTCTCCTCCCAATGCGGGGGACTACATGATACGTGAACATGGCTTGTACTTGTTGTGGATTTTACTGATTCGTTTTCTTTCTAGCGGATATGTTGACCTGCATCCGCAAGTTTCTTCAGCAGCTCATTCCCGGAGATCTTCCAGACGAGCCCACCGAGCTTTTGAACGGTAACGTACTTGGGATGTTGAAGCGCGACTTGCATCTGACTTTGCTTCCCAGTACCATCCCCTGAGACCAACGAGTTTGATATTGATTTGCAGTCGGACGTCTCTGAACTGTATGAGGGAAATGACGGTATCACCTGCCAAGATGGTATGTGCGAACCTACTTCCCCGTGAACATTCTCTCACTCAAGACTCCAGCTCTGGATCCTGATGAGAGTATGCTCAAGCTGGTTGTGCCGCGCACTGGTATGTTTCCTCGATTTTGTTTCTGCACGACCCACATCAACATTTTTCAAGGCCGCGAGCTCATTGTTGTTGCATTCTTCCGCTCGGAGACACCACCTTATGTCGGGAGGGGGTGGCCCCCAACGCCGCGGCCTTCAAGTTCTCTGACTACCAGTTCCAGCACTCGGCTTACACGTTCCGCGCCTACTCCGTTGCTACGGAGAAATACACGGCCGCGAACCTAGCTATCAGCCTCGTCAGTTGGGGCAGGTGCATGATTTATCTCAGGGACACGGTTGACCCATCCCACACCCCGCAATTGAAAACCTGGACCCGCCGTGCCCGGGATTCAGCCGACGAGGAACACGGAAACAACAATTTTGCGCCGTCTTCCCCTATACCCCAACCAATTCCTGCGATGATTACGCGCGCCGCTGGATCCTCCCCCAGTCTTTTCCTCCCTGGGTCTTGGGTTTTGGTTGAACGGGTAAGAGGCGTTCCAAACAAAAAAGGATTCAACTTCAACGTGTCCATGGCTTGGACTCAAATCGAACGAGTACTGTCTACGCGCTGACCACCCTCCTTCCCTATGCATCCCCATTTTTCCTTATGCTCCCCTCCTATGCATCCCTCTCTCGTGTCCCTCTGTCGCTGTCTCCCACCTCTTTTCCTTCCCACGGGACCCCTCGTCGTCCCTCCCCGGCACCCTTGTTAGAACACGCCATCCCTTCACCCCATCCCACGATACACTTGATCCCCACACGACACATTACCATACAAGATTCGGACACATTGCTATCCACACATATCTTCCTCGGCAGCGGGGGAGTCTGACGCGCCACGGGGTAACCGTGGCGTAGCGCGCGTTCATCGCGCGCGACAATCTCCTACGGGTTTCACCCCACGACCTCCCTTAAATGGCCGGAGGCTGCTTAGGTACACCCTTTACCGCGTAGAGTAGATATATAGCAAACTACATAGGCCATAAATGGCCTGAACAGCTAGTATAATACACTGACTGATTTCATCGAGTACTGTCTACCGCCATGGATCTCGGCAAACCATGAGATATAGATGCGCACCAGCGTTATCGGCATTGATTCTAGGGAGCGGAGGTGGGATCGCTTGGCGAGTAGCAGCATTCAATATTCAATGCCTGAACTTGAATGCTCATGTGATATTCAACTTGAATTCGGTTCAACCATCCAATGCCTCGACATTTCATTACGAAAAGCAATTTCAACCTGTTCCATCCACCGGTCTCGCGTCTCGGCTCTTTGTTGAGCAAGGATGCCTTTTTTCAAAAAAAAAAAAAAGCAGAACAAGGCGAACATATTGCTTGAGCCCGAACCGAACGAGCAGTGTCTACATATTTGGTATACGTAGAGTCGAGTCCTGGTCGATGAATGCACTGTAGATTCACCCCAGGCGCTACCAAGCCTTTCCACTCCTGTATCTGGGGAGGAGGTTAGAGCGGTTTCCACCATCCGACGATATATATTCTGTGCCTAAAATGGAAGATTCATTACGATTGTGAAGAGACGAAATCTAACCTCGTCCATCCCCGGGTCTCCGGGTCTCCGTTCTTGGTTGAACGGGAAAAAGAGAATTTTAACGGCGGAAGGGCTTGGACTCGAATCGAACGAGCAGTTGTCTACCGCAATCGAGGTAATTTTGACAACCTATGAGATGTAGACGTGCCCCAGGCGCTACCAAGCCTTGTTGGCACTGTTTTTGTCGAGGTATACATTAGATAGTTTCGACTAAGAGAACCGAGTCCCGGCCCCGGGCAGAGATTTAGGCGGGCCAAGGCCGTGACTTGGACAAGGACGTAGGGAGCAAGGCGTTTTGCGGCTAGAACATCGCCGTCAAATTCAAAAGGAAAACTGGCACTGATACTATCGAATGGCTTAGGCTCGAGTCGAACGAGCACGGTCTACTGGAGATGTCTAGCTGCTAGCTCATGAAGCGTAGATGGATGCACACCGGCGCTACCAAGCCTTATTTCTGCGATAGTTTTCAATTTGGTGAATGTTCAACCAAGAAATTTAACGGTTGCTCAGACTGGGCAGAGCTTGGAGACGTGCGGTGCCCAGCACATAGATTAAGCGCGAGGACAGGATGTCTGGCTATTACGGAATCGATTTTAGGGCCTACCAAGGTGAGGAAGAAGTCTTATGTTTTGTTCCAAAAAAAAGTTTGGAAAAACGATAACCGGAACAACATGCTTTTGGCTCGAATCGAACGAGTATGGTCAGCGTTTTACCGCGCACCGAGCGCTACCAAGCCTCATGGGCACTGTTCATGTGAAATATAGGAGAGATGGTTTTAGCAGGTATTGGTGAGTATTCAATCAAATATGGGCCTAGTGACTAGTCCAATGTCGATTCTGGAATTCTTTTTTCATCAAGGTATTTGAGGCTGAAGTTAGAGATTTTGACCGGCCGTGCCTCGGGGAGCCTTGCGTCATATTGTGTCCATATTGCGGCCGCTTACAAGACAATCTCCGTGTCGATAACGCGTCATCGCCATTCGGCAGCTCGGGTCACATGGCCGCGCCAGAACGGAACAATGCTAGAATGATCCGTATTTCTCCTACTCACCTCCCACCACCGCGTCGCCGTCTCGTCAGTCTCGCTTTTCCTTACTGTGAATCCACCCAGTTGATTGTTTGTACAGTTCTTCACTTGTTGCTGGTACGACGATGTCGCAAGACGCAGCAGCTCCGACGACACGGCCGAAGGTGCGTGTCTGTTTTTTCCTGGTGTTCCTGGATCGCATGGAATGGTCTTTCTGCTCTTGCTGGGGTAGCTGCACACTTGTATCTCGCGGGTCTCAGCTAGGCGTACGCTAGTCTCTTCCACCAGTTGCCGGCCGAAGTCGTCGTTTCTGTCTTCATTCGATGCTATCTCAGGAATGAAACTGGCACTGACATACACTCCAGCTATCA
The DNA here is from genome assembly GCA_029378375.1 of Mycena olivaceomarginata. Classification (NCBI taxonomy): domain Eukaryota; kingdom Fungi; phylum Basidiomycota; class Agaricomycetes; order Agaricales; family Mycenaceae; genus Mycena; species Mycena olivaceomarginata. Next base: position 17,919 of record JARKIC010001620.1, on the reverse strand, counting down.
ATCTACCCCGCCGCACAAACCGACATTCTCCTCCTTGATACGCCCTCCGCGCTCGAGACGCACATCGGCACCGCCCGCCACGCCGTGACGGGACGTACCGCGACGCGCACGCGCACGTCCAGGGCGTCGTCTCGCGGTGGATTGGCGTCGAGAATCGGGTCGAGGGTGCGTTGCGTTCTCTCTTCTTCCCCTCCTCCTCACCCTCCCTCTGTTCTCACTTGCCTCTCTCTCTCATGTGCTAACGCCTCCACCTCACCCCCAGCCCGTCTCAAATCCCTCCTCCCGCCGGACGAGCCCCTCCTCCCCGGCGCGCTCTACGCCGCCATCGCCCTCCTTGCGACCTCCATCCTCACGCGCCACCGCGCCCTCCCCCTGCGCGCCGCCCTCCCGCCCCTTGCCGGCGCCGCCGCCTTCGCCCACTTCCTCCCTCACCTCTCCGCGAACATCCGCGCGTACGCCGGCGCGCTCGAGGACGAGCATTTACCTGCCCTGGCGCACGTGCACGAGACGGGGAAGGCGCACAGCGCGGGCGCATGGGCGCGTTTGGCGGAAGCAGGGGGCGGAGACGCGGGAAAAGGCAAGGGTGGGGGTGGTAAGGGCGGTGGAGGGGCTGCAGCGGGCGACGGGGCTGCGCGTTGGGGAGGCGCTGGGGGTGGCAAGGGAGGTGGAGGAGCGGGTGGAGAAGGTCGTGCACGAGGTGGTGGAGGATCTCAAGGCCGAGAAAAAGAAGGACGATTGAGTAGGTTAGGAGGTGCGCACAGTGGCAGGCAGGCATAGACGGTTCGAGCTTGCAATGTATGGCGTTAATTGTGGAATACTCACTACGTGCCGACGCCAACGAGGCTCGCCTTTCTGTCTACCAATCCTCCGAGTCAGGGCTTCAATCTTCTCTCTCGCGCTCCTCGTGCTGGCCCCGCTTCATCATCATCAGCGGTCCCGGAAGAGAACTATAACAGTCAGAGGTGGCGGACGTTCGAACCACCCTCACTTGTCAAGCAACGTCGGTCCCACGGAGAGGAATATACTAAAGGTTAAGTATTCCGACGGTGTTATCGGTGACCATCGGGCAATATAACAAGAAAAATACTTTTGCGACAAACACTGTGACGCAGTGTGACGCATCAGACCAAGATTGATTTTATCGCGTCACTCTTCCCCTCGCATGGATCCCAGATTTCCGCCGGAGTTGGAGCATAAAAATCTTCGAGCTTGCCTCAGCCATTCATCCGAGATCCATACCAAAACTCCTTCTAGTCGCCCAGCGTGTTAAGACATGGTCGGTATTCTTACCGCGTATGCAGTCTTTCAAGGCTGAAATTCAGCCAGGATCCAGCCCCTGCTCTATCGTGTGCTGTCCATTGCCGCCTCGGAGCCCGGACTGGAACCTACGGGAGACGATGCAGTCTTCATCTTGAGGCATGCATTCACCGATATCGAGAGACTGCTTGCGATTGCATCAAAACCCGAGTCGTCGTCCCTGCGCGAAAATATCCGCCATATCCGGTTCCCAATCTCCTGTTTTTCGCGGCACGTCACCCAGCTCCTGTCTGTCTGTCCCGCCGCAGCCGACGTCGTACTCCCAATGCATACGCTGCCGGGAGGCATCTTGACGTTGCTGCAACCACTGCCGCTCCAACGTCTGGTCGTATATTGGAGAAAGCTTTTCCCTATCGAATTTCAGCGACAGATGCTCAGCTCCTGTGCAAATTTCACTCACCTAACCCATCTCGAGATCCGCGACTGGCGCGAGCACGACGAACCCTTGACGGGATGGCAGGGCCTTGCGCTCATTCCAAGACTAACGCATCTCTGCTTCCACGAACTCGACTCCATGATTTCCATCATCATGCTGTGCCTGAAGCACTGCAAATTCCTCCAAGTGCTTGTTGTGGCATGCAGCATTCCATCGCACATTGAGATGATACAGGAGCGCCTGGACAGCTCTCGAGACATGCTCCCTGGCGATCCGCTATTCCTGGTTCTTGCATCTCAGCCCCCAGTTACTTCTGATCCGCGTTTTCTCGTCCTTCTTGTCCGCGATTATTACCATGACATGGGATGGGAAGCATGGGCACGGGGCAGCGGCGAGGATTTCTGGGCAGCGGCAGACAGACACGTGAGAAAACGGCGCTCGGGTGAAACGAACGGTGCGTGCGCATTCCTGATACTGGAAATATGCTCAACCGTGGTGGTGTTTTGGTTTTTTCTTCAGACTATGTCGCCGGCCTTGGAAATTACAACTGAAAGATGGCTCTGGTGTACTCTTTGGTTCCCAAACTTGCCGATATTTTCCGCCCGGTAGTGTCGGTGCGACGACGGTGCCCAGTGTATATATAGTAGTGTTTGATAATTATATTTTTCAGTAGGCTGTGGCACTCGGCACGTTCCGCGATCTCGCCGTCCTCTACATCCGCTTCGTCGCTACACCTAATTAGAGTGTAGCACAAATATATATTCGCGAATATGAATATTCACCAAAACCTAGACATTGATATTTGCATTTGTACGAATATTGATGGCGAATATTCGTTGCTTAGTCAGCAATATTCGCGAATATTCATGAATATGAATATTCAGTGAAAACATTGAGAATTAGGGGGTTTAGCAGCCACCAATGAGTTGCTGAGGACTCTTTTATGTTATGTTTTGAGTTTAAACATTGTCAAAGGCTCATACAAGCCTTTGTCTTGCATATTCAATCATTTGATTGACCATCATACTTGCCATGTTCAACCTGTCAAGCAGTTGTCGAAGCAAATACATCTTTAAAGTGGTTGGTTTGCATATAAATTACAAATCTAGTTAGTGTAAATGAAGTGTGTTATAGTTTCAGAGAGGAGATGTGTTAAACAGACTCAAATTTACTACGCTTGAGCGAAATTTTAGCTGTATATTACAGCTGCGAATATTCGCGAATATCAACTTTCCTAAAAACTGATATTCGCATTTGCATGAATAGCACAGCCACAGCCATTCGCGAATATAAGTATTCGCTATTTGCAAATGGCTTGGCACGAATATTCGCGATATTCGCTATTCGCTATTCGTGCTACACTACACCTAATCCCTATAAACCCAACTTCAGTTTCAAATAGCCCAAGTACACCATGTAATCACTTGAAATACTCGTCTTCCTCGATGGTGCTTTCCCGCTTATGGTTACGCAGGACGATTATCTATCGCGTCGAGGCGATTCAAGCTATCGTACCAAGAGTGGAAAAGTTCCGCAGCAAGATACACAGATACTAAGTACGCTTTTGCCTTTTCTAGGATCTTTCACCACCGCAAGACCGCAAAGTCTGAAGGTATCTTGCAGAGCCCAATCGCATCGGGCGAGATGCTGCTGCATATTTCAGTTTTTCCTTTTGATTCCGTCGGGTTTCAATTTCCTCTCATCCCCATTTCGTTTCATTCCCTCTGCTGGAGGGAAGAATTCACCTGATTTTCGTTGTGCGTTCTTCTCTTCAGCCATACTATTGACCAATTTTTCTCGCTTTTATTTACTCTTTGGGTTACACGCAGCATCACAACACGTAGGTCTCAATTTTCTCTAATTCCCTAACTTCCTCTCGTTTTGGTTTTGGTCCGCTCTGGCTCGCTGCACTCTTAGCAAGGGCCTCTCGGCCCCCACAAATTCTACCGCACAAATGCACGGCGGAAAACACGTCCTGATGTTCAATCTCGGAGGTGCATGGGACGCCTGCGAAGGCACTATTGGGGACGCATAATAGGCAAGTTGGTGTATTCTGTGCTATTTATCATTTTTTCACCCCTCTTTGTTTGCCTTCTCGATGTCGAGGATTATCTCAGAGTTAATACGTTCGGCATCTTCCCCTTTCCCATCGCGCACTTGTTTTAGTGTCCTCATTCTCGTCATTATTTTGATTCCAATAGGCGCGCGCTGTATTCTTTATGACGCCGTATCGCTCCCTTTCTTTCTTGCTGTTATTCCTGTATTTCAAAACTATCTATTATTCTCGCCTCACTCTGCGATGTGGATTTGTTGCCCTCCTCCTGTCCATGCAATGGGAGAAAGGACGCCCGACACGACGATTTTTAAGGTATCGATGCATGCCCATATATCAAACTACAAATTAAAAAATATAGCCGATGTAAAGAGAATGGGAAAGCGAAGAATCGGGATGTATAAGTAATGTAGGTCCGAATTCCTGCACAGTGCATTCACGCGGTACCCATCCCCATGCTCATAGTGCTCGCCGGAGATTAGAACTGCACAGACGGCGGTGCGATCTGAAATGCCGGGGGAGCGTAGGTGAGACTTGTCGCGGTGCCCCATCCGCGCTTGTCTGAAATCCCTAGCGCGGAAGGCGGGTACCGGTGGAAATTTATATTCTTTCCTTACTATGGAACAATGCCTACTCGATTTTGGATTAGCTTGGGATTTTTCAGTTGTGCTACACCCTGTTAATTGTTTTATACTTCCCCTGAGGCTCCCACATACCCCTAAAGTATGTCAAATCTTTTCTTCATGATCTCTATGCTTTGCGACATGCTGGATCTCCAATACTGAGCAGCAATCATGCATTAAGGCGGATGGCGGACTAAACCATCAATGCCATTTTTGGCACAGCGCCTAAAGAAAATTCCCTCTACCCTTAAATCATCATGTAAATTCAGGAAACCTGACTTCAAGTTGAACCAATCACAGGATGTCTGGGATGTACCCTATACTTGCCTTAAGATGGCGGGATGTCACCTCCTTCCATTGACACTGAATGCTTGGGTGGCCGACTACCCAGTCACTGATAGTACTATCCCAGATTCACAAGCAGAATTTGTTCTGTATGTGCCTATTTTGGTGGATTCCAAAGGGGGGAGGGCCCGGGGGCCGGGGCCGAAACTGTTACAAACTGCTTATCTGAATCAGGCCTCCCTGGGCCACCACCGGCCCACCTTTTACCGTCACCCGCTCACAAACCTCAATGTGATCTAGTCGGTGTGCAAGCGTCGACCAAGCGAACATTGAGCGGCCTGAGCTTGCCCCCCAAAAATGCAATAGTCCCATTGGTTTTTTTTCTTCTTTCTGTTTGTGCCCTGCTACTTGCCGGCCTCTTCCCCTCATACAGTGAATTCCTATGAACGGCGCTTTTGACTTATATAAGCTGAACCAACTTAAGACTTGCGACCGCCGTTGTAGCCGGTGCTGGTTCCAGCTGCAACATCATTCAACACAAATATTTTCAATCTCGAAGCATGGAGAAAATTGGCGCCGAAGACTGTCTAGTCGGGCGAATCAGACTAGTTACGTGCATGTATGGATTGCGATTTTATAATTTCTCTTTCCAGCTACGTCGCACGTCCTCCGCTTGGGAGCGAAGCAGATCTGATACATTTCCTGTGTACATAATACTTAGGCGGTCTGCAAATTGGCCTCGATCCCTACTCCTCAAAACATAATCAATTCTTTGGCATTGAGAAAATCGCAGAAAGCGAAGGCGGAAAAGTCGAGGCGGCCATCCATGACTCTGGGGCTCGATTAGACCACCTCAGTGGTAGGATCATGAAATACCTGCCCAAGTAGTGCTGGAGAGTGGTGGTCATGAACTTCAATAAAAAATCTTGAACATCGGTTTGTTTTGAAGTTATCAAACAAAGAACAAATCGCAGATCCGATGTTTCAAGCTCCAATCTCTCTGTATTAGGGAACAGATTTGAGAGAACAGATCCCATATGACTAGAGAAGACTTGCCGTCCTCCAAAAGCCTCGAAATTAAAAGCAGGTGACCCCAGGAAAGTTTCGGGGGTCCATCGCGAATGAGGGGAAGCATTTTGGATAATAAGTCTGCGCGTACTGCATAATGTCATATGAGACGGATGGGGAAACCTTAGGCCTGGGAAATAAACTCTACATGTCTTGTCTTTCGCGAGACAGGCTATCAGCGCGACAGCATCTTTGCGAGTGCTCCGGTTATCAAGCAAAGTTAACAGATGGGGCATAGTCAACTTGATTCGGTCCGGCAATTTGTCGGCTAACAGAGCAAGAGCCATCGTAAATATTAGCAGTGAATGGGAAGTTGCGCACATAACCTTCAAGTTCTAGAGTCACTTTGAAAAGCACCGAGAGGCCCGCAACGCGGACTTTGGGGTCGCGGTCGTTAAGGACGGGAATGATATCAGAGACTTCCTTTTTTATTATGGATCTGAATTGCTCTGTGAGATTTCATCAATATATTGCACGGGCGAAGCTGGGAAATAGGATTTTACGATGTTTGGCAAGTTTCAGCAAATTGCCGAGGACTTCAAGTAGGATTTGGGTGTCGCTCTTTTGTTTGACAATAACGCGGTCATCTTGGGTACAGCGGGTGCCAGGCTGTCGCGAAATTTGGCTGAAATGTCCCTAAGCCAGAAAAAAAATTCAGAAGATACGTGTCCCGACCGTTGTCAGTCAATTTTGAAAGTGCGCGAAGACCAGAAAGCTGAACGCTCCGGCTTTGGTCTTTCACAGCAGCGATGATAGGAGGCACGACCCTGGAATATTGGGCGTCTTCCGGGAGCCAATCTAAACATGGGCAGATGCGAGTAAGGCTGAACAGGTTATTGTTTGAACCGTGCGTGACACACCGTAGTCAGCGAGTTTGGCCAATTTCTCCAATGCGGCCACGTAACTGCTCGAATCGGTATTTTTTGGTCGTGCATTTTCCAATTCACCGAAGGTTTGGCTCCATATGCCTTTAATCGCGACATTCAATTTGGCCTTGTCTTGGAGCTCCATCTGTGATTCGCCCAATGATGCTGCAAAATGGACCATTAGTACAGAAGTAAGGAAATGATTATTCACGGACCGGTCATGTGAATTTCAGAAACGCGGACATCTTCCTCCGGATGCTCTAGTGGACCGAAAACCAGGGGAATATTGTCAGACACAAGGGTTTCTGTGGGAATCTTAGCCACCAAGTCATGGAAACTGTTCGACGGTAGCCGATCTTGCTTCATCAAATCCGACACCACATTCAGCCCAGAAACGCGAACACGCCAGTTGACATGTATCAATGTTGAAGCCAGAAATGTTAAAATGGCGTTGTGGACTGGCGTCTCTAATAAGAATCCTTAGATCATTGCCAACCTGAAACAAAGCATGTCAACCTTGGCTGGCAAGCCCCAAAATCACTTGAGCTGCAGCGGCGCGGGAATCTTCTTCTTCAGTATCCGCGAAAACTGAGGAAATGATAGGGATAGCATCCATAATTGCTCCAACACACACAGCTGGCAGTGATCCTTTCAGCCGAGACGTAAACAGATAATATTTTGGTTCTTACTCCTTTTGACGGAGGCCGACAAGACACGAAGGACGGCGGTGCACATTTTATGGTCCAACTCGTCGGATTCAAGCAGATGAATTAATCGAGGTATGTCCAAAGTGGATTTGGCATCTAAGAGGTTCTTCAGTAACTGACCCACAACGACGTCCGAGTGTTACCATGTAGAACAAGTGCCGAAATTGCCTCCAGTGCAGCAATGCACTCATCTCTGTCACCCGATAGCAACTCGAAGAGTTTTAAATGTATATCCGTGGTCGAATCAAGAGGGGAATCTGAAAATTGTGGGTCCTGAAAGGTCAATTTGATACGGAATGGTTACCTAGTTCGATGATTTTTGGAAGAAGTCGAAGGGCTCCAACTCTGACATGCTTATAAGGGTCCGAGATGAGATCCACGATAGTTGATATCTCGGCCGCCTGTAATGCGCCGCGAATCGAACTATGATACGTATCTGAACTAGGCATCAGCATCAACGCCGGAAAGATGAATGTGCTCAACCTTGTTGAATAAGATTCAACAACATATCTAGGACCTCAAACCGAACATCGTCATCAGGATCTTTAAGGGAGTCCACAATCTTGGGAAGGAAGCTGTTTATTATTTCGCCAAATGTGTCTATTTCCTCTTTTTTAATCGGTGGCGGAAACAAAGACATCCTTGGGACAATCACTGACCATTTTCTGCCAATTTTGCCAAAGTTTTAATCACATGTAGGCGAGCACGCCATCCAGAACCTTCCAAGGCCGACAATATATTAGGAGCGGCATCGGTGACAGCAAGTCGGAATGCCTCTAAGATTTGTGTAGGTATAAGCAGGCGAGGAAAATATTGAGGCGCACCTAGTTGAGAAAATTGGGCAAATGTGGCAAGTGCTGAAATTCGCACACTGTCCTCGGGATCTTGCAAGCATGTGGCAAGTTTGGTAGCTGCACTGTTAATTATGTTGCGGAAGGTTTCTTTCTTTCTGTGAGGGACTTCCGCGAAGGTGATAATAGCTGACTCACCGTCCTGAGCCAGTGCCGCCCATATTTCCAACGCAGAAACCCTTTTATTCATGTCGTTCCGATTCAAATCATCGAGGAGGGCCGGCAATGCCCTATTTATTACTTCACGAAACTTATCTGTTAATGGATTGCAACATTAGATTTCCATACAGACCAAGTTGAACAAACCTTGTTTAGCCAGGTCAGATAATATCTGAAGTACTGCAGCACGGACATCCTCTTCCGAACTAGAATCAGAAAGTAAATTCACGAGGGTTGGCACAAGCTTGACAGGATTCAGGGATGTTTCTTGATCAAAATATCAGTTGAAATCGCGTCCATTAAGCATATCTCAAACCTTTGACAACAGGTATGTTGAGAAACTGAACTCCAGCCATCCGAACACTGTTCTCGTCATCCTGTAACACATCGATTAAATCAATCACCACTTCATCGACCGCCGTCTTCAGCTCTGAATCGCAGTTGAGTCGTCACATGTTAGATCGACAATGGCGTAGCAAACCTGCTCGACCGAGAGTCCACATCAGCTTCAAGAATGCCACACGAGCAGGCCAGTTCTTGTCTTTCGCCCCCAGCGTAAAGTGTCCGGACATTTGGGCATCTATTATGCTGCAGAATGTCTCTAATGATGATAGTCAGGATTTGAGCCAGTACGTAGCAAATGTGAACCTTGGGTTCCAAGGTCGGACAGTGTTTGGAGGGCCTTGATGCGGAATATGGCATCGTAGTCCTCCACGGCGCCGATCCCATCATCTTTGCGAGCTGCCGCTACGAGGACTGGGAGAGAACCAGCTACAACTTGATGGAACTCAGCTAAAAGCGAATTCCCCGCATCAATGTATGCAACAACCAATTGCAAATGTCCTTACTGCGTTTGGAAATTACTGGGATGATCTCAAACGTAGCCATACGGACGCCTGTTTCCGGGTCGGATAAAAAAGGAGCTTGAAGAATGTTTTGAATGGCCTCCACAAAAGCCCGGGATGTTTCACAGAATTTATCTACGGGTGAGGGTGAGTCTGAAACCGCAACTCGATAGTAGATTTCAATTGGAACGAACCTGTTTTTGCCAAACTGCGGACAGTGTTCAGTATCGCGACCCGTGTTTCCTCATCTGTGCTGTTGTTCAAGAGTTTGACTACGTCTGCGATCGTAGCATCGATGGTTGGATGAAATTCGGCTGGGCGCCGAGATCAGATATGACTTGTACATATGGGGATGGATCCATGCTACCTTTGGCGACCAAGTCCGAAATAATGCCAATGACAGAAAGGCGGATATCTTCCGAGTTCGATGTCAATAGAGACGAGATTATCTCCGGCACGGTTTTAGAGACAGTAACATGGACCCGTTCGCGAAATGTGCCTTGTCAGCAATATAAGTGGACTACAGATGGACAGAAGATAGATTCTAACGAACTATCATCGATGAATTTGAGCAATATCCGCAATGCCGCAATTTGAAGTTCTTCAGCTCGGTCTGATTGAAGACAGTCGAGAATTTCCTGGGTAGGGAGATTGATTCTTTCATGGCTTGGATCTAGGGGTCTCAAGTACGTGATTTTATTTGGACTTGAGAACCAGGAACTCACGGTCTGCTAAGCTTTCTAGAACGTGAAGCCCCGCGACACGAACACGCCAGTTCTCGTGGACCAACGAATCTTTAACCACTGATATTTTGGAAAGTGTTGCAAGTGTGGCTCCTACCGACAGTCAGTTTCAGAGATTGGAAGAAATCGGGAAGCGCACCATTTTTTGCGGCAATGGACAATATTTTGAGTACATCAGCATATACATCGGTGTCGCCGTAGGATAGCAGGGCGATAATGCGGGAAACAATGTCAATATCCGAGACGAGAAAGATTTCTGTAACATGTCAAATACGATGAGGAATATATCGATTATATACACACCGTGCTCAGCGAACACAGCAAACGTGTGGAGGGAAGCTTTTGGGCAGCCCAACTCCAGTCCTCCAGTAGAGGCAAGATAATGGGAACAGCGGCCTTTATCTTGCTATGAAATAGGTCTGCAGAAATTTGTTAATCCTGTTGGCGATATACACAATACGAACCCTTGGAAACGAGCTCTCCCAATGTGTCTAGGACTTGAGCGCGCACATCGCCGTCATCATTTGAAAGATGACCTAGAATTTTATCTACTGTCTGGTCATTGACTATTTCAACAAAAGATTCTGAAAGACGCGGTGATTAGCTACGATATAGTACGCTTTAGTTGGGACTAACCTGTCTGCGCAAGAGTAGATATTGTCTTTAGCATGGCAATTTGTGTCTGCCAGAAGGCACCGCTTAACGCCTCCATGATCTGCGGCACAACATTGCTAATTGCGTCCTTAAAGACGGCAGCTGAAGAAAGATGATTGAGCAAAGAATAGAGCTTCTATTTTATTCTGACCTTGTGGAATTTGAGCAATTGCTGAGCAGGTATGAAGAGCAGAGATCCGTATATCTTCATCTTCATCTTCATCTTTGAACATCTCAGTAATCTTGGGGATGACTTCCTTGATTATCGGAAAGTATGTATCTGGATTAAATTTGTTCAGCTGGGACGGCAGGGAGGAAATGCAACAGAGTGATGAAATACCTCTCCTGAGTCCAAGAGAAACGGTTTGAAGAGCCGCCTCCCGAACATGTTCGTCAGGATCGGACAGCCAACCGGAGATATTGCTGAAAGCATTTTTATTGCGGCGACATACAGATCATCGTCTGGAGGGAGTCAACATTGAGGAGCTTATTGCAATTTTGGACCTACCTGTCTCTATGAATTTTCCAAGCGCCAACAGCCCATTCCGACGTATATACCACGTCTCCGCCTTGAAATTTTCAGTGACGATCGCTGGAATGTTGCGGTTGATTGCAGGTTTGAGCTCATCTGTAGAGAGTTGATATCTCCTTCCAATTCGCAGCTCAAATACACGAACCTTTTCTCGCGATTTCTGCTAAAAACACAACCACAGCTTCGCGCACACTCGTATCGTCATCAGCCACGAGTGTGATGATAGTTGTCATATTGTCGTTAATGTGCTGAAACCAACCATGCCTGGCGAGCTCTTGCAATGTTCGAATGACAGCGAGCTGGACATCTTCGTCTGGGAATTCCACACAGGTCATGATACCTGGCACGGCTTTTTCGACGATCGCGGGAGGGACTTTGGCTGGATCTCAGTCAGTGATTTAGGTAGAGCCACTGGGAATATTGTCGCACCCATCTTGACGAGCTCCGTTAGAGTCTGGAGTCCTACAACCCGCACGCGCCAGTCAGGGCTCTGAAGGTCTCTGATGATATCTTGCGAGATGCGCTCTATTACCAGTGTCTCTATAGCGAGATCAAACAGTAACCAACATCATTGAAAGTGAATATTACCCTGGCCCATTTGATCTGACAACCTCAGTGCAGTACTACGTACTTGCCCCTCCGAATGGGACAGAAGGCCGATTACTTTGGGAAACAACCCCTTGATTGCGCTGCGAAATTTCTCTATACAAGATGCATCAGTTCTTTACAAATGAGTCTCATGAGAAACGATTGAAAGGACTTGTGTCGTTCTTAGAGGCCGTACTGACCATTCTGCGCGAGAGATAATAACACGTGGGAACCTGCCATTTTGCCTTCTTCCAATAATCGGATCGCTCTAGTACACATCGAAATCTTCCAGTGTTCCTCTGAAATCATCTAGGTTGAAGCGAGTTGATGCGATATGTGGACCACTCACCAAGGTGTTTCAAAAATGATTTGATCGGTGGATCCGGCTCTTGTTGTTTCCGAGTAATGCGAAGATCATCGTCTCCACCAGTCGAAGAAACGACCGGGACTGCGGTTTCATTGGAGAAACGACTTGATCCAATGTAAACGGCCAACATGCGTGCACAGTCCTGACGCAGTTCGTCGGAATGAGCACCCTTTCCAAGCCCCCGAATGGCCGCACGGAAGACAGCAGGTGCAAAATCCGGCTCCAGGCTATCAACCAGAGCATTCCAGTCTGTGGGTTGGGTGTTTCCGTCGCTGCGCCTGTTAACGAGGAGGTGGACACGGATTGCGAAAGCCAATGCCCGGCATGCTGAAGGCAGCGCATCAAGATTTGACAAGGCACCACCTGGATTGAGAAGAGGCGAAAATGCGAACACGACTTTATCCCGGTTTTGTCCTCCGATTTTCTTCCATCTACCATCCACATGATCATATGAAGGTAGTCTTTCATCCGTTCCACATCGGCGAGATTACGTCCAGCGGGAAGATGAACCATGTCTTCCAGTCGGTTACAGAGTTCAGCAGGGAGCCCGAATTCGAGGAGTCGCTTGCGACGCTGGACCGAACTCGGCGACGGCGAGGTGAGCGTATCTTTGGCGGTAAGCTCTACAACTGCCGCGTGAATGCTTTCATTGTTGGAAGAGTTTTTCAATATCGCCCAACAGATGCCTTGCCGAACATGATCATCGGGCGGCGTTTCGACAAGATTCTGCAAGATGGATCGAAGAGATCTCCCTGCATCGATAGTACGTTCTGTCGCGTCGATCCAGCCACCGATAGCACGGTCTTTGGTGCCGATCAAAGCATCGATAGGTCTGTTCTTCGCGCCTTTCACCACCTGATTCCGCGGTGTCGGTACCCTCATCGGAGATATAGATATTTTGGTTATGCCGGTTCAAATCGGAGAACGGCGTCCGGAAAGGGGTTGTCGGAGAGAACCAGGGCAGCACGGTAATGCCAATATAGAGCATACCAGTCGCGCCAACCAGAGTGAGAATAGTCCATCCGAGACTTTTGCGATCGACTACGGCTTGCACTGCGAGGCCAGCGAGAAACAGAAAAAGCGCCAGCTGTATGAGAACAGTAATGTAGGCCACGGCCCCATGAAGATTCCACCTTTCCGCTTTGTCATCGTGGATCCAGCGCTCTTTCGCCCCAGTGAAGCCTTTGGTCGGAACCAGACTGAACTTTACAATCCACGTTTGGGCCAGCACGGCGGCGAGAGCGCTGATCAAGGTGAATGTCAGGCTGGAATACCAGAGGAAATTGATCGTCACGGTGGTCGCTGGCACTGTTGCTGGAGGATCCGGCTGCAACCCCGCTCGACTGTCGATCACGAACGACGAGACAACACCGGCGAAAAGACCCGCCTACATACCGCCGTTAAAATTAGCATTCGTGTTCGTTGGGACGAATCCGCAAGTGCTCACAAAAAGTAAAAAGGCGCCCAGGCTTCCGTTCCACAAGTCTGCCTTCGCCTTGGCTCTCTCGTTGGCTTCTTCGAGATATAAAGACCACAAATCGTTCGACGCCTGTGGGATCTTGACGGCACCTGAGCCGGCTTTGGCGTTGGCGTCCTACTTGATTGTCAGAAAATTTGAGATGAGACAGGGTTTTATGAATGTCACAGGAATATTGGCAGGCATCGAGGAAGCAGGGGTGAGTCGTTTGGCGCTTGACACGCGATCCCAGGGCGTATTTATCTCAGGACCGGCCCGTAGCATATGACCACAGGCACCAATTTGACGACAGGCGTCTCGAATGAAAGAATCAATACTTGCCTATTGCAGACAAATTGCAGATATATTTGGCCTTTCCGATTTGAGAGCCGAAGTTGTGTTGCCGCTGTCCGGTTCCGAACCGATTCTGAACCGAACACGAACCGAACCTCAATTCGGGTTCAGAGGCTGCAGAAAAACCTGACCAAACCGCAGGTCGGGTTCGGGGTTCGCGGAATGTCTGAATTTGCTGAACCTGGAGAACCTGTGTGAACCTACCACCTACTACTTACTGTATCATTTCGAATGTCACCTGTCACCACAAATGTTCACTGGACTCAGTGTTCATTTCTCGGCAATCACGAGAAAATTACCATAAATGGAAGTTCGGCATTTGCCGGACTCAAATTTTTTGCAATTTTTACTCATTTTGAGCCGTAAAATCACGATGTCACCGCCACCAAGGTCAAATTTGTTCAGTTCACGACCACCCCCGTCACCCGTCACCTGAACATTTGGTCGAAATGATACAGTACACCCCGCGCTTTCGGCCGCTCCGGCCCGCTGCCAAGTAAACCACTTTGGATGTACCAGTACGTGCTTTCCCTCGGTCGGTAGCCTAGACCGCCCGCTCGACACTTCACGATGCCCCCCCCCCCACACGCTTTCGTCCTCCTGCGGAACAAATCCGATAATCCCGACGGCTCAGTCCCCCCGATAATCGCGACTCCCCCGATGCTGCCATCTTCGACGCTCGACTGGGGCCCGTCAAGAGGCGTGCGATCTTCTTATCGCGGATATATTCCCACGGGGGACCCACCCCCCAAATAAGGCAGGTCTGAGTCAGCGGCGTCCGCGCGGCCATCAACTCGCCACACACTTGCCACTAACCATCTACGCACGCGTCGCGTCCCGCTTAACCCACCCGACTGGCGCGTCTCCGCCATCCTCGTGCCAAGAGGTGTACGAGTTTCAGATCGCGGCAGCCTCAAAGTCCAGCGTCGGGAAACCGTCCACAAATGTACCAGTCAAATGCACGCTGTGTCCCCAGGTGCATTGGAAGTACAACATGGTCACTAACCTTGTCGATAGCCACCCGAACTGGGAACGCACGACTACATCTGGCACTCGCGAGGTTTTAACCGCAGAAAATCAAACTCGGAGAAGGTGAAGAGGAACGGCTGAAAACACAGGTCCCAGTGGGTCACGCTACAGCTGCGAAACGATCCGCGCCGTCCCCTCCAACTTGAAATACTCTGTGTCACCATCGCATAGCACGTACCTCGCGCACCTCCACGACTTTTGACCACGATCTTCTCGGCGGTGGTGACAAAGATAATGCTGATAGAGATTTCAGTCCTTAGTTGAAATAAATGGCTTTATTGTCCCTCAGCATTTGACAATCGTTGACTACAGTAATGGTTGAATTTGGTTGAATCTCAGCAGCCGGTAATGCCGCGGAATGCTGACAGGTCCGAGCAGTGTTCCAATGTACGGCGGTGGCGCTGCACGTCAAACTCACGTGCACAGATCAACTTCCACGATCCAGAGATCGCTCGCCTCTTGGGGCCCGTTATGCCTCGAAAAGGGCTTTCCCAACTCCAGTCCAGTCCTCTCATTTGCTTCGAAGCAGGCCCTCGTAAGAACGCGGGTGGGGAGTGAAGTGATTGGGTGTATTGAGGTGCGCTGTGCGTTAGCGCGTGCAATCTTCTTGCGCGCTAATTTCGTGTGCTTCTTACCCCAACGAGAATCCTCGTCTCACTGCGTGTACGGCTTGGGATTGCCTGCCTGCGCTGCCAACCCACATCGCGAGCATCGTGCGTGCCCTTTTACTCTCATCGATCTTCCCTTATGATCTTGTAGGTATTCCATCATCTTTGGCGTCGTCCAGAGCGGAATACGCGAGAGTGTACCTACGCAATCCTCGCCGCGTTTTCTCATACCGCCTCGTTCTCAGTGCACCGTGTCGCACCTGTGACACGTCTCAGCCTCGGCATAATAGGTATGCATTTGATTTTCTTGCATCTCTCCTTCATTCGTTGACTAGCGTAAGAGGCACTGCTAGATCGCCCCTCAATCGCAATTCAAGCAAGTACTTCCAGCATCGCATACGTGCGCTCGGGCCCACGCCACGCGAAGCCTGCAGTAATACCATATCACTTGCGATGCACGAGATGCTCAGTGTCGCGCTGGAATGCCCTGCGCACCCCCCAAGTACGATTCGGAGCCTTTCTAGATACATTTTTCTTGCCTTTCTTTCCTCCCCCTTTCCACCCTTGCTTCATTTTCCATTCCTCCGCCCCCTCCTTACTCCCTCTCTTTTTTTTTCGCCCTTGAGGTATATATACTTATTTCCTCGTCAGCCATCCTGCGCGGGCGCTCCCCGTCTCCATCTCAGGCTCTAAAGCTCCCAAAAATCAAGAGGGCGTGGGCTCGCACTCGCGACGATCTTTCCGCCGTCCGTACGGCAGAGTCCTGCCTCTTCGGACGCCCCCGACGCCTTCTCCACGTGTCGATACCCCATACGGCGTGCGCCGCGACCGGCAGCGCCGCTCGCTGCCCGGGGGGCCATCTGCAGCACCACGACAGCGCGCGCGATCCGCTACAGGCGCGCTCTACCGTTCCTGCTACCCTCACGGGCTCGACACCACGCCGGCGCGAACGCAAGCCCGAACCGCACTACCAGCCTCACGCGCAGCACGCGACGCTGGCGTGCCTCGCCGTCGACGATGCCTCGTCGCCTTCCCGCACACCGCGACTCTTCGGCAGTGTACTGCCGTCACCGCCCGACGCCTGCGCCTGCCGTACTCCCCAGCACCACCTTCATCGCCTCCTGCGTGCGCAGCGCGTGCGATGGTCGTTCCCCATCGCCGGCACCGCTTTCATCGCCTCCCCGCGCGCCAAGTCCCGATCCGCACGCGTGCTGGCCGGGCGCACCCTCAACACGGCACGCACCATCCTTCCGCGTGCGCAGCACCTGCGGCAGCCGCTCCCCATCGCCACGCCGCGGTTATCACCCTGCGCGCCGCCACCGTCTCCAGCGCCTCACCATCCTCCGCTCGACGCCGGCTCCTGTCTGACCACCGGGAGTACGATGCGCAGCATCACCGGAACGCGTAGCAAGTGCAACGAGCTTTCTCCGTCGC
Organism: Mycena olivaceomarginata; assembly: GCA_029378375.1. Lineage (NCBI taxonomy): Eukaryota > Fungi > Basidiomycota > Agaricomycetes > Agaricales > Mycenaceae > Mycena > Mycena olivaceomarginata. The sequence goes on along the minus strand of JARKIC010001620.1, from coordinate 1,004 downwards.
CCACGCCGCCTTCATCGCCTCCCCGCGCGCCGCGCCCATCCTCTACGCCCACGCCGCACTTCGCTCCAAACCTCAGCCTGCCGCGCAACACGAACGCGACGTGCACCACCCTCGGCGTGTCACTCTGCGGCCGTCCCCATCGCCCTGTAACCTCTCCGCTTTCCACATCCATCCTCAGCGGCATAGTGCCCCGCTCGTTGACGACTCCGCCACACCGCGGCCCATGCTCAGCACGCCGCGCGGCGGCTTCCCATCGCCAGCGCCGGCTGCGTTTGCTGCGATAACACGGCTGCGGGCGAGCAGCGGACGAATGACACGGAAGCGATATGCACCCCGCGCTTCCATTGTACACGCCTTCCGCGCTAGGGATTTCAGACAAGCGCGGATGGGGCACCGCGACAATTCTCGGTGCGACGAACCTGGGCGGAGACAGCCGGACCTACGCTCCCCCGGCATTTCGGATCGCACTCAGGCCGCCTGTGCAGTTCGAATCTCCGGCGAGCGCTGTGAGCATGGGGATGGGTACTGCGTGGATGCAGGAGAAGTACCTATTCGAACCCACATTACTTATACATCCCGATTCTTCGAATTCGCTTTCCCATTCTCTTTACATGGGCTCCATTTTTTTACTTTGTAGTTTGATATATGGGCATGTATCTACATCTTAAAAATTGTCGTATCTATCCAAGCACTTACTAGATCCTATTTCATCTCGCAGTCCTTGGTGTGTGCCTACTCTATGTACACGTGCCAAGCACGATGTGTCCCTCAGCTTTGGTAATAGATGTAGGTATAGATGTATTGGCAGACATCCTAGTCACTGGAAGCGCACCTTCTCCGAAGGCGCGAGACACTCGAAGAGAACCGGGAACAAGGAATGAATGGGACCAGCGTATGTATAATGAGAGCGTACGGACAGAGGATCGTGGTAAGAGATCAAGAGAAAGTGGTCATGTGATAAGTAAGTGTCCGGATTAGTGTGATGCGTGAACCATCGGGTTTAC